>JBBMFX010000007.1:4062127-4085364 GCA_037832545.1 Rhabdalestes septentrionalis | reverse complement strand
CCAGTAGAAGTAGCAGTAGTAGTATTAGTAGTAATAGTAATAGTAATAGTAGTAGTAGTAGTAGTAGTAGTAGTAGTAGTAGTAGTAGTAGTAGTAGTAGAGGTAATAGTAAGATTAGTAGTAATGGTGTTAGTAGTAGGCTAGTTTTGTAGTGATAGTAGTAGCAGTAGTAGTAGTGGTAATAAAAGTAGTGGTGGTAGTTGTTGTTGTAGTAATGTAGTGGTAGCAGTACCAGTAGTTTAGTAGCAGTAGTTGTAGTGGTAGTGGTGGTAGCAGTAGTAGTATTAGGGTTTTTCTTGTAGGGTTAGTGTTAGTAGTGGAGATGGTAATGATAATAGTAGGACGATCAGTAGGTAGAAAGAAGGAAAGCTGGGCCGTTTCTAGGATGTGAGAGGTTTTGAGTGTGTCATCTGAACTCAGTATCTTACTCAGCTCTGACTTTCAGCCAATAATTAAAGGCATGTATCTAAACAACAGGAAATGCATGTTGTGGTGGTAGAAGCATTTAGATCTCTCACAGATCTCCTTAATGCCCAGCAGCGATCGATATCCTTTTAAAAACAAATGGACATCTCCAAAAGCCCAGATGGCCACTTTCCCAATTATAAGCCTGGGTGCATTTTGATTCTTGTTCTGGCAAATCTGTTTGGCTGTAAGTTTTGAGTAACAACTTTAAGTGCTCAAGCCCTATTTTCCTTTTTTTCCTTCTCTTTTTCTCTTTCTCTCTTTCTTTCTTTCTTTCTTTCAACATTTTTTTACTCCAGAACTCAAATGAGTGAAACGTTTGATGTCGGGTAATAAGAATACATTTCAATCTGAAAATTGTGAATGGCTTTAAAGGGTGGAAATATAAACACGTAATTTTCCTCTGTGTTACATTGTGCTAGTAAAGAATGAATGGATTTGACTCACAAAGAAAAAGTATATTTAGCATCAGATGATGAAATTACATCCTGTGGTTTTTGTTTGTAGTAGAAAAACATCAGACACTGATTAACATTCAGTCGCCTTACACACAAGACCAATGGAGAAAACCAAAAAAAAAAACCAAAAAAGCAGACCACAAACCAAAGCACGTTCAGAGGCAGGAAACCTCTGCAGATTTTAATTCTTTGATCGATATCACAATTATGTTTGTGAGTAAGGCCACATTTATTATGATCTGAATTTGATGAGAAATTATTGTGTGTACAATCTCGCTTGCAAGTGTTTGTCATTTGTTAAAATAAGCGAGTGCAATGTGAAAATGAAAGTATCGGTACTTAGCTGTCTCTATTTTACGAAATATGTTACTGCATTAATATAATATAACAAAAGAGTGCAGTAACTGCTGTAGGAGTTAAAGGGGCTGAAGTGAGTGCAGAGACATCAGCATGCATGGTTCCTATTTATGACCCCAGAGCATAGCACCTAGTGTTACACACATGGCAGCGCTTTGATTGATACGGCTGCTGTAGTCCAAATTCTTGGTGGAAATACCCAAAACATGCCAGCTGTAAAGTGATTTGTGCCTGGGATTTCAGAGTTCCACATTCTTGGATCCGCCCGGTACAAACAGAGGACCCACCCCGGCGGGTGAGGGTGTGTTTCTGTTCTAGCTGGGATGAGTGAGTGTGAGGGAGAGGGAAAGAAGGGAAGAACGAAATGCAGCTGTCAACATGCTCTTATGCTGAACAGATGTGTGGTCACGCCCCCTGTTCTACTCCATAGCCTGCAGTCAACAGCGAGCACGCTCTTTCAGAAGCAAAACAATGGTCGGGAGTAGATTTTTGGAATGCCTCGGACACTTGTGGCGGCCGTCGCATCCGAAGGCCAAATCGTAGTCAGTGCGGTGCGATGCGCAGTGAAGCAGCTTGGCTGCGAGGCTTCTGGTTTCACAGGAATGCGACTGCAAACATTGTGGACGGGGGAGGTGAAGGATAGGAAGCTGTGTTTACCCTTCCAGAGTTGATTTAAATCTGTGTGCTGGCTGGAGAGCGTTCAGAGTGCACAGCTGGAGCGTGTCTGCAGGAGTGTGCGAGAGACGAGGAGTTTCTGAAAGACACGGTCAGGCATTAAACTCAAAAACCTTTCACACTTGTCAAGATCCGGGGTCTTACATAACGGCGAAATTCATGCTATCAGTTACTCGACAGACCCCAAAACACAAGGCGTTTCCCTGAAAGCGATGAACGGGCCTTTCGTATCGTAGAAGCAAAGGTTTTGTAGCATAGAGTCGTAGATTTGACAGGTCGCTTTTGGTGGGAGGATCGTGATTTAGCTGTAGAATTGCTTGCAGAGGTGAATGCGGCCCTGCCTTGACCTTTTGACCCCGTTACCTTGACCAGGCCTTTTAACTTTAAGGCGTTCTATGTCATCAGCACTGAACCTTATTCAAAGAGAACCTCAAAGCTGCTGATGGAATTGTTTACTAAAACACCATAAAATGAAATTTACATGCAATTCCACTTCCGCCCCAGATGTGGTGGATTAGTCAAAACAATTTTAGAGCCCCAATTTTTGTTTTTTAGTTTAGAACCGGAGCTGCAAAGCCAACGTTGGCCATTCCGTTCTGGAGGGGAACTTTTTCAAGTTTATTGAAGTCACTACTTAAAAAGCAATTACATAATTTCTGGATCAGATTTTTGCAATAAACTAAACGGTTTAATCTGTTTAACTGACTGAATGTTCATCTCATCCTCCTTTCATCAGCTGCTATTTTGTTGCATTTGTTTTTACCGCATTCACACGAATTCACTCTCATAAACGGTTTTGCACCACTGATATTTTGGTACACATTAAGATTTTAGCACTTAGAATTGTCCTCTGGATCTCACACCATCCTGAAGCTTGAGTGTTTCCTCAAATTGCAGAATGTAATGTCATGTAATGTAATGGTACAGTAAACTAAATCTTTACATACAGCAGTGTCAGCGTTACCACATGTCTGTGGTTTAGGACTCAGTGTGACTTACTGTGAGTTCTAAAAATGAGCAAATCTTCATTTTATTGTTTTTACAAAAAGGTTCCTGCCCTGCGACAGTGAGATTGCAACAGTGACCCACAGCTCATGGTCATATTGTGTCCTCGAACATGTCCAGGTCTGCTCCACTTTAATGAAGATCTGGATTCAGATTGAGGGAGGTTTTGAGTGTGTGTCGCATCTACCGTCTTAAACTGAGACAGCAACATTCTTTGAACAAACATGTCTTGGCTGATTGACAACATTCAGGTTAAATTACATTTAAACTGACACAGGCGCACACTCACTGCTCCTGTGCTGGTAAATGACAGTGAAGGATGAATCTTATGAAAAGATGGAATGCAAGATAAAAACTAGTATGGGGAAATAAAAAGTTTTTAAAAAAACAGCAGCAGCAAAGATCCCTTGGCAAGAAAAGGTGAACTCCGCACGGTAAATAACCATTCGATCCTGGTCTCATGACATGACTTGTTTCAAAATTTCGCAATAAATATCTCTCCATTAGCCGGTGAGCAGTAATGACACATATCGAGCAAATGGCTGTTTTTCACAACGTCTCAAAACAAGGGATTGATAAAGATCGCTGAATGAAGTGATTTATTGGACCTTCTTATGCGCGCACCCTATTTAGTCATTTAGTCAGCTCGCAAACAAACAACGGTGCTTAGAAAAAAAAAACGAATTCTCATTGACTAAGGGTGCCTCTGGATATTTTTTCTGCTTTGTCAGAGACGGAGGCAGGGGGAATGCTAACGAGATCGAAATCTCTACTGATTAGATCTTTCATCTCTGAACTGCGCTCTACTTAAAACAACACCTGTTTCCTTGTCTTCATTTAGCCCCTTATCATAAAAAGATATAATAATCTGTAACGTTGTTCCTAACGGGAGCCTGACTAGTTTTGCTGTAGTAACATTTCTATTATGAACGACACTAATTATTTTAAACATCCAGAAGCTCAAAGCGTGTCCACCAAAGCCTTCATCTTTGATGTGCGGATCAATTTCATTGATTATCAGGTAGGCAAGCGCATGTCTACATCTGCTCGTTTAGGGGCCGTTTCGTGCTGTCTTTTCTTCGCCGGTTCTTCTAACTGCGGCCATTAATGAACAGCAGTGTCAGCAGTGTTTGAAGTGGCATATGGGGTGGCTGTTTGTTAACCACTACAGCCTCTGGGCATTGCTGCATGGTACCTGGGTCCAATTGGCTGTCAAGCTCTCAAGTGTGTGGCCCTTTCAGTGGTCAAGCATGTGGCGGGTGGGGAGTGAGTTACGCTGTAATCTCCACTTAGATGACTCATGCTATGACCTGAGGGAGATGAGTTTACAATGGCAAGATGGCCCCATCAAGCAGAGCCTTGAGGATCAAACCTGGTCGCGCCAGCTGAGCTGATTGGTCGCTCTTTTAAAGGATAAACGCTTTGAGGACAAGAGCATGATGACAGAATACGCGGGGCGCCAGTCTTTTATCACTGTCTTGCCACAGTGAGGGAGTCGTTGTGTTGGTCCAACCTCTTCGCTTCAGGAGGGAAAGACTGCAACATTCAGATCATTGTAAATAAAAAAAAGAGAAAGAAGGCCTTTTATTTTTTAAAACAAAGGCCTTTATTTATTTAACTGCCCAAAGCGACATATTACAGAAAACAGACATGGTGCGTATTTTGTCTCTTGGGAGATATATAATGTATTTGCACTAATTGATATGTCACTCTGGATTAAGATGTCCTATAAATCAGAGGATCCCAGCCACTAGGCCGCATTTTGTACTGGGCCACACAGAAGGGAAAATAAATCGATTTATCGATTATCAGGCTCTGAAAGATTTTTGCTTGTCTTGGTCACGTGATATATTACATCAAAACTTTAGCTAACAAGCTAGCAAAAGTGAGTAAAAAAACAAACGCACTTGTTTTTAATTGTCCGCAAAAAAATGCTTTACATGAATCTGGTCCGTGGCACAAAAAAGGTTAAGTCCGCTATTTTAAATGACTTAATGTAAATGGACTAAAGCTCTTTTTGTAATGTGAGAAGAGTCTGTATGGCTGCAGGAGGATGGAGAACCCTGAGAACTGGGCCTGGAGTTCTGGACAGCTTCTACTTTAAGCTATGATATAGCTATTGTCTTATAAGAAATATATATGCTTGTTGTATTTACACGAGTTTCTAAGGATAAAATGCCTTCCACATGATGAAGTGTAAATGTGTTTTGCTTTTAAGATGGTCTTAGTGTGAGAAGTGTCTGTATGACTCTGAGAACCTGACCTGAAGTTCTGGACGGCTTCTGCTTTAAGCCAGAGGGCCGAAACCTGTTTTTATGTGACCATATTTCAACGTTTTGTTACAAACTTACAGTTTCATTACATCAAGCTATGATACGGCTTTTGCCTCATAGGAAAAATTGTATGAGTCGATCTGGATAAAAGTGTCTCCCAAATCACTAACTGTAAAATGCACTAAATCCCTTTTCATGCCTTTTAAGATGGTTGGAGTGTGAGAAGAGTCGGTACGACTCTGAGAACTTGGCCTGAAGTTCTGGACGGCTTCTGCTTTAAGCTAGAAGGCCGAATCCCCTTTTTATGAGATCAGAGATAAGTCTGAGGAGCAGAGAGGCCATGAGGAGGTGATGGGGTGTGAAAACCGCACTATATCTGAACTATGATCTGAAGGAGTTTGGGTGGAGAACATTGACATAAGCTCCTAAAAGTCATAGCCTAGTTATTTCCTTACTCCATTTAAATATCAGAATGTACTTTCTGATTCCGTATCAGAGGTATGAAGTTTTGTTCTGACAGTGATGAACTGTACCATTCGGTTTGAGATGTTTAATCCTATCTGGATCCTATTTAGGTCAACCATGAAGGTACTGGAAAGCATGACCTCACTGTTATGGACTTAAGGAGATTTAGCCCTTCCAGCTTTTCTATGATGATATAATGCCGGTTTTATTTACAGTAATCCAGAGGCCAAAACTCGACCTGAAATTCTTTGAGAACGCATGGAATGGTAACGGAGACATTTGTCTGTTTTGACACTGTCAGTCAAATCTGAGCGCCTTTGTTTTCTGGCTCGACAGCTGTGTTGCCCATTGCCTCGTTTTTATTTGTCATGTCACTTGTCATTTGGTTACCTTCATCCAAAGTCAAATCAGAAGACGGACCTCTCCGAGTCGCACAGGGACATGCCTGGGAGTGAAAGAAGAAAGAGGAGGAAAAATCCACAGGCTCCGAACATCCATCCAGCTTTGACTACAAGCAGATCATTCCCTCTTTATGTACGTCTGAGGTCGACTTTATCATTCGCTTCATATGAGCACGGAGCGCTGCCGTGAGAGGACCTTGAAGCATTACTCTCGCCAGATCTGATCAAATAAAAAACGGAACAGAAGCTGATGCCTTATCTCTTAAGATACCGCATTTCCCCTCTCCTCAGAAAGCAAACAGAGAAAGAGGGAGAGAGAGACAGCATTACAAATCATTTGATTACTCCGGGCTCAAATGGAGGAGAAGCAGTGCCGCCTCTACCCCGGGAGCTCTGCATTGCACGTAAAAATCACATTAAAGCCTGCGGCTTCTGCATTTGTTTTAAGATTTCAAAATAATTAACTGAGCTAAATGCTGTTATGGATGCGGAATGGGATTAAATGGAACATTAAGAGTTCCTTAGATTGAAGACAAAGCCGAACAGAAATGACTTTTCTCTATGATTCGACTCACTCTGTACTTATTTTTTTCTCCTTTCTGTTCCATTTATGCCTTATGTTCTGTATCCGGGTCTGTGTCACAGACAGACAGACATAAACCCACACACACACACACACATAGACAGACAGACACACAAGTAGAGTACGATTAACATCCATACAGAGGACACACACTGTAAGTCAGAAGAGCACTTCTCCCAGAACAAAGAAACCTACAGTACCTGAGAGCTTGATTTATAGCAATAACAAGACCTTTGGTGCCATATGTGACCAGTTCCTTTTTCAAGGACCATGTGCAATAGGTTTATTATCATGGAGAAGACGGAAAGAGCCATTCAAATAGCTCTTAAATATTACATGGACATAGATTCTTCAAGGGTTTTTGAACAGAAGCAACGTTTATATTAAACCATGACAACTTAGAATGACTAATTTGTTCTTTTGACCATGTTAACTGCTTCTTCTCCTAATATAAAGTTACTTAAAACATTATTTAAGGCTTGAGGAAGGTTCTATATTCCACCAAAATATGTTCCATGAATGAGGCCATAGAACCTTTTTGCAACATATATAATGTTTCACTAAAATGTTCTATTGTGTTTTAGAATAAAATGGGGGGTGGGCATAGTTCAGTACCTTCATGGTTCTTCAGGAGGTCTTTGGTGGCAAAAAATGTTCTATATATCACCATAATCATTCCATGATGTAAGCCATAGGGCTTTTTTGGGAACATATACACTCCATTTGATTGACTAGAGATCTCCTGAAGAACCAAGCAGGTCCAGAATACTAGAACACATCAGAGGGAATAGACTAAATTGAATTGTATAAATAAAATGATATGCTAAATGCAACAACATAATAATAGAAAAATATGAATCGGTAAATAAAGAAAACAAAGACATAATTAAAAGGAAATATGAATATAATGGCAGAGTTGAGCATGTGGGGTGTTCAGCTCTGAAACACGATGCAGTCTGCTTGGCCACTCGAGAGTGTTTGGCTTGGGGCAAGGGCGGTTTAGCAGATGTTAGCCAACCCTTCCAGCCGTTTGCTAGAGGACAAGCGAAGCTGCGTTAAGGGAGACATGCCCTTTCCTCCACATCTCCATATGCTCCAAACCCCGAAGACACACAGCAATCAGCTGCCGGTTACTGTACCGCATACACTGACCAAATCCCCGCTGCAGCCTTTTTACTGTAAATGGGGTCCGTAATGCCCTGCTAACGGCGGGCTCCGGAGCGGGCCGCGAGTCACACGAGTGGCCGAGTGGTCTTCGGGACATCCCTTTGTAATAACCTTTTGTTAATATCACTCGAATGGCCCTTGTGGTAATCACATTCTGGATTGGCATGAAAAGGTGGAACACTCCACAGCTAGGCTCTTGGCCACAGAAGGATCTAATTAACTCATTCTGAGTTTCATTACTGTGGAGGGCTCTCAGCTAGCATTGTGGTTCAAGTGTATAATTGTCATATTAGAGTCGATGCCTCTGGGAGATCAAGTAGTGTTTCAATCAGGCCGTGTTGGGGGTGGCTTCAAGCGGAAAGGGGAAGTGACTGACGTTGTCCTACTTGCTTTCGTTGTATGTCTTATTAACCAGGAAAAATCTTGTTACGTCTGTTCACTTTAATCTCTTGCTCTCTTCTTTCTGTCTCTCTGTCTCTCTGTGTCTCTCTCTCGCTCACTCACTTGTCCCACTTACATCAGGCGAGAATACAATGAAATGAAGACATCATGCTTGAGATGTCAGCACAAAAAGAGCTTGACAGTGTTTGTTTGTTTGTTTGTTTGTTTGTTGTTTTCTCTCCATCTCACTTGTGTTTTGAAGATCTAGATGCCCTACCTTATGCGTGACACTCCCAGCCCCCCGGTGCAACTGAGCTGGGTTTGTGTGAGTGATGTTGTGTTTGAGATTGTCCCCTAAGTCCAAATTCCTAAAATCAGGAGCCCCTAATCATAATTCCCTCCAGTAGTTCTATGTGTTCCTTGTTATATAAAAGGATGCTCTACTTTTCAAGTGTGAGATGTCAGTGTGAGTTGCAAGGGTTAAAACACTTAGAAATATAATACCACTGTATGACAATATAACAATTAAAAATATCTAAACCATTTATGTTAAACTGCTACTGATCATTTGCACATATGAAGCCCACAGTTACATTATAGAGTCCTGTTTACTTTCCTCTTGACTGCTGATGCAATTTTTGCACAATTTTTGGAAGTCAAAACATGATGCTTATAATAAATTGAACTGTACACTTTGAGTTTCGAGTTTATATTTTTAGTTTACATATGCATGTGTATTGTAAAGTCTGTGGTCATGCCATCTAGGGTTCTAGATGATGTTATATCTAGACATCCCACATTGCAGTTTAATTTAACTGCTGCAGAAGAATAAGTGACGTTCATCAGCATCCGAGCACAACGTATAAACTGGCCCAAGTAGCAAGAAATTATTTGACCACTTCAACAGGTGAAATTAAAGACAAAGTGAACTTTGAAACCAGGCCAGAGGAACAGGAAAAAAACACATTTGAGAAGATTGAACCTTAACATCACAAGATATTGGCTCAGGCATGTTTTGGCTGCTGAATTTTGATTGGTTGTTGATGGCCTTTTTTTTAAGGAGGCCAAATATAAATGGTTTCCAAGATTTGTATCAGTCAGTAAAATGTGGGTCAGTCGTAGTGCTCAGTGTTGATGAAGTGTTGTTGTAGAGTTTGAGCCACAACGACATGAAAAAAAGAAAGAAGTAAACTTTGCCAAACACTTTCAATTATCGTCCTGTTAATCAGCCTGTGGCATTTCATGACTGACTTTGATTTCCTTCTCCCCTGCTAACACCCTCGTGGTGCAGAGAAGATGGATTTTGTCAAGCACTTGCCCCTCTAAATGCCTCTGCGTGATACTTTTTTAACTATTCTGTTTTAGGAGATGGATGGAAATTGCAGGGAGCTTCGCATCCACATTCAGGTCCGATGCACATTTAATGGTCAAAGCACACCTTCTCTAAGAACCCTTTTCAAAGGGTACCAATTTTCAGTGAGCCCATGAATACTGGCAAAATCAACTCTAGGGTGTAAAATCCCTGTTTGAATAGCTACCAGAATGAATAGAAGTAAGTCTGCTAAAATAACTAAGTTGTTACCTGGAAGATTGACCAAAAATCAACCCCCTGGAAAATAACTATAAAAATCTATATAAAACACTACTGTACTGACTGGTAATGGCCCCCTTGTATATGTCCTACAATTTAAAATCAAGAGCACTACGTGGAACCTTTATATTGGAACAGAAATGGTCCATAAACATGCTTATCTACACTGGAAAAACACAATTTGGATTATTTTTTTTTACAGAAAACATTAAAAGTAATAGCTCCCTATTACTATACCTTACGCTAGAAAAATCAATAACATTATAAAGCATGGGCATCGTCGCCATTCAACCACAGGGGTAAGTCTTCTCACATTTCATAATTATTCGATTGGACCCCTCCCCACATTTAACATAATTTGTTCACCAACGCTGTTGAATCTTGAATCTTTTGCGAAAGAATCCACTCCACTGAAGCGAGAGAATGTACACACACACCGCTGGAAATCCGAGCAGCCTGTCTGTGCACTGACGATTCACTTCACTTACATGCGGTTAGTAGGAGGAAAACCCGGAGCGGATTTACAGTGGTGTGTGTTCTACTATCCATTAAGTGGAGTGGATTCAAGATTCAAGATTCAACAGGGGATTCCAAACAACTCCACCCCTATAAGGATGAGATTTGCATGCACACAGTAACCCCGCCCCCACCCAAACCCCTCTCCCACACCAAACCCCGCCCCCACATGTCCCCTAACATTAAAAATCCTTCCGACGCCCCTGCTATAAAGGATACTATTATATAGATCAGGAAGTAAGCACCTTTTCCAGCTCTTTACTATGGACCATCAATAACATAATATAGAACATCACAATAGGGAACCCATAAATAGGAATCAGAAACACTTTATAGGACACTATTATACTGAAGATAAATAGGTTCCTATTTCATTTCCTTGTATGGGAAATTAGAAAAAAACTGTATAAAACACTTTTTGGGTAACAGAATTGGGTCCCTATTGCCATTCCTTACAGAATTTGTGCTTACTTTATTTGAGTAAATGGGGAAATTTGCTCCTCTTCCTGCGACAGAAGTCACATTCCTCGCTGCATGAATACAGAAAGGCTGAATCTTCAAACCAGACAGCACAATGCATACAAAACAGTGCATTATACCATGAATAGGGCCTATGTTCTGACATTGCCCCAGTCTGGGTTGCTGCAATGGGTCTTTTCCTCTCTTTTCCTTCCCTAATACTCATGTTCGGCGCGGGAGAGAGTAGAGGGGCTGGCATCAAAGTCGAGCAGAGGAAGAGCAAAGGCATGCAAATAAAAACAAATAATGCCTTGTCTTTTTTATGGCACTTCCTCAGAGCTGGGCCCTGCACATCTTGAGGAACATGGTAAACTTGTTTAAAGCTGCTTTGAGCGTTCCGTGCTCCTATTCCCCAGTGCGGCACAGCTTAAAGGAGGGCATTGATTTCTTTTGCTGTTCTTCGGGGAGGCTGGGGCTGACAGATGGAGAAAACGAGTTGGGGGGTATAGTGGAGGGGAGGGGGGCGGGGTGCGGGTATGGGCTGGTTGAGGTTCCCCTTTACTGGAGTGCGCTCAGAGATGCTCACTGGCCTCCTAATGTCACTTCAGAAAGGCCTTCCTGATCTGCTGATTGCCTGAAAGTCAAGAGACTGACAGACTATGCAGAGAAGAAGGGGAGAAAAAAAGAGAGGGGAGGGAGAGGAGAAAAAAAAAATCAAAAATCATCTGTGATTCTTTAGCTATTCCACTTAGCCGGGACTCCGAGGGGGAGAGAGATACAGTGCGAAGTGTAAGAAATGCGGATGATGAAGGGAGGGGGGTTAAAAAAGAGAAGGGATCAGAATGAAGTAAAGTGATTTGGCATTTCTCAATCCTCTCAGGCTGGCCTGACGCACTGTAAAATGCCTTGAGTGATTTCTGCTGTTCTGCTACAGATGTAAAGATGAATAGACAAAGGGCTCTAATGTTCACTAAGACCATTCAGAGATTTCCCATTTAAAGGGATTTCCCGTTAAAGGGGAATAATGCAGCACAGTAGGGGTCCCAGAGGAAGGATTTAGAGACGCTGGCATTGACTTAGTCATTTTTTTCAGTGTCATTGTGCAGAGGGGCATTTAAAACCTGGACTTTTTCCCTCCCTCTCTGGTAGCAGCCCGAGCTACGCTCTGATTTCCTTCCACGGAACTGGACTACGGATTCCGCAGGCAGGAAAACCTCAGGTTTTCTCCCTCGGATGAGAATGGAGCAATAGTGAAAAATCGGATTTATCCTCACCACAAGTGTAGCTGACATGTTTGGCATCTGATGTTCTCTTTAATTTGGCGCTGGAGCCACATCATCATACAAATGATGTGCATAAAGTCACACACTCGCCTCAGGCTGCACTGACTGGATGAGTGACCTCAGATAGACTCGCATTCATGGTTCCTGGCACTGCATGGCACACTATTGTCTTCAGACATGGTGAAAAGTTATGGGTGGAAGCTACACTGGCTTTGTAGCTCCAGTCTGAAAGCAAAGAAACAAACCAGACACGGAACATGTCTTCGCTGACTGACTGCATTCACATTGTGTGTGTTTGATCCTTGTTTTATGGCACTTTAGATTTGTACTGGGAGGCTAAATTTAACCTGCATAACCATGCCAGAGCGAGAGGAGGTGGGGAGAAGACTGAAATCATGACTGTAGAGTGGAACAAGGCCTCTCTCTGGGTGGGTAGCATGGCCCTCCCCCTCCACCTGTTACTGCGGTGCAAGCCAGCATGAGCGTCTGTTAGCTGACAAATCAGAATTAGCTGATGTGGTTCTCCTCCAAGCATTCAAACTGTCTAATGACGTTGCATTAGCAGCAATTTGACCCTTCAGTTTCAGTGACTGGAAATACATGGAAATAACTAAATTGGGGAAATAAAAACTCTGAAGGGCTTTGTGTGATCTCTTTGGTGTCAATTTATCGTAAACACATACCCAACATCAACAAAACAGCTCCCTAACCTAGCAGCTCCCTTACCAATTGTGTGGCCTGGTGGATAGTGAGATTCCCCTGTGACCAGAAGGCCCTGGGTTCGAATCCCAGAGATGCTAGTGCCACTTTTAGCAAGGCGCCATCCCCACACACTGCTCCACGGGCGCTGCATCACTGGCCACCCACTGCTTCACTCGGATGAATGGGTCAAATGCAGAGAAGGAATTTGACACTGTTCACACCATGCTATGGTGTGATTTCTTTATGTGTGAAAAAAAAAGCCAACTTTTTCCTTTTTTTACGTTTTGCTCCATGAAGCAGATGATATTTGCCAGTAGCTAGTGGCTCAAAAGAGCAAAAGAGTTACATAGTTAAGTTGGTGAAGGTTAGTAAGGTTAAAGTTGTTTGCTGTACATTCAAAGTAAATTTCCTGTCAATCCCGTCACAAATCATGCAAACATGCTTACAAATAATTTGTTTATAAAAAGCCTATTCACACTAAAAGTTGAGCTTTGAGGTTTTATACAATAAAAGATCAAAATCTATGCAAAAACACACAAACATGCATGCCAACACACACCTGGGGATCTTTAATGAGAAGCCACAGATTTTTATCTCCTGTTTCTCACTCTGGATGCTAGTACTTTTTAGACTCAGGAAGGGAGCAACCAACCTATTTTATTCAATATTTATCAGCAGTACAGTAACACTGATACTTACTGTAATATTTCTTAAATGTTAAATGTTCAGGTATTTACTGGAAAGGTCGCACCACTATCACGTCCTTGGAAATGGCATCGGTGCAATGGAGGAAAAGTCAGATTGAATAGATAAATGAATGAGGGTGTATGAATGAGACAGAGAGAGGAACGAACATTCCAGGATCAGCTCCAGCTGCCTTTCTGACCCAGTCTTTCCAGTCCCAGTGGGCTGCTCTGTGTGTGTGTGTGTGTGGTGTACTCCCTCATTGGCCTGGTCAGTGTGGAAAGGAGAAAGGATGACTAATGAAATCACTGTTTCATTCTGACCTTCACCTGCATTTCTCACTGCTGCGATTTCAGTGTAAATTACTCAAGCAGACCTTTGGTAGCAACTATTACCGGCAAAAAACCCCATTCAGTGGAATGAGAAACTGTTGCACCCTTTTCCTAGATCTGCTGCAAGATTTTCCAGTTCAATATTCTAAGCTCGCAAACAGACTGAAAACAACAACAAATTTCCTCCCATTCACCAGCAATTACATCCAGTCTGTTCTAACGGTGTGATCTTTCACACACACGCACAACATTACTATCATTTGAAATGACAAGCACACTCTGTATTTAGCTATTTTGCAAGACTGCTGTCAAGCAGTTGCACAAATGTATTAATTAAAAACACTGAAGTGAATAACACTTTAATATTCCATTACAATATTTAATTTTATAATATATATTTTTTTAATGTGACTGTGATTGAAAATTGCTGATATTTGGGAAGATTTGGGCAAGACTGGGTTGGAGAAGAACAACAGGTACATTTTTCCCAATGGTCAGTACCTACTAAATGTGTTTCAAGGAAGGACGATTGGTAAAATAGTGAAGTGTGATGGTCTGGACAATCTTCTGCCGGGAAAACCTTGAGTCATTCTATTCACAAGGATGGTACTTTGACTATCCACTGGCTACCAAAACATTGTTTCTGGCCAAATTTAACCTTGATTGGAACAGGAAAGAGTTTGAGTTGTTGACTTGGTGTCCATGTGATCTCAATGCGATAAAGCATCTGTAGAACATGGTGGACAAAGTAGTCTGATCTTACAGGACTTACAAGATCTGGTGGTAAAGTCTGGGTGCCAGAAACCAGAGAAAACCTTCAGAGGTCTTGTGGAGTCCAAGCTCTGACAAATCAGAACTATTTTGGCAGCAAATTATATTATTCAGGTGGTTTTAATGATATGGCTGATTGGTGTTTTTGCAGTATACAATCAAAGGTTCAACTGATTCGGGTTTGTAGTCTCGTCCTCTCACTTTGATCATGGGTTCTTGTTACAGTAAAGGCTCCCAAAGGGAATTGGAGCATTACACTTGGCTGCACTGTGATTTATCTTATTTATATTATTAGGTGTCCCTTGTGTGAATGTGCTGAAACCTTTAAAAGCCACTTAAAGGCTGAATTTGAACAAGAGGGCTTCGATCACAGATTCTACAAGAACAACATACAGCATGTGAGCAGTTGGGCTTGAGCTACTTCTTTAAAACTACGAAAAATGTGTTAACAAAGTTCTGAAATTGATTGCTGTTAACTTTAACAAGCCCATTTTTAAAATGCAGAGTTGTGCCACATTTTCACATTAGCGTAAATTTCTTTTTACAACCATTTACCCAACATCAAACCATCGTCATTTATGTTTTCTTCTATTTTTTTTTACCATTGTTTGCTTGATACTGTATCAAACTGTACACTCAAACATTGAAATATAAAGTATTTCTGCTTGTCATAGACTGTATAGTTTAACATTATGATGCATTTTTCCATCCCAAATGGCAACTCATCAGAAAACTAAGCATGATTATACATTTACCGTGAAAATGTCTTAAAGTATGGGTATTATGGGATGTATTTTTGCGATACCGGCCACCAGATAGGTAATTGTAGGCTTTTCCTCCCGTTTAAACCTGTGGTGGATGAGCTCGGATGCTAATGAATGCTATTCCTTGCAGATTCTCTGAGAAAAGAGACTCAAACTTTCCCTCAGAATTAGTCATATATCTGTAGTGGATATGGCCATATGCCTGGCAAATCAGCTTTTCTAAATACAAACTGCTGAACTTTCAGTTTCCGTGTGTCAGTGTGTGTCTGAAATGAATCATCCTGGGGAAGGTGGGGTGTGTCTTTATTTTGGCTACTGTAGTGATGGTGTTTAGAGAAGTCGTTCTGAGCTGCACGTGTTCTCCTTCCTTATATAATTACAGGCCTCACGGAGGCGCGCATCGCGACAGGCTGTGATGCTTTGTTTATGGTACGTGTTTGATAAATATGAATTTGATGGCATGTTAATTGCATGCTGTTTTCTGGGGCGATTAAAAGGTTTTTCACTCTAACATCAGCAGAGCTGAGAGAGGAAAACCCAGCCGTGAGTCTGAACAGTCAAGGTTACCTGTGAGTGCGTGTGTCCATAGAGAATGCACGCAGAAAAATGTTATTATTCATTTTACATAAGAATACTTCTTTTGCTTGAAGGATCCTTTAACAAATTATTCTCTTTTAAGAATACTTTACTATTTTACCATTTCACTACTTGTATTTCATTCCACTTGTTTCCTTTTCTGTGAAAACTTGAGAGTCTGGCACTCCAAGAAATTCTTTACTCAAAATGATATTTAATTGGTATCTGTACATGATAATACACTTGAAACTTCAAAATGCTGTCATTGAACTTTGAAACTCTGTATATTGCACTGAGGATAGAATGCTGCTGTTTTATTCCATATTGTGGTTTTTTTTTCATGTCACTTTGGTGACTTTTTATAGACTGAATCTTGTTTTACTTACAGTTATAAGGTATTCTATTCTATTCTATTCTATTCTATTCTAGTTTGGTCTAGTCTGATCTATTCTATTCTGGTCTGATCTATTCTATTCTATCCTTGTCTGGTCTAGTCAATTCCTTTCTATTCTACTTTATTCTATTCCATTATAACCTAGTCTAGGCTAGTGTAAGCAACAGTATATGGAAGAATCAGAGCTATGTAAATAATGGAGCAACGTAGAACATTCAAGGCTAGAACATTTTGGGTTAATATGAAAGAACACGCCTGGACCTGACCACGCCTGGAGAAGTAAATTGTGAATGAGATTTTTATTGTCTAACTTCTCGCAAAAAATCGCCTACATGGCACACCCACCCAAGTTTCAGATGTGTTTGTGTTTGTTGGGTCATGTAATCTGACCTTAATGGGGACTCACATTGCATGTTGTTAAGGTGCCTTGCAAGATCCTCTTGTTTGTTTTGGCTTGCGTGGTGTTTTTTTAATGCTGCCTCTGGCCACATGTCTACCCGCCTCATGATATTCAGTCTTAACCATGCGTTCACTTTTACACTTTTACTGCTGTAAATACCATATCTGTATCTTTCATAAGGAAGTTTTATTTTTTTTATGTGTAAAAACTTTACCCTACCAATACTGAAGAAATATACTGCGCATAAAATTCATGAATTCATAACTTTTGAGAGGGTATATTTCACCACTGATCTATTGCGTGGCGATAAGGATTCAAAGGTGAGTAGAGCTGGGGGACATCTTCAAAGCGTTAAGGACATCAGAGGAAAGTCAATGAGCCTGGTGCCCTCTTCCACACACACTTGGAGTCCATCTGGTGTGTGTGTGAGCATGTGTGTGTGTGTGTGTGTGTGTGTGTGTGTGGCTATGCGCTCGTTCCCCTGTCACAGTCTTCATGTGCCATGGTGGATCAACACAGTTAAGTTGATTTAATACTCTGGCTTGGGCTTCTTCATCTACAATGTAAGCAGTGAGTGTTTTTGACTTCGTTCTTTGACAAAACACTCCCCGGGTGTCTGCCACGTGTCTGAAGGTGGGGGGCGAAAATGTTTCATGAAGACATAAAACAAAAAGGTGGTGTGGGGGAATCTACTGGAAATGGCCCACAGGGGATTGAACTGGGTTCTAACCGTTGTTTAGATTAAAGATACTGGTGACAAATGGTTTCATGTTCATAGTTTACGAGAGCAGAGCACAGATGGCTGCTATTACCCTGCATAAAAACAGCGTAACACGGTCATGATAGCTCTTTGCTATTCGATATGTTTTCTTGTACTGGGGTGTCATATCTTTTGCCATATCTTCCTCTAATTACACCCTTTTCCCTCAGTTCAGATGAACAAGAACGTCTGAGCATGTGAGGTGATATATTTCAATTGATCTACTACTGTAATGGACGTAATGTAATCAAGCCTTCTATATAGCTACACCACATGGGTGAGAATTATTGATACTCTCACAGCTGGAACATAAACCTCATTTCTTATAAATGAGAGCTGAACTGGGAAAAGATCTTAGAAATGCAAGTTATATATTTTTTACTAGTCTTTTTAGATCCCTTTTACTGGTTCCTTAATGAGACAACAGAAAGGACAGCCAGTCAATTTCGCTAAAAGATAGACATAAAAGACAACATGCTTAATTCTGAAACATTAAAAAACATTTAAAAATAAATACATAAATAAATAAATAAGCATAGTCCATGGAGAGTGGGTGAGATGGCAGATATATAGCATGACATCAAATGCGGCATGTCCATCGGTCAACAGAAAAGACGGTCGCAAATTTTTCTGGCCCGGATTGCGGTTGCACATTCATGGCTCATTACTGATATTTCCTTGTGGCAGATATATAATACATCATAATACTTTGTTGAGAACATTGAGAAATAACAATTAAGATTTGGATGCACTCCGCCAGTCCTGCCTTGACATGAAGGTTTGGCCGCGGAAAGTGTGTCTCACACCTGAAAGAACATAGAGTTTGTGTTGCACAATGAGTTCGGTCTTTCTAATAGAACAGATTCAAGCTGTGACTAATTATTGTTTCTATAATCCACCGGCGTGGAGTGGGTTCACAGACTATTTTCTGGAGGTGGAAAAATACGAGGTTCATTTTTTTCCCTTTGGGAGCCTCACTGCATTTTTTTTCTTCGTTTTTTTAACACTGCTTCTGATTGTGTCTCTTTCTGTTGCTAAGTAACAGTAGCATTATAACTGCCAATCATCTTTGCAAGCTGGCTCTCGTTCCTGAACAGGAAAAATACTCTAGTCCTCCCCAATTCAAAGGTGCTCTACTATTAACTAGCCAATGTGGCACTGCTGGCAAACAAAAGCTTACTACACACCAACCTATCTTCTATTCCTTTTTAAAATCATATTTGTCATTAAAATGTGCAAGTCTGGGTATCATGGCTTTTCCTTTCCCTCCTTTAGACCAAAAACGTGCAGCTGTTTCTCAGTAGCTTGAGCCGAAGGGCAGATTAGAGCAGGTAAGCGTCTTGAACCACATAAAACCATGGCCATAGGGTAACCAGTGCAGGGTTTCTAAAATAAACAATAAAATATCATTACGATACTTTTTTTCTTATGATGCAACACTGAAAAATGTGTCATATCGCCCCCTACATTTCCTGGATTGCATTGCAATCTGTCAAAATGACGGCTTGTGCTGTAGCATTAAGGGCTTTTCACATTGCAAAGCTATAATCGTGTGTCTTCTATTCAATTTTAATGAATGGTAGGCACACATACCTTTTTTTCATTCATGGTGCAACAAATAAATAGGAGTCACACCGCCCCCTACGTTTCCTGTATTGTATCACAACCTGTCAAAATGACTGCTTGTGCCATGGTATTAAGGGCTTTTCACATTGCAAAGCTACAATCATGTGTCTCCCATTCATTTTTAATGAAGGGTAGGCGGACAGGCAGTGCCCTGCAGGCAGAGTGGCAGGTTTGCAACAAGCAAGCTCAAAGCTGAGAAACCATCACCCATGTCCCTGAGAGGAGCACATGCCCACCCAATTCCGACGTTTCAACCTCTGAGGTTGTGACATGACAATCGCACTGAAATCAGCCAATAAAATCCCAGTTTTTGCCGAAAGTGGAGGACTGGCGAAGCTTTAGTTTCAGCAACTCATATATTCACAGCTAAAACACTGGTAGAATCTAAACTGAATGAGAATGAGATGTGCTAGAGTTAGAGTGAGAAGTGTAAACAATTTTCACATTTAAAGCAATGGATCTCTTCTCTCAATATGCCGAAATATAGAGAGAGGCTGATGGAGGGGGAGAGAGAGAGAGACAGACAGAAACAGAGAGAGAGAGAGAGACAGAGAGAAAAAAACCTTAATAGAGCATTGTGCATCATTTTGGTTGATAGTAAATGGCGTATCAACACATTAACACATTCTCTGTTATGACACTAACAGATTTTGGCAAATCAATAACACAGTATGTTTTTTTCCTGTATCAGAAACACTTGAAAACCTGCCTTTGCTTTTTCATTGTGTCATATTCATTGTCATGCAGCAGTTGCCAAGAATTTTATTTTAAGCAAAGCTAAAAGATCACTCGTCTCTCCTCCAGGCTGTAGAGCAAAAACATGTCTTCCAACATTTCTTCCACTGAAATCTTCCTCCCTCATGTCATCTTTCCATGTTTCTCGGAATGCTGTTTGACATTAAATGCTGACCACATGAGTGGCTCTCTCCCCTCCAGCAGGCTTTAATAATCACCCGGTCTGATTTTAACCACGGCCACGGATCGATTCTCATTCTTAATTGCTCAATACTCCTCTGTTTGAGATCAGTTTGGTCCTCCTACATCTTGTAAGGATGTGTGGGAGACACGCTTGGGTCCATAGGCATGGATTTGATAGGGTGATGTTCCCCTTGGAGTGGAATACATTGTCGAAGCCAATAATTCGCTCTCACCACATCTGGACTTCGCATTGTAACAGTGTGTTAATCGATTTTTTTAGTCATTATTCTTAAACTACAGTGGCCTAAACAGAAGGGATCTTTGGTTTATTGACCACCATGTCTCTACCTACCTGCACCCACAAGATACCTGGGAAATGAGGTCTGTACACAGTCAGCAGCTCCGCTTTTCTGATGATCAAGACTGTCAGGGTTGTTTAAGGTAGCTAGACTAGTTTCTAACAGATTATTTACTTAAGCCAATAAAAAAGCTCCTTCTAAAGGTGTACATATGTGTCTACCCTGTGTTTGGAGCATGATAGACTTGAAAACGCACAAGCTTATACTGTATTTATCAAGACCGCTTTAATAAATGCAGTGAAAACAAAGTGCATATGATGGCACCCATGTATCTGTGGCTGAGGCCGATGAACAGTTTTACATATAGTTAATAAAGAAGTCACTTGCAGCACTGTTTTAACTGTGAATAGTTCTGGTGAGGTAGAGGCTGATGATTCAACAAGTATTTGTTTATATATGATGGTAGCCGTTTAACATGTAGGAGTATAAATGCATTGATGGAGTGGTAATGGCATCCAGGAAAGTTTCTTTGCATAGCTCTCTCTCTCTCTCTCTCTCTCTCTCTCTCTCTCTCTCTCAGATATACATATATATAGATATATATGTTGTGTTAATGCTTAATATAAAACATTTTGTTGGTTAGATTATTGACAACTGCCCCATTGGGCATTGTCCCAAAAATTGTCAGCATAAAATGTGATTATGCACTGTGATCGGACAGTGGATTCATATGTTTCAGACAGCCTCCTTTCTTCGATTGAATCACTCACATCAAGTATTTCACTTCAGTTACAAGTTTTGTTGGTGTTTCACCTGCATGGCATCATTCAAATGTCTAACAGTGTTTTCGCTCTCCATGTTGTTATGGGCTGTCAGCAAAAAGAGTCATTCTACCTCTTAAAAAGAAAAAAATGAACAATCATAGTTTCCGCAATAATACATAATGCAGCAGAAACTAAACACAAAAACAGTCAAAATGTCTTCATACCACATTTTGGACAAAATCTGTTGTTCTGCAGTATAGACTGGAGCAACGTCTGATGGATTCCTGCAGTCACCCCCATACATGATGGAGACACGAAAACATCCTATTATTGGGAACATCAAATACAATCTTATTTCATGTACACTCCAAACTTATCAGCAGCATACCATGTGTGTGAGTGTGTTTGTGTGTATCTGTGTGTGTAAGAGTGAAAGAGAGAGTGCAGCAACTGATAAGAGGATAAGAAGCCAATCAAAGTCTCTTCTGGATGTGGAGGGGAGGAATGCTAGCAGTGATTCTGGCCTTTGAACCCCAGCTTTGGTGTAGGCCCCCCGGCCTGGCAGGAGCGTGGCCTCCCTTTGATAGCAACCTCACAGAAGCACCCCGTACTCCATCCATCACTACGGGAGAAACACACACACACCCTGATAGAGATCTGAGGCCTGCCGAGAGCTCTGCAGCGAGGGACTGACGCCATGTTCGAATCCAAACACGCCAGGGCTCCTTTAGAGACCCGCCGTGATGGGAAGGCATGCTTGGCCGGTGGAGGAATGCGGGTTCTTGGAAAGTGTTTAGGTGATATGATGGGTGTGTTTGTACTTGACTGGATCATCTTTATATGATGTTCTGTGGCAAACAAAGGTGAGGGACAATGAAAGACACCAAGAGACCCTAAATAAGCTCTTTTGAATGGAAAACCACAGGATAAACTGAAGGCTCAAGATCAAATATTTAGCCATAAAAAAGATCTAACTGGTTTCTTTCATGAGATAATTATTACTTCAAAATCTTTTAGATAATTCCATGTGTGTCTTTCAAAAAGAAAATCCTATGTTGTTTTGTGCGGAACTGAAAGTTATATATATGTTTTATATAGTAACCTAAAACAACACACACACACACACACACACACACACATATATACAGTATAAACACACATAAACCCTTCCATTTGTATTCACTTCCAATACAAATCAGGTGCTGCAGCAATCACTGGGAAATCAAGCTGGAAAAGAAATGTTTCATTGGAAGGAAGGAAGAGAAGGGCGTTCCAACCTGAATGTGTAATTGAGACTGGTGATTATTTAACTGTTCTGAATTCCTGTAATTATGAAAGCTTTCCCTTTTTCGTACTTACTCATGTGTTGTTGTTTATTTTGTAGTCAAATTTATTTGTCAGTATTAAATGATCCGAGGTTTGTAGACACCTGTTCAAGAGCTCTTCTGGTAGAGCTTTACACTGGATGCTGGAACCTAGCTGTGGTAATTTGATTGCATTCAGCCAAAAGAACATAACGAGTTCAGGTGCTGCTGTTAGATGATCAGTTCTGGATCATGAGCAGCTTCAGCTCCTCCCAGAGGTGCTGGATGGAGCTGCTTCACTCCAGAGATTGAAGCGGCTCCGCTCCCCAGCAGGGGAAGGTGATGGATGGGCCGCAGGTGCTTGGGTTCAGGCTGGACCTCGGTTGGACTGACATGCCTTTCTGAGGATGATTACACCTGTGTCAGCAATAGGTGCACCTTAAAGCATCCTTCTAATTAGAGGGATGTCTGGACAGTGTTTGAAAGTATTGTATCGTGGCTGCAAGCCAATTTTCTCCGTGCGGGACAGCTGAGGGCCACTGAATGAACGAATGAATGAAAGCTGATAAACAGATGCTGTGTGAAGAGCACAGATTAAGAAATATGTTTGGAACACCTTGGATTAAAGCCAAGTAATATCCTACCCCATACACATGCATCATAATAGCTGGAGTACATCTGCGAGTGTGTGTGTGCGTGTACTGATGTGTGTGTGTGGGCATGAACCATGCAGCTGTTGAGCGACTCTGGCAAAGCGTGGGCCTGAGGCTTCTTTTTTTTACCCTGAGTATGTATGTATCTATGTGTGTAGTGTGTGTGTGTGTGTGTGTGTGTGTGTGTGAAGTGTGTGTGTTTTTGAGCAAT
>JBBMFX010000007.1:4056313-4060602 GCA_037832545.1 Rhabdalestes septentrionalis | reverse complement strand
ACACAAATCCGTTTTGGGTTCTGCTCATTCTGTCCCTCTCAGTCTAGTCAGAGCGGAGCTGAACCCACAGCAGCACAGATGTTATAATGAACGGATTAAAGCTACAGACCTTAAGGGGGTGCAGCTCTCCTTAGTGGTGCATCTAGTGAGCTTCGATTATCAGTCTGAAGGTGACGCCCAGCCGTGCTCCGCCCCCAAACAAAGAGTGAAGTCAGTTACTGTTCATAAATACAGTACTGTGCAAAAGTCTTAGGCACCTATGCAAACTGTTTAAAACTATTTTTTGCCAGTTTTTTAATCAAGTGTCTTTCTGCCGGCAAAGTTTGCATTAGAATGAATACAAACGAGCATGAAAGCAGTAAAAATGATCAAGATTTGTTCTGTTTGTAAAAGTAGTTGACATTTTGCGAGCTGGAGAGGAGAACACAGGTTCGGTTCCAGATTCCTCCTCGGTTCCTCCAGCCATTTTTTGGATCGTTAAACTCCATCAGCAACTCCTGATGTAATTTAATGAAGGACTGATGACACTACAGAAATACTGAACTTCCACAAGGACACACTGATATACTGAACAGAACATCACTTTTTACTGTAGAATGTTATTTGTATTTATTTTACAGTGTATTTAGTAACATTAATGTGAAAAATAAAACACTCACTGCTCATCTAGACAGTTTTAAAATATTGTTACACATGACTACGACTTTTGCACAGTCCTGTTTTTGTTGGTGGTTTCCTTGTCTGAGAGGATCCACACACAATGTTGGTGGCGGAGTGTGAAGGTGGAGGTGGAGACCAACACAGCAACACAATTTAAACTGAGTGTGCTCAAAAAATAAATAAATTGAGGTGCCACCTCAATTTAAGCTGAAATTACTTTAATTTTTTTACCTCCACTCAAATTGCCTGTTGCTAATGTGTGCTCCACCATCGCAGGATGTGTCTGTAAGAGTGTTTAAGCGTTTTCTTCTCTCAGACTGGGCTGTAGTGTCACCAGGACTTCAGCTCATGCCTGATGATCGGAGAGTTCAACAGGCTCTGCTTTGAAATCAAGTAACAAAAGTGAAATATGTCAAAAAAATGTTTAGTGTCACAATTTTGAACAAGTTTGAACACTTTGGCCAATCACAGTTTACTGGTTTATCCAAGTGAGACTTCGCTTTCCTTCTGCGCATCAGGGGCAGACCGGCCATCTGGACCTCCTGGAAAAGTCCAGAAAGTCTGTCGGCCTTGGCTCTGTGGTTCTCCGACCTTAAGAATCAGAGAGTGGTGGGATGACAGCACCAGCATCCAAGCTCACTTCATGAACTCCCAGCTGTACACTCTCCATCTAATGGGAAAAATAATCACAAAACGCGTGATTATATAAGTAGGTTTTCAGTCTAGACTCGACATTAAATGGAAGATTACTCCGAAGCAGGGGGGCTTTGTATGAAAAAGGTTTCCCCTGGCTATACTTTTTATAATCAGAATAGTAATCAGGACCAGAAAACAGAAACACAGTCACACAGAGACAAACATGATATGAAATATAATATAAAGTCAAGATAAAGCTCTCCAGAAAAATAAATAAATAAAAACACTGTGGTTAAAACAAAGTGGTCAGTAATAGAGGGAGATATAAAAATGGTAGATATATAAAAATGCAGAAATCATTTACTATTGACACAAATAATGTTTGGAGTTTTGCATGTTATAGTGACATTAGTAGGGATTTTGCACATGATAATACTGTAGCACATAATAAACATTTGCATATAATAACAAAGTAATTGAAAAAGTTATGTTCTAGCAAACAAAAAAAAACATATGGTGGCTGGGTGGTTAGGGATCTATCCCTGCAATCGGAAGGCTGTGGGTTTGAACCCCAGGACTCCCAAAGGCACCACTGAGGTATCCTCGAGTAAGGTACCATCCCCACACTCTGTTCTCCGAGTGCTGTGTTCCTCGCTGCCCACTGCTTCACTTGGGGAAATGCAGAGGAAGAATTTCACCTTGTTGTGCTGTGATGTGTTCATGTAAGACAGAATGGTCATTTTACACACATTTGAGGAGCAGCAGGTTTTTACACAGATTATTGAATGGCTGTGTGCAAGATCCTGGGCTATATTAAACAGCAGCACCTTGTGATCTAAATAAGTGTGAAGGTTCGTAATAAGAACTAGATTGAACAACTTTTCCCATTAGTGACTTTAGCTACTCTCCTCAGCACAGAGCTGCTAATCAAACTAACTCGACAAGAAACAAAGCCCTTCCTAGTCTAGTCACTGCAATTCTACCACACCTGTGACGTGCACCTGCAAATCCTCTAAGGTGCCCCTGAGTATGTGTGTGTGTGTGTGTGTGTGAGAGAGAGTGTTTGTTTGTGAGTGTGTGTCCCTGTATTTAGCTCTTGGTGGAACAAAATATCCCTTGAAAGGAAAGAATAAAATAATGAGACCGTGGGGACGTTTTATCCAGTTCTCCTCTGGAAAAGTGCCTAAAAGTTTGTAAAGTGGAATTTCACTGGTTTTACCTTTAATGCAAATCCCAGTCTAGCCTTCAGCCTAGGAATGTAACGAGTTTCATTACATATTTACATATAGGACACATAAATAAGTGTATGTGCATGCTTGTGTGTGTGTGTGTGTGTGGGTTTGTGTGTGTCTGTGTGGGTTTGCTTGGGGTAGGTGAGGTCAGGGAGGGCAACAAGAGGAGGAAGGAGCAGTTAAACAGCCTAAAGAACATCACTGTAATCATAATATACATGTAAATAAATTGAGCATTATGGCCAATGCAAGGTAAACTGCTGGAAATAATAAACCCCCCCCCCCCCCCCCAAGCTATCTGTTGTTTGTTTGAATGCACCTGATACAAGTCTGATGGTGACACAAGCAATTCAGAAACAATGACCCCAAAACAGGGTTAGAGAACAAGAAAAAAAGAAACAGGATGATATTTCTGCATCACCTGCAGGTATGAGTTCAAAAATGTAAATAAATAAACAAATTAATATATATATGTACATATATAATTCATATGCACAGAATATACGTACCACTTCCGGTCAAAAGTTTTGGAACACCCCAATTTTTCAGTTTTTTTGTATTGAAACTGAAGCGGTTCAGTGTCTCATTGTTCATTCTGCAGAAAGTTCTTCCAGCTCTGCTGCAGAAGTTCCCTTAACTGAGTGCCACTTGCAGGCGGCTTTGCTTTCACTCTTCTGTCCAGTTCCTCCTAAAGCAGCTCGGCGGGTTTCAGTCTGGAGACTTCTGGCTACTTCCTGTTTTCCAGCTCACCATCTTGTTCTGTTTTCTGATGTAGTTCTGGCAGATCTCAGACTTATCTTTTGGGACACTATCTTGCTGTAGGACGAACCCGACCAGCCAGGCACAAACCAGAGGTCCTGCATGGAGCTACAGAGTTATTTCCCACTTCTGGGTAACCTCACCCTTTTTAAACCTCTCGCCGTTCAGAACTGTCCTTTGTACCATTTCATGATAAGTCATTTGACTTGAAGGGTTTGAACTTCAGTAAAACAAATCTTGAAACACTGGGGTGTTCTAAAACTTTTGACCGATAAGAGCCCTTGGACAAGATTCCTAACACTACATCCACCAACGCTTCGGGTATACTTAAAAATTGTAAGTTGCTTTGGATAAAACCGTCTGCAAAATGACGTAAATGTAGCCATAACTTTAGTGCACATAGAGGCTGCAAATTTGTTTTATTTTGTTTATATTGTATTTTTAGAACAGTTTAGAGATTCAAATTATAAGACATTTTTAGTTGGAAAAATGTATGTTCTTGTGTTTAAAGGTATTAATTGTATTTACTTTTTGCATGAATGTAAATGTGCAAATGCAAAATGTAAAACCTTTTACTGAACATCTTAGCTGAGATAAAAACAACAGCATACACACTTGTGTGATTCATATATTGTATGTGCACAATGATACGTCATTCATAGCGTCCATGTAATTCTGGTAGTTTGAGCAGACTGGCTTGAAAAATATATGTAGCTCTGCATGTATGTGCTAATTAACTTTCCTTGTGTTTCCAGGGTCAGCTCTGTAATTCAAGCGTGGAGGAAAACAGGACAACGAGGAAGAAGCTCTGATATTTACTGATACTGTATCATTCCGGTTTTCTTTCTGTAACACTGATAATGCAAGTGTGTTTCTGACCTAAAGAAGATCTCAATCACACTTTAAGTGTTTGGGTGCTTTGTGTGTATGTGTGTGTGTGTTGGGAGTGTTTGTGTGTAGGTGGGTGGGCGACTGGTGCGGGTCCCAAATGCCCCGTAGCCA
>JBBMFX010000007.1:4048813-4053813 GCA_037832545.1 Rhabdalestes septentrionalis | reverse complement strand
ATAATTCATTATAATCATGGGGTTAACATATTTACTCACAATTGTAGCATTTACGAATCATATTCACAGGATTGTCTATATAAATCCTAATCATAGAGTTATTTCATTGGGAAAATTATATAAATCATAACAACACAGTTAACTATATACATAGTAATCATAGGGTTAATTGTACACATTGCGACCATAGTGTTAACATAGTCATGATTTTCATGATCAACCATAAAAATCATATGCATGGTTTTATTATTTAAATCATTTTCGTTGTATTAACCATTAAAAAAATAATCCTAAGTTAAACTTTTAAAGTATTACATTTTAAACTTTTAAATTTAAAGTATTCATAGGGTTAACTAAATCCATCATATTCATAGGGTTAGTTTTGCAACTTAATTACAGGGGTTAACTATATAAATCATAATCACAGAGTTAACTAAATACACAATCTTCATTCACTTAACAACATAACCAAAGTCATAACCAAAGGACAAAAATATACATCATCATAATGTTGAGCATAAGAGAATCATAGGGTTAACAATATGAATCTCGTTCACATTGTTAACCAAATAAATTCTATTCACATGCTGAAGAACAGAAATCGTGAACATAGGATTCACTATGTGTATCATAATCATAAAGGTATGAGCATATAAATCATGATTAGTTATAATATATAAACTATACAAGTTTAGTGTTAGTATATATTAGTGTTAGTCTATAAACCTCCCATATTTTACCTCACATTATATCTCACAAAGGTTATGTACAAGATCATGTATGATACACTAATAAAAGTGCTGAATTTACCCTAGTTATCAGTAGTAATTGCTCTGAAATGGGCAGAAATGGGAGCTCGTTTCCAGAATTTGGCTTTACAAGGACATTATAACGTCCCCCACTGCTGGAGTGTTTCCCCTAAACGTCAGTGTTCCACATCTAGGCTGCACCATAAAAGCATCAAGGGCTCGCCAAGCCCATCCAAAAAATAAAATAACTCAACAAACATTTCAGGAGCTGAAAGCGCAAATGTGCGTTTGCTCTTTGAAGGCGGGGAGAGGGGCGCTGACGGCGAAAAGAGGCAGGCGTAGAGGAGAGTGGGGAATAGAGCCTGTTTTTTAAACGCTGCACTTTTCTGCTTACTAAACACTTCTTTAGTCGTGCATGTTTTAAAGATGTGGAGTAACAGAGGGGATGCCCCCCCAACCCACCTCCACCACCAACACCACCAATTCCTCCCTCTTCACCTCCACTTCTGCCCCCCAAACCCCTTTGCGAAACGGAGATGAAAAGAAGTCTCCGGGTTTGCAATTTGAAGCATTTTTTCGCTTAAAGCCCAATGTGCAGTAGATTTGCTCTGCCTGTTAGCATGAGCCGTCTTGTACGGTTTTGACTGGAGCCACATCCCCTGATTTGTCTTTTAACTGGATTCTGCCGGTCGCTGGTGGTGGGAGAACAGGCTCGGCTTTTCCACGTAGAGGAAATACACAGGAAGCATTAGCGAGGGGAGCTGAGGTTAATGGGAATTTTCACAGGCGGTCAGGAACAAAGAGCGAGTAGCGCAGCGTCATACGATCCCATTGTTTTCGTTGGTCCTCGGCCACCGCGTTGGTAGCCACTTTTGCGCAGATCCATGTTGCGCTCTGGCTCTGCTGGATGGGATATTAAGGGCCGGAATTGAATTATGCTGCCAGTTTCGAGCCTTACAGTCCAGCATAATGAGTAGTAATGCATATTCCACCGAGAGACGGTCACAGGTTACTCTGGCAGTGGCCGGGGTCTTGCGGACTGGAGTGCTTTTTGAGGGCCATCAAGTATTTCCCTGCATGGACAAGAGCCAAGCACAGCAATTGCAATCATCCTGGTTTGTCAGCACAAAATCATACGTCTGAGAGATCTGTCACACGTTTGGCACATTCTAATGAATGGAGCATCTGATATGAGGCTTATTTTGCTGTAACAAAGATTTCATCCCACAGACCATGTGGCGCTCCTCTCTTTATCTCTTTTTTATATATATTATATTTATTATGTGTTACTGTAATTTACCCGTGAACATCAGTGCTACCTGAGGCCGGCGACAGAGCTGAGCGGGAGGGGGAGGGGAAGGGAGACAATGTTCCAGATAATCTGCGATGCATTAGCAAACATGCAAACAGTATGTTTCTGCCCATTAGTGGTTAACAATGAGAGGGGCATCTAAGACGGTCCATTACTGTAATTCGCCCCATCCCGCCTGCTCCTTTGCTCGCTCCCCAGCGACAGAAGCCTTCCGGCCCTGACATTAGATCAATAATGCAAAAGCCTCCTTAAACTCCCTCCTTGTGGTTCCGTTTAAAAGGGCCCTCAAACTAATGATGCAGGTTAATTGGCTTGTCATCGTTTGGGAGTTTACTGAGAACGAGAGACAGAGAGAGAGAGAAAAAAAAAAGAGAGAGAGAGAGAGAGAGAGAGAGAGAGAGAGGGTGACCTTTTAAAGATTTGCTCCCAGGGGATCTTGTTGTTGTAGTGGTGTTTTTGTTTTTTTGTCCTCTTTTCTGGCTGCTCCGCCATACACCAGGAGCTACATTTATTTTTGTTCCAGTTTACTGCCTCTGTTTTGTTTATTTATAATTATTAATGAACAAATATTGTACAAACACTCACAGAAAATGTGTATAAATATACAGGTGTATACGTACTACTTTTTATAGTAAACAACTATATTCTACTTTGCACTATTGAGCAAAGAACCGACTTAATGCTAAGACACAGTGAGTAACTGCCTCACTGGTTTAATCAGCCTGAAACAAAAGAATGTAACACACTAAACTGACAGCATGCAAGAGTGCTGGCGGGGTTCATCTGTAAATTAGCAAATGGAAAAAAAAATACTTCTTCTTTTCCCGGGTGCTCTCGTGCTGGTCAGTTTGACACCTTACAGGCCGCTGCACCTCATCGATTAGCGCGAGCGCTGCTGGTGAATCTCCCTACCAGCCACTCTGGGCTGTTCCAGGCAGTATGGTGAGGCCATTAGGGTGACACAGTGCTACATCATGCTGAATAAGTCATGAGGGGAGAGCGGTAAAAAAAGCTCCCCCACACCCAAAGCCTCTACATCAGCGCTAAGGACAAATGAGTCATGCTAATGACAGGAATGTATAAGCCCTCACGTTAACATGAGCACCGCCAGGAGAAAAACAGCCACAGAAACGTGATAGCAGCCCCGAGGACAACCGAGGCCGTTCCCTGCCAGGCTGGTGGAAATCACACTGTGCCACCAGAGGAGTGATCATCTTCAAGCATGACTCAGTCTTTTTACTGTACTTTCACTCTGTGGTCCCGAACTCTGTGATGTTTAAAAACCTACAACACTGAAGGCCTGTTTGAAGCTGCATCTGTTGCCATCAACAACCACACTGTGTAATCGTAGCTCATAGCTCAATGAAACAAAAGGAGAAATCCTGCCAAACGTGCGGATTCAAAGCGTTTAATCCACCTCGGATTTGCGTCTGTCGGTAGAAATTTGTAGAAATGGGAGATGTTGCGATATTGAATCTGATTGAAAGGGAAGATCCTTTAAGTTTCTGTTACATTTTGTCTAGTGAATGTAAACGTTCCTGTTCTCTGATCTTTGAAGTGTGGTGATTTCCTCCTGCCTCTAAACAGCTTCTGATGTCTGACTGCATCAGCATGTACACGGGGAGAACAAAGATCTTGGGAGCTTGTAATAGTGAGGGTTGACCAGATGATGCTGTCTTTTTCTGGAATGCATCGTAAGGCTGGAACAAACAAGGCCCAGGAAAGTGGAAGGAACGAAATGAGTGAAGATAGACTAAATGTTTAGCTGTGGGTGAGCTGCTGGTGTTAGTGATGGATGAACAGGACCTGCAGGATGGGCCAGACGTGAAGACCTCCCTCATTATGAAGCCTGAGAAGGGTACTATGATGGAGAACTCTTTGCAGAATGAAATATCACTCTGCTCTTTCAGAAACGCATTAGTAGTATGGACAGCCCAGTTAATTTTATTAGCTTAAGGAAGAAATTACATTTACACAGTTCCTCCCTTACTCCCAATATAGTCTGTCAGCCAAGACATATTTAGTGTCTGAAGTTCTCCACTCTAGTTTTGCTGCAGAGCTAAGATGGTCATCTATGCAAAAAGACATGTTTATGCGTTTTCTGGCTGTAAGTCTGTCTATGACAGCTGACAATAATAAATTATAGCTAAAAACAATAATAGCACTCATTTTAGCCATATTTATTTTCTATTTATATAGATTTCAACCTGTCCATTTGAAAGCTAAATAAAATAGCTCAGTGTTGTCTGACAAAGTGAAGATTTAGCCAAGTAATGCACAGTTGTAACTGCAAAGCTTCCAGTACTTCTTGCCTTCAGTAGCTTTGTAGCTGTGCAAACTTCAGAAGTTTGGGAAATTTGGGAAAATTTGATATGAAAAACTATTTCTTTAATTAAACAGGTAAGTGCTTTGGAGGTCCCTCTGGAAACATTGGATTGAATGAATAAATCAATTGTACCAAACTGCCACTAACATGATCTTGCTGGACAATTCAACTACACGAATTGCATCAACTAATTCATCCACATTGTCTAGAATTGCACTAGGTGATGTGGGGAGAGGGACAGCCGTCCTAAGCTCCCAGAGACAGTTGAAGCCAGTTGTGCTTTCTTGGACAGCTGGAAATTTTAGTACCTGGCAGAAACCCACATGGACACAGGGAGAACATACAAACTCCACACAGAACCCACCCTCGGCTAGCCAGGAATCAAAGCTGTGAGGCCCTTTTTTATGTGGCAAGGAGGAAATGGTTTTGTGACATCAAGAAATCCGTACTGGTCCATTTTGTCTTGGCATCTTGGTAGAATAGTGTGAATTAGTGTCAATTTCACCGCTCATTGCTCACTAGCAGCTCAACGCAGACTCAGTCAATACTGATCTGACAGTAAGAGATAAAATATGTCATCTGATTCGAGTTGCCTGCATAATTGGCTTGGCAA
>JBBMFX010000007.1:3946037-3957458 GCA_037832545.1 Rhabdalestes septentrionalis | reverse complement strand
TAAAAATATTAAGCATATAAATAATGGGAAATCAAAATAAAAGACTACACGAAATAAAGGAATACAAAGAAAGGTCCTTTAAGGAACCAGATGTGGTTCTCCGACGTCATCTGCACCCAAGCCTGAATCTTCGGGATCACATGACTGATAAATAAACGTATTGAACAAAAACCAGGACTGAAGTAGGCAGAAAAAGAGCACCATTTATCTCGTTCACGGCACATTGCATTCCAGGGCTGGCCCGTTTCCAGCAGTCGCGGTTAGTTCTGTTTCAGCAGAAGCGCTTAAGCAGGCCCAGGTTGCTGGAGGAAAGGAGGGTAAATTGATGCGGCTCGCTGGTAGCGCTGTTCACGCCCTGAGCGAGGCTCTTATGTGTAGGAGCTCTGTTTCCCCCTTGTTTACCCCAAACTGCTGTTGCAATGTGGAAAACAACCCTGAACAAACATGACTCTCAGCTGATACGCCGCCTACCCGCTGAGCATGTGCAGATGATACTTATTACTGCTTTAAGTCCCTGCCCAAAATGACTGCAACACTGTTCTCTCCTCCAGCCAAGTCCTGCGCAAACAACAAATGCAATTCATATTTAATCATGCCAAATTACACCGAGATGTCCACATGGGACTCCAAGCATAGCGAGTGATGGACACCAGACACTCTAGGTTGTGAGGAAAGACAAAGACAAAGTTTTGTCCCACTGTATTTCTGCTAAAAACGAATGGAAGGCAAAAGAGTCCGTTGGAGCGATGCCAAAAAAAAGAGCCACTTTTTGGTTTTCTAAAGAACACTTCAAAGTAAATCCCCCGACCTTTTTTCCACCTAATCTCTGTCTACCTTTTAGTCACTTGCCATGAAGAATCTCCCTGGACACTAATGGGGAATCCTGAGGGCCTTCCAGGCTTTTAGAGAACTCAGAAATACATTTGAAATTTTCAGTTCATTTTTATTTGGAACCAGCATTGTTGTTTTGAGGCTTTATAATAATACTCAGGTAGCCCTGCTCTTGCTTTGTTCTGTTGGTTGAATTGTTCAATCAGGTTTTTGTCTGTCTATATGTCTGTCTGTCTGTCTGTCTGTTTGTCTGTGATTTCTAGGCAGATGCAGTAGAGTAAGCTCTCCCATTAGGTCTACAGGTTAGGTCTTCAGAAGCTGGATTGAAGGTTTGCACATTACATGAACCATCAACATGATTAGGAAGTCATTTATATGCTTCTAACGTCCATGTTTAATCAAGAATGGCCAGAAAACAACACTAGTTTAGAGTTGATATGCTACTGGAAATACTGTATGGACTTTAACAGAACTGAGCATTATCATAGAGTCGGATATTTAGGGATCCAATCACAAAAAACACTCTTTTTCTCTTTTGAAGGATGAAGGCAAGTGAGGGAGAAGGGGTTCCAAGCAAGTACAAGTTCTGTGCTGTTCAAAATAAACTGTGTGAAACTTTGTCAGAACCATCCGGAATAAAATATTAATCAAAAATTGTTAACCTTCTAACTGAAAGCTTGCTGCAGTAGGTCTGTGGGCTGTGTTGTATATCAACTGTGCATAATCCTAATGAGACCAAGCTCAGTACAAGTGTATTCAGGGACACTAAGGCAAAGCATGTCAACTTTGATTTCAATCTGGTATATATTTAAATAAAGCAGAATGCAAATTTTGTTTGCTCAGTTTATAAAATGGACTGAGCTTCTAGATTTTCCACACAATATATACTAACCAGATAAAATATAATGGCAGAGCAGATTACACAAAACTTTCACTGACTTCTACATAATTCCACAGGTGCGTACCCTAAGGGAAATGGACCAGATTTTGAACCATGGTGCAGCACTAGGTGACACTTTAACAAGCATGAACATGTTCTTCTCTAAGCGACTTTTTCATTTGTCGTGAAATTTGGCACACGTTTAGCTCCTGCACCAGGTTCTGTGAGACTGACAGAACTTCTCACAAAACCATATCTGTCATTGACCAATCAGATTTGTGCAGGTATTTGACTAAACGTGAATCTATGTGTACGGACTCTCTAAAGCAGGGGTCACCAGCCTTTTGGAAACTGAAAGCTACGTCACATGTACTAGGCCATACGAGGGGCTACCAGTTTGATACACTAGAACAGAGTTTACCTAAACGTATCCAAACTTCATGTATAATAAACAAGTTTTAAATGGTTTTTTTAGATATTGTCATTTTCAAATCTGTATAAATGCAAATGTGATAAAAGCAGAACAGCAACAGGGTAAAATAACATGTTAGATTTTGTACTGTTTTTAAAACAGGTTTGCGGGCTACTCATCTGGTCCTTGGGGGCAACCTGGTGCCGGCGGGCACCCTGTAGGTGACCCCTGCTCTACAGTCTGACAGACGTTATACACTGGGGGCATCGAGTCAAATCTGAAACACTTCAACTGGTTGTAATGAAACTTTACACTATGTGCTATTTTGATGCTTCTACATTACTGGGGACACTAACAGTAATATTCTACTTGCAAATCCAGCTTGATCTGATCTGCAGATTCCGGCGAGCAGCTGTATTTTTATTTTTTTGTATTTTTGGATCAGATTTTTACATTTTGGAACACAAGGACTACCTTTATCCATTATGGTTCTCCACTGTTCTGTACAGTTAGTCCTTTTTGACTTAAAACACAATCTTTATAGAAGAGAGCAGACAACGTGTGTAGAGAATTTAAGCTATAAGCATTCTAAAATGGATATGAGTAAAAAAAACACAACAGTGCCATTTCTACAGCATTTCTTATGGCATCTCTTTTAGTGTCTTTATTTTCAAGAGCATACACGCAAACAACAATATCACCAAAAGCGTTTCCATTGGACCCAATTGACATGATTTCACCTTTAAAAGTGTAGGTCACCTCAAATAGTGGTTCAAGTAGCCAAGAGCACACAAGGTCTAGATGCTACTCCTGCAGCAGAAGAAAGGGAAAAGCCTCTCCTAGTGCCTGAGAGATAGTGATATTACCCCTGCGCTTATAATATGTTTCTGCCTCTCCCTTAATCTAAAGTCGGGTTTTATCTGGGCTAGCGGGACCCGCAGCCATCCGTCTGGAGCGGCCTCGTTACTGATGATCGCAGCATGCTGAGCAGCAACAGTTGGCTCATGTTCAAACTCTGGCCAAGGGGATTTAATAAATAAGATCATTCACACTGTAATAATTCACTTGCGCTATCTCATGAGCTATCACGTGTACGGCCTATGTCTTAATGTCGTCCCACTGGAAGGTGCCCTTTTAAAGAGGACATAGCAAACAAAGAGGAAGCTTTAAAAAAATGCACCACTTCCCGACAACTTAGGGCACTTCGGGGAAGAGATTTGTTAGTTTTTTTCGGTGTTAAATGACCAGGATGACTTTATAACATTGAGGAAAATGTGGATGTTGATAAAGAAAGCAACAATTGCGTCGCTGTTCATTGCTCAGCCTCCGTGACACTGAAACCGACTGCAGCCACACTAAATAACCAGGCAGGCCTCATTAGTCAAAGCAGACAGGGGAGATTCAGATCACTCCAGTTCATATTAAAATCACATGCACAGGGTTGATCTACATATTCTGCACCGATACTTCTTGCTTCCTTGTCATTAATAATGGCCAACATGGTTCACGTGCTTTATGGCTTATGGAGTCCCCACGGCAATGCAATATGATGCGGCAGCGCTATCTGGAAATAATAAAGCGTGCCAGATGAGAAACCAGAGATCTGAGATGAGAGTAGAGGGGATAAGACGATATGGAATCGGCCCCGAAATCTGCGCCCCCCTGAGACGAATAGGGGCCCGGGATGAATATGGATTTCCGTTAGGGAGCCAGCAGGCTCTCCGTCCAGGTGATTTGTTTGAAAATATCTGCCATGGCATCTCTTCTCCACCTTCGCTGCAGTCGCAAGACCCATGGAGTCATTTACGGGACATCTTTTTCTCTCTCTCTTTTTTTTTTCCCCTTTTACCACCAGACGATGCTGAAAATTAAAGTGCGTTTGAGTGAAGTGGCGACTGGCAATCGCCTCATCTCTCCTCTCCTCCCCTCACTAGCTGGAGCGACGGCACACTTCTTTTTTTATCAAGGTACGAGAGAGGGGGGGAGAAAAAAAAAAGCATAGCTATCACCGGCGCAGATAACAGCTAGAGCAAGAGCGGAGAGACGGCGCTGGAACATCAGTCATGACCCGGCGCTAATGATCGCTCATCAAAGCGCGGATATGATCCGGAGCTTATGAAGACGCGCCTGCAGCCAGAATCACCGATGAGACGATAACGAAGCTCACGTACAAAACAACACCGGTGTCTCTCGCTCACTCGCACTCTCTCCCTCTATTTCCCTCCACTTCTCTACCCATCGCCTATTCTGTCTCTCCTTAGGACTTGATGCTCACTTGACACACTCACAACATGGCATTCCTGAATATAGAGACGCATACGGGGTGCATTTTCTCGTCGCAGAATTGGAGGCACGTCAAGCAGCAATGGCAGCTGAAGGTTTTTTTTTTTTTCTGATCCCGAAATGCCATGAATTACAAATCACCCCCCCCAGATAGTGAACTAGAATAGCACTGAGCAAGATCGCAACGTCGCTATAAACAAAAGTTCCTTTTCTTCAGCAGATTTTACTTTTGTATGAATACAGACTGAGTGCAGTCGCGTTTCTCTGGAACTTTGAGAAGCGAAAGGTCTCAAGTTTCCTTGGAAGCGTCGTCCTTTCCAATCTGATAGCTCGGCTTGACCACAGTTCATTCTCTCTAGTTCATTACTTTTAATTAGAGCGTATTCCCTGGATGTGCCACCCTCTCCAGAGAGTAAACACTGGGGACTGGCGCAGCTCAGCCGAGGAGAAAGCCATGGCCGCCCTGGTTCGCTGTTATGTTTGCTCAGACACATTTCATCTGCGCCCAAACACTTGGAGGTCAAGGGTTTATCGGAGAGAATCAAAAACTCCATTCTGGCGCTAGATCCCAGACGGACAATGGCCGAAGATGAAGATAGCGAAACCAACAATGAAGCCGATGTCGATCGAGGCCCTATACAAGACACTGTGCCTTTTTTCCGTAGTCTGTCTGCTTTCACAACAGAAAACCCTGACAATACAGTAACGGCTAATTTAGGGCTTTTCACGACAAGTCGTCTGTGTTGACTTGTGAGTTGTTTGTGAACCCTCCTTTCCAAAGATCGACACAAGGAGAGTCATTTTCCAAGCGTATTTCAAAACAGAGGTGCATATCAAAAGGAGTGTATTGTTACAAATGAGCATTCCTCTGATTACTCCAGCGAACAGTGTTTGTGTTTAGATGATTGCTCCATGCTGACAGTTAAAAAGTGTCACTCCATACCTCAGACTTCTTCTTAATGACCTTGAAATGAATTACAATAAGCTGCATTAATCCAAAAATTGATTGCAAAAACCCAACACAGCAGTGCAATGTCAACAAGACCAACTTTATCAAACTTCATGGCATGGAGAGACATTTTTGTAGTCTATGTGAATAAAAGAGGCATTTATATGATTAAACATTCTTATGATTAATCCACCTCGAACAATTTTGAAATTAAAATGACTTCACCATGAGGGCAAGACTATTGTCAGAAAAAAATTACGATCAAAAATAACACTCCTACGCCTGTTTCCACTGACCATGTAGTCAATAAAGCTTCATTCATGCCAACTGGGAAGTCTGAGACTCAGAGCTTCCTAGTTCCCCCTCAAAGCGTTCATGCAAATCTAGCTGTTTGAAGAAAAATCTAATGCTTGTTTGGCTGCTGTGGCTGTATAAAATGCTCTCTATCAGCATTTCCACTGGAGTAAAATATCTGTTTGGTTATGCATTGCATTTATTTTGAAGGGTGGTAAAAGCTATGGAAATTCGCAGTTAACCCAGCGCAGGAAAATTACACAGGAGCACACAGTTCGATTAAAAATCGTCCCAGAATAATTTAACAAAGTATATTATTGTAAAGGCCTAAAAAGCCTAGGACACATTCTAGCTATTATTCTATGGGCACAGCCACAGAGCTGCAACAAAGACATCGGAGCTCTTGAGAAACTCTGGCTTTTCGAGTGGGAATTATGAGTTGGATGACTGTTCACATGGATTTTTCCTACTTGGTGGAACAAAGTACTGAAGGTCAGATTACCTGTACTCCTTATACTCCAGCCCCAACTCATCCCTGCTCCACCTACAAGGGCATTCTTTCCGAAGTAACTGTTGCCATTCTAAAAGAAACTCTCGTGATACCAGTTATATTTATTGGGTTTATCTGTGTGAGAGGAATTTCAAGTTTGTCTTATGGAAGTTTGTGAACTAAACCAATGACGTAATACACCGCAAAACAATTGGTGCAAGTGTTCTTTCTGCAATTTGACTAGTCATAAAAAATCAAAACACGGCGTACCAGGCGTCAGCGAAAAGTGTCTTCTTAGCAAATTGCTGCTAGGGGCTGGTAGCAGATGCTGCATTTTGAGGTACATATGCACCACAGCAGATGCATTTCAGTCTCAAATTCTACTCACAGACCCACACACCACCGCACAGCTTCGTCCAATCCGTAACTGGCTCTGTGTGCGCACTTCTGCGCCCCAGCAAGCCGATGGGAAAGGAACAAAAGACATTGGCTGTACCCAGTTCTTAAAAGTTATTGCTGGGTTTTGTTCAAAGCTGCTGGCAGTGGAGCATAATCGTTTGCAGACCTGTGCACTTTATTGCTTGCTTGTTTGTTGTTTTGAAATGGTCTTGCTGGAACAATGTTGTTGTCCATGTTAGTCCAGCAAACCTACAGCATACGAGACTGCAGATAAGTCTCCCACTTTAATTGGTTCAATTTAATTTGGCATTTTAACACTAATAAAGAACTTTTCCAAAAACGTTCCTATTCCCTACTGCTAGTTAACGGCAGTTTTTACTGCTATTGTATTTCAGGCACTGTCTTTAACTAGTCCGCTGCTGTCAAAAGCACCAACTAGTGGATTTATTAGCCAACTAATCATAGGGCCTACTTCCAAAACAGTGGAAAGTGAGTTCATCCTAAACATTGCCAGTACAGTATATCTAACACTTCTCATTTTGAGGCTGTAGTGTTTTTATTACCGAGTTATCAAGCATCATTTCTAAAAACAAGATTATCTGCCAGTAGAATGAAATCATTCTATGGGCAGATAGAACACAAGACAAAATCTGACAACAATATCAAAATGAAAAACTAGATTTGGCTAGATTTAAGATGTTTTCACTTGTCAGCACATTATTTCCCATTACAAATTCAAAACAGCTTTGTTGCATTTTATGATGTCCCATTTAAAAAACAGTGAGAGACAACCTAAATCTGATGTCTTCCACACAGGTAGCACTTTAAAACTGTCGTGTCTGCATGGCCATGTCTCCTCTGTTCACCTCCTTCATGGAGATATAACACAGAACGTCTAGCTTGACAGCTGGATATTATCTCCTGTTGGTGTTAGTAATGCATACCTGTCCCCAGACATGCTTAGACACAAATTCCACTCTGTGAGACATAGCTGGCTTCAGCGATGCTGTGGATTTTTGACAGGAACACTCACAGCCCCTCCCCTCATACCCCCTCCCACACAGGGCCCCTCCAAGACACACTCCTGGTGTGAAGCCTACCTGCCAGACATGTTGTGTGAGGAAGATAAGACGTGCTTGTTTGGCTTTGTTAAGTGGTGGCTTGTGTGTTTACGCTGAAGCATGACGACAACGTCTCCCAGGCTCGGGAGAAATGCGAGGGCCTCACTTTCGACCTTTATCTCACTCCCTGTCTCTCTCTTTCTCTCTCGCTGCCTTTCTACCGTTTGCATTTCCATCTCCACGTAAGAGAGCGAGAAAATTCTCTTATGTCAACAGAGCTGCCATGGAGAGACGCGTGTGAGGATAGATCTGTCCTACGTTCTATATAAACCTCATTTGTCTCGTTCAGCGATGTCTCACTCCTGCCTGTATGTTCTGCCTCAGGAACAGCGGGACAACTCAGAAGGGCAGTCAAAAGTCTTTGCATGTCCTGACAGGATCTAGAACTCACTCCAGAGGGGGACAGCTCTCTTGTCAAGAGTCAGATTGCATAACCTGTCACCAAACTCATCTTGAGTTGCTGGATTCACATATATTTTGGTGAAAATAACATCATTCAGTATGAATTATTCTCACTTGTAACTCATGAAATCAAGTTCAATTAAATTCTATTAGTCATGGAGATTCAGTCATGTGTAAGCATTGGGGTTAATGTTAGAATATCATTTGTTCATTCTTGGCCAGGAGTCGAAGAGAGTGTACTTGGCCTCAGTCTCTCTAACTGGGCGTGATGGCTTTCCCACATTCCCCAATGGAAGTGCTAGTTAACGCGGCTGACTGTCAGTTGATGTAAAACAATTGGCAGTTCGTGTTCTCCTTCAAGCGTGTTGAGGCGTCTAATGATGTGATGGCATCAGCTTGAAAACATGCTTTTTATGTCTAACACTTTTTTCAGCAGAATTTAATTTTGACTTTTATTTTGATTTTTCATCTTATCATTGGCTTAACTAGCAAATGGAAATTGGTCCTTTGCTAGTATGTGGTTTTAGTTATTCAGTTTTGCTTGGTTTTTACAGTCTCCTTTCACTGAATTTGATTTTTAACATCTCGAAAGATGAGCTTCTCAGGACACCGTGAATCCTAAATGCCTACAACTGCAAAATGGAGACAAATATTTGCATTTTGTGCATTCAGGAGCCCTAATACCTTCCCAGTAAACATTTACTTGTGAAGAGACACATTAATAAGAAACCTGCAGCGAGAAGTTTGAATTTTGCTACAGTTTATTGGCGAGTTGCCAGGCAACGTTGCATATTCAGATCTGATTATGGAGAGACTCATGTAGACTTGGAGTTTTCTCATCATCAGATATCTGAAGTGCCTGTAAAGTTGCTGAACAGGTTATTGGCAAAATCCGATGTTCTGCAGTTGTGTGCTGCTTTGTAGAGAGAAACAAAAGCATCTCTTGCTTCCTGTTTTGTAATTTCTTGACAACAATGGAAGGAAAAGCCTCAATACAGAATGAGAAATGAATGTGAATGCATTTTGTCATACTATATATACTGTGTAACTAAATGATTCAATATAAAATTTTTACAACAGTAAGAATGTATTGGAATTTACATGTCTCATTTCAATTTGTCTTTTGGAAGACATGCCATTATATTTTAGTGCAAAATAATTACAAACGATCCACCATTTAGGCCGTCACTGCTGTTTGTTGTCAAGGACTAAGTGATATTATCATTGTCAGTGTTCTGCCATTGTGTAGAGCGATTGCTATTGAATGGGGGGTTGATGGTCGTTGATGCAGGTGGTAATTTAAAGCTGGCGAGTGGGTTACGTCTCAGTGCAAGCCTGTATGGGTCATACCGCTACTCAAGTGATTGTGATTCTCTTTGTGTGTGACATTAATATAAAAAATTAATACACCGTGTGTGGGGCTTTTGATTTAGAGCTTTGGAATAATCTGCATAACGCTGGAGTTGTACACATATCCATCAGTGGACAGACGCAGAGTTGAAGAGCAATCATTTTAATGGGTCACCAGAAATGATAGTAATGTATTTCCCCATTTGCCACTTTCAGCAAGACACACTCACTTGATTGTAATGCATGCGAAGATCTGACTTTGAATTTCGATTGCCGTGCCCTTGCAGAGCCAGGAAGCAGTGACATGTGTCCTTTTGGATGGGTGTTACTGTGTGTACACACTTAGTCAAATCCCATGGTGCCACTTGGCACGCAAACACACTTCACGTTTCTCTTCAAAGCCAGCCTCTTGTTTTCCGACTGGCCCGTGGAAGACTACAGAGGGGTGGGGAGGGGTGGTCTCACGGGCAAACACTAAAGGTTACTACACTCATTCCACATTAAATATCAAGGACAGCAGTAATTACAGCACCCTGTTGTCAGGTTGCAGCTGCATGGTGGGCTCCGCCATTCATCTGACCTTGGAAATGGTTGAAAATGGCTGGTCTGGGTGATGAAGGGGGTCATTTGGAATGGATGTACTGCGGCTGCTGCGCTGTGGTTAATTACTCTGCGTTCACTACACTGACTGTAATTGCATGTCGGAAACTGCCCTTGTTCTAGAAACACATAAGTGCAATGGGGGGAAGGCCGATATCTTGTTTATCTTGTAGTGTATCATGCAGCATTGTACGTGAACGATCATCATATTTTCAGGCTAACAAGGATTTTAAATGCCTGAAAGATCAGCTCTACTCTTTTAACCCATTAAACTCCATATAATATCTCTACACTACTGTCTTACAAACTACCTAAGATACTAGTTTTATAGTAGTTATTTCATGATTTATCATCAAAGGAAAAAAATCAACATTATTTGTTCTAATAAGGTAGACCACCGTGAGACTTGGGAACCTATTATTCAACCTGTGCCTATTACTCATACTATATTCATATATCACATTAATACTCCACCCCCACACAGTTTTTATATGTACATTATATGTATATTAATACTCCATCCCATACAGTTATATGTATGTATACATTCATGGATGGCTTTTTGCTAATGCATCTGCACTTTATCTTTATCATCTTACCATCATATTGTTTCTATATTGTTCCATATTGTTTCTTTTTTTTACTGTTTTTTTTTAAATACTGTTTTTAAGCAAAAAGCATTTCAATGCATGTCGTACCATGTATGATATTTTATTTGACATATAAAATCTGAATCAGAATCTGAACCTTCTTGACCCAGATGTAAGTCTCTGGAACTGTGCTGGTGGGATAGAACTCTATTCCTCCAAAAGATATTCTCACAATTGGGGTTTTGATGATGGTGGCAGAGAGCAATGGGGAAAAGCCCAAAATCTCCAATTGGTATTCAATTGGGTTAAAATACCAGGCCTTAGTATGTGATTTTCTTCATTTTCATCAAACCATCCAGTGACCCTTATGCCTTGTGGATGGGAACATTTTCCTCTGAGAAGAGGCCATTCCCATCAGGATGGAAATTGTATATTCTATTCAGCAAAACTGGCTCCATATAGTGTCCAGAATGGTTGAATTTTAACATGGGACCATTTTAAAGGGTTTCTTTGAATAATTCTTTTCAGAATCTTTTCCATCATATCATACCAGGTTTAGAACCATTTATGCAGTATAGTTCATTATTGCACTTATTTAAAGACCACTGAAGATCCCTTTTTGGGTATAGAATAATGTTGATGAGTCAAAACAACCTCCAGCATTTATTTGCTTTAAGCTAAACAATACAATAATGTTTCACCTCTTAAAGGTAAAGGTCTTATACAGACTCCCTACAGCAGCGTTTCCCTCTTCTGGTCCTGGAGACCCTTTGCCTTGTCCAAATAAATGTTTCCCATGTTAATAAATGTTAATCAGCTC
>JBBMFX010000007.1:3837842-3848284 GCA_037832545.1 Rhabdalestes septentrionalis | reverse complement strand
ACATGTATAGATAGAGAGAGAGAGAGAAAGAGAGAGAGAGAGAGAGAGAGAGAGAGAGAGAGAGAGAGACCTTGAATTGAATGATATGTTTCTTTGTCAAGAAATAATAATGTGAACATTTAAAATATGTTTACCAATTTCATAAATGCCTCATGTACTAGTGTAGCTGGAAGATAGTAACTCAAAATATTACATTGTTGAAAATACAATTTTCACTTAGAAATGTCATTTTTTTGCATATATGAACATCAAAGATGCAGGACTTACTATTGGAAGTTCAGTTCAGTTTAACACGTTTTTGTCTTTGCATGTGTGTGTGTGTGTGTGTGTGTGTGTGACAGGCGGTGTGTTCATGTGTGTGTGCACATACATTTTGTGTATGTGTGTTCTCTTTGATGCTACAATATCAGAGTGTGTAGCGTGTTCCTGAGAGAGTCTCTTTCGGAGGAATCTCGGAGGGTTCCCCCTAAATCCGGCGTCAACACTGCCAGAGGAGGATTCCTAGAGGATGGAACGAGTGAATGCTACATTTCATCATTCCCAGACTCCTCTCTCTCTCTCTGTCTCTCTTTCTCTCTCTCTATGCTCCTGGGGATGCCATTCGAGTCTTGCCATGATGTCATGTGTTTATATGTGCTGTTTTAAGAACGTAAGCAGGTGATTGGACCTTCTGGCAGCGCCGCAAAATGCCTCTCCCCAGAAAGCTTTCAATTACCATACTTTGCATTGGATTAGAAGCATGCAGCGTGCAAAAGACACGAAAGCTTCTGATGAGCTCATCAGAAACCCGCTCTCCAGGATATCAGCCCGCGACTGAGCAGGATTCCTCAAAGAATTGATTAGATGCCCTGAAACAAACCCCGTACGTGACCGGGGATCCTTTCTTTTCTATGTTCTTGCATCTGAAAAGGCCTTGTAAAATTAAAAGCTTGCAATTGTCCATAAAGTTGGATGAAAAAAAAGCATCGGAAATTTTCCTCTTGATGTCTTTCATGTAAAACTAATTCGAGTGAATCACAGGCCATCATTCCGCGCTCTTGTCATTAGGAGAGCACTACTGTCTATTGTTACCTTGGCCAGTGCCTGGGCTGTTTCATGACGCTTTGAAATGCAAAGATGATGTGAATGAGGGGCGATGGGAAATTGGAAGAAGGGGAAACAATATAAGATATATTGTTATTTCAGCTTAGATGCTTTAAAGAAGCATTTCAGGTGTTATGCACTGGAGGTATGAACTTTGAGTCACCTCAAAAATAACAGTTTCAAGAGAACAGTCCTATTGATTTACATATGCCAGGCCTCAGCATAGTGCCGACGTGAGGCGCAGGGTCAGTCTGGGTTGTTTAACAGTGGCAGATTGGTCTGGTTTTGTGTGGATGAGCCTTTGTTCGCTTGAATCGAGGGAATGGGTCACTCAGCAGTTTTGATGAAATCCCTGGGTTGACACCAGCCTGGTCACAATGAGGTTACCCTCAGCGGTTGACACTGAATGACTGCATGGTCATTCTCTCTCTTCTCGGCAGGACTGGCGGCAGGATTAATTGGCCTATGCATGCTCAGTCCACAAATATGCCCTTCCATAGCAACTGTTTCCAGGTTGGACACGTTTTAAATCGCGTTAGCATATTTTTCATTCGCCATAATGAATGTTTGTTATTTTTTTTGGATTCACCATTTTAATTTGTGTTTTCAGTACAGCCTCTTTTCACATGCGCCTTAATGGATATTCCACTATAAATGTATGATTTTCACTTGTATAAATGAAATGACAGTCTGTTTGCAGATTAATTATAACTCTGTTGGGCGTCTGTGTGTGAAATATAATGGATCTGTGTTGAGCTGCTAGTGGGCAATGAGGGGTGAAATGGGTGGGTTGCGGAAACCCCCACTGTGAAAACAAATCACGGCAGGGCTTAGATAAAGCACACCGGCAGATTTCTTCACTTCAAATGTGCAGCTGTCATGAGTGCTGCCATGTTTATATATATATGGTACAAATACAGAGTGAATATCGAATTGTCTTCAGGTTTTGTAAACCATATATTTCCGTTGCTATTTTCCACTATATTTAACATCACTGAGGAAACAAAACAATACTGTGAAAAACATTTATGTACTTTGTTACCAATTTGGACCCTAGATGCTTCGAAACACACTTTTACTCAGGAATTTGATTGCTGAAAGTCACAAAGCTAGATCATTAGCCTTTTCACACATTCAAAATAAACATTGACAGAAATTATTGATACACTTTAACTTTAGTTGCATGTTATTATTACTCTTTAGATTGAATAGGATTTTTAAATGTCCTTTATTGATTTTTTTAAAGCAGAAGGCATTTCAAAAATCATCCTCTAATGGAAAGATGTACAAGCAGGTGTACATTGCACATTATACTCCATAGATTGAGTGGGACTTTTATAGACTCTTTGTAAAGCTTGTTCAACCTTGACCATTCATCGTGCCATTCAAAGAGGCAAGATGGAAAATTTGTTAGCGAAGGGTCATGAATACATTTCAGTCTGGTGATATAGAAAACATATATCACACACACACACCCAATAAATGCAGAGTGTGGTATTTCTCAATTCACAGTGTTCATACTCTGGTAAAAGAGTGATGGCACAAACTTTATGCTGGAAAACATTTCAGGTAATATTGAGTGAAGAGTTTAAAAGCATGCTCACTAAGGAAATCCTCATTGTTTCCTGGAATGCAGTTTGAGTGGAGCTCCATGCAGAACAAAATATGAATGCAAAGCTGACAGAGCACAGCATTTCAACTTAGAGGGTGGGATGGGGCGGGGGGGGGGGGCAATACTCTGAATGAAAAGACGTAGTTTTGTAACCGAGAATCACAAAACTCTCCAAATATTCAGATTCAGATTTTATTTTCACATTCAATATCATACTTGCTTTTTTTTTTCTTCTGTGTATTGTGTCCTGTCTGCACTTGTGTAGTCTTATGGTGTTTCTGTTTTTGTTCTTGTGTTGCTCTATGGTCCTGGAGTAACAATGTTTCTTTTACTGTGTACTGTGTAGATGGTCAAAATCTAAATCAATCTACTTGATTTGACTTGACAACTGAGGGGACACAATATTCCACATCACAAAGCAAAGAATTGCCAATGAGGTGCCATAAAGGTCAACTTAGAATGTAAAGGGGCATTTGGCTGATGCTCTTATCCAGAGTGACTGACAATCTTTACTTACAAAGACTTAGAGACACTGAGAGTCATGCCTCTTGCTCAGGGACACAATGGTAGAAAGTGGGGTTTTGAACTTGCAACTTTGTGGTCATTTATAATGAGTGGTTACAATATGCAATCAGGTTTAAGCATATTGTTCCAAATATGGGAGCACAATGTTTTAAATGAGGTTCACCTGATGCAAACGGAAGAGAGGGCCCTATATTCCCGATGAGGGGACTCCATAGAGCTGGATTTCTGCTCTGATGTTTCCGTGCTCCTGGTTTGGGGCCGTTGGGTTTCTTCTTTCATTACGTGTTTCTCATCTCAGGTCCTGCTGTGCCAATTTAAGGTTGCTTTAGAGCGCGGTACAGTTTGACAAGCGCAGCGTATGGGGACAGGAGTCAGAGAATAGCAGAAGTTAGAGTTCACAAACCACTGCTTTCTGTAGGAATATGTTCATGCTCTCCCCGGCAATAAGAGCGTTAGAATTCAGCAAGCCTGGCTCTGGGGCTGCTCAAGCGAATAAGCGTCTGAGCCTGGACTCAGCATTCTGCACGGGGGAAGTGATGCAGCCGAGTGGAGGGTAATTCACATGGCTGGAGGGGATACAAAGCACTCGGGCAGATTCTCACTGCTACAGCAGACAGTTATGATACGAGTAAAGATGAAAGAGAGTCAGTAAGACGGCGCACTCAGCTTTACCTAGCCTAGTCTGTTCTTGTATTATTCCTTTAGTATTGTTATTGGTCTGTGTGTAGGACTGAAACTAATACTTACTGCCAAAATCTCTCAGACTTTCCACTATCATTCAGTCCATCAAATAATCAAGATGGCTCCTCTCTCTCTCTCTCTCTCTCTGCCTCCATTATTCAAAATTATATCAAAGACTCTTTTAAATCACTGGTCAAAAACAAACACAATGCTAGCAGACACAGTGTTTTTCACTGTCTAAATGGACAACAGAGGAAATGCCGGAGGACCAAAAGCTAAAGCTGCTATGTGTCTGTAGTGCAATAAAATAAAAACAGAAATATCATCATGATGCTCATCCTCAGTATGGTTTTTCATGAATCCATTTTCTAATTAGTCACAATGTGTCAACTATGAAATAATCATCCTCAGAAGTAATAATAATAATAAAAATAAAGTAGATTGATAGACTAGTGTCACATCCATGCCGCCTCTTCTACGCCCCCAGTGGTCAAACTCACCGGAGTTCTGAGCTGGGTATTTCTGGCAAGTCATTCTTTTGTTAACTTCATCCAGCATGTGAGGTATGTTGCCTCTCAGCCCTCGTGTGCCAGCTCATGATTACCTGATCTGTTACCCTCTGTTTCCACATGTCACATGATCAGTGCTCATCTAAGGATAAGTGTTTATCCCACGATAGTGGTCTGTGTATTCCTGTTCCAGTCGGTCCCAGTAGCTGCAGAGCGCGCAAGCTGCCTCTGATTGGCTTACGCTGACATGTGTTCCGTGACTTAACCAATTTTTGTTTTTTTTAAAGGCCGGTACCATTGGCCCGAAGGGAATCTAAACACAAGACCAAAACAAGACGAGAGACATGGCAGCAGAGGACACAGACACACATCACATGTGTGGAGATCCTTCACACAAACAGCACAAACACTTGCAGAACCTGCAAGTCAGAGATAAAGTACAGTGAGTGTGTCGGCATTCTGCATGGCATCTGCCAGCTAACAATGCTAACATTAGCACTGCAGGGAGTCGTCCAGGCTAGAGGATGCAGAGTGCTGCCGTGGCTTAAACTGTTCCTACTTTCTGTTGTAAACTTACATTTACCAGAAAATTCAAGGTATCAGCCTTTGTTTTGTTTTGTTTCATTTTCATGTCGATTGTTAATGTTACAACTAATAAAAGCTGCTCGTTGTTAGACACTTGTGTTCCTCCCCTGCGTCTTTGTGTTGACATCATCAAATGACTTGTCGACTCAGCTTCGACTTTATTGAGGGGTAAGTCAATCTGAAAAAATCTGAAGTCATTATGTTTTAGTGTGTGTGTATGTCTTGTTTCCAGTGAGGCTGAAGCACGCTTAGGCTGGATTCACCCGTAGAGACTCCGCCTGGAAGAAGGGCTTCTTACATTTGTTCTCTTCGTGGCTCCTGTGCGGGAGCAAACCTAGTATCAGGACCATGTCAGTGAGACAGAGGATCCGTGCTGCGCTGAATGGGCCCCTTCTGAGTGAATCTGAACGTTCTGTTCTGACAAGCTCTGCGCACTCTAGTGGCTGTTTGCCTGTTTGTTGCTTATAAAAGTCTATCTGAGTTCTGCTAACTCCTGCATTTGTGTCCTCCTTCCCTGAGCCAATATGACAACTTGTGTCTCGACACCGTTGTCTCATCTGTTGATTGTTTTGTGGATCAAAGAAGTCCTTAGCAAGAGAAATAATCTTTTATCTACACGTAGCAAAAAGCACTTTGAAAACTTGTATTCTATTATAACAATTCTAACAGATATTTGGTTGTTTAAATATTTATTTGCATGGTTGATATCTGAAATTGTATATAACTGCTGCTTTTACCAAACAATCCTTGAAGAACCAACTAAAATTTTTCATTGTTTACTTTTGTGACAGTATCATTTTTTGCACATTTTTCTGCTTTATTATTTTTCATTTCTCTATTATATCTCATGGAATAATAATAATAAGCAATATTTTGAAGTAAACTATCAATCCATATAGTGCAATATACAGTCTAGCCATCTAAACATGAGAAATATTAGACGTTTGATTATTTAACCTGTCTGAATTTCACTTTGTTTGCGGTGTGCTGTACCGGGTCCTGCCTGTTTTTAAAGCAGAGCCATTTTTTTTCTTCTGAAGACGAAGTGAAACGAAATGAAATGAAGGAGAGAATCGCCCAGCAGCCACAACTGTAGTGTGTTAGAAATCTGTTTTGACATGTTTGGTCCTGTTGTTATCTCGGGGTCTGTACTGTGTGATCAAACGAGTGGGGAAAGGAGGGAGTGTGTGACAACTCTCTCCTTCCCTCTCTCATCTCTGTGGGAATTCAGAGGGGGGCTTTTTGGAGCCCACCTGGCCTCGTCTGTACCATTGACGGCTCTGAATCGGTAATGAAGCGGGCACCCACGTTTGAGGTGCTGATGGTGACTGCATCCATCCTCCCTCCCTGGTTCCAGTCCTGTTGTTTGGAGGACTACTTTGGTTTGTCTCAGACTCATTTTTTCTATTTTTTTCCTCCTTTATTCTCTCTCCACACCCCACTTCCCCTCCCCGAGACCACCCGCCGCGCGCATCTTGGTAGTTGCTTTTCAACTCCAATCCCACTGTGGGCACAGGATGTGCCAAAACAGTTTCCAAATGGAAATATTCCCTCGCTTTTTAATTTTTTTCTTTCACTTTTCTTTTTTTCCCATCTCAGCCAGAAGCACATGTTCTCCCACACCCTGTATCTCTCTCTCTCTCTCTCTCTCTCTCTCTCTCTTTCTCTCTCTTCCCTGTTCACTCAAGACTTGAGGTGATCCTCAAAAAAAAAAAAAAAACACTGCCGAGTCTCCAAATGCAGCAAACAACACACTCCTACGCTAGGCTTCTTTTCTAATGATTAATTCAGAGTTGAAAAAAAAAAAAACCCACTACATTTGAATAATTCCACCTCAGTGTGTTGCATTTGTGCCACTTTAGGACCCGTGTTGTATCCCTGTATTAGCACAGGCACGTGTTTAACAGCTAAACCTTTTTTTGGGGGGTTGGGGTGGCAGGAGGAAAAGCGAAGGTAGTGGATCCCCCAGTGTTTTTACTTAAAAGTGATGTGCTGAATGTTCTCACAGCTGGAGAACAATGCTACAACAAATAATGCATGAATGGCTAGCTTAGGGGAGCACAGTCTTCATACAAATAAGAAAATATCATCAAACCGCCTCATGCAGGAACCTTCTCACACCCCCACCCCACACCCCCATCCTCCACATACGTCACTCTCTCGCCTCCTAACCTTTGATCCTACACATAAATAAAGCTCTGTACCAGCTCTGCGCTGTCTACCACTTTAGCGCACAAAGGCTAGCGAAAAACAAAAACATCATCTTCCATCATCATAATGCGCCCCTCTCCCGGATAATCCGACCTCAGTCCTATTTTCGGCTCACCTTCGCCACCCCTGTCCTTATTTCTAAGGTTTTTTCTTCTTCTTCTTTTCCTTCATTCAGACCTGCCCTTTCATTCGCTCCTCTCCTCCTTGATTGGCCTGAATGCAGATTGCGAAGTCTCGTTTCTGAGAGCGCATCAATCACTCTTTACCATTAGTGGGCCAAGGGCCAATTAGCAAACCTCAGAGGCACTTAGAGGCACCGAGCTCGGCCTTCGATCAGTGCCTGACCTCGCCATAGCCCGTGTGCACCGCTAAACATCAAATAATAGATACAAGGATCTTTAGCATAATTACATCTTAATGGATGTCAAAGATGGGCTGTCAGAGGGTTGATCCACGGGAGACGTCTGAACGAAGATGACAGGACACATTTATCAATATCAGATCAGAGAGAGACAGAGAGAGAGAGAGAAAGATGGACGTCTCTGTGTCTATTGACTGTCCAGACAACTTAAACATGGACATATTTGTGTGCATATGTTTGTATCCTGTATAGTTTGAGTGATACAGAACATATGTAAATATGTTTTGTTTTTTCTCTTAGTAATATCACTTGTCCTTGCTGCAATTGTAAATGAGATTTAATATCCATGTCTGTGTGAGAGAGAAAGAGAGACAATAATCCCATTACTGTGTGTAGTTAATTTCAGTGAATCCCACTTGACTCTAGTGACATAAAATTAGACTCTAAATAAGTTCTAAAAACAGTGCATTAGGTTATTAATTTTTGTTATTGACATGAGTGGGGAATGAGTGGGAGTGTTTTTATTACTTTCAAGCAGCTTGGAAACAGTACTGTCATTATGTTTAAGTGTAAAATCTATGTAAAGGGCTACAATTGTAGATTCTATCAAAACACATCGCGCAGCAGGGCTTCAGCCTGAACTGCTAAATGTGGTTCAAAGGGTCAAAACAGGAAAATGCGCTGAAGATGTTAATTAAATTAGAGGCAGTACTAATTTATCTCGTTAACTTTGACAGCCTTGATAAATATTTACAAGTTATGTGTTGAGCTTGCACATGCAGATGTGTTTTGAGCTTTACAAACATTTTCTTCAGGATTATTATCACTAGCCATATTAAGCATTCCTCTCATAGCTCCGGCAGCGGTTGTTAATTACTGTTCATGTGAGAAAGAGGTGGAGAACTCTCTAAAGAGAGAGAGAGAGAGAGAGAGAGAGAGAGAGAGAAACAGAGAGAGAGAGAGAGAGAGAAAGGGTGAGTATATGATGAGCCCTGGTGAAACTTGATCTTCATTTTTGAGGCAATGTGTTATGACAAGTTTATGGTTCTTTATCACCTTACATCATTTTAATGCATGCTTTAGCCTTCCTTTATGTTTTTTTTTCTCTCTGAAAAGACCATTCATTCCAGTGGGTTTATGACATGTTCAATATTCCCACCTCATGGCCATGGATGTCCCTCTTTATGATGCCGAAGGGACCTGTTTAATGAACCGATGCTAATGAGGCAAGGTCACCTCAGCTGCTAACTGCATTTCCACAGCCACAGGTGTGTGTGTGTGTATGTGTGTGTGTGAGAGTGTGGGACCTAGTGTCCAGCCATATTCCACAATATAGCTCCTCTCTTTTTCTCTTTAAACTCCATTAAGTCTCACATAATTGTGTGTGTTCTCCATAGTGAATATTTGATATCCTGTTTGCCCTTTGCTGGCGTGCGGATCAAGGTAATCAGGGGTGAGCCTGTCCGTGGATAGACATCGCTTTGTGCTCAGTGGACGGCTGCCCCCCACGCCAATTACTGTATTAATTATTAATTTAGCAGAAAGGTCGCCTTCCCCTGATTGTTCCCAAGGAACCGGCCATGACAATGTCATCGTGTCCCTTTGAGCTACGTGTGCTCAGTCTGGTCAAACGTGGCTGAAACTTGAATTTCTGGAGCAAACTGTGTTTCTGTTGGTAACATGTGACACAGTGTATCAAGATAAATGGACCAGTAGATATGGTTCTTTGTGCAGCATATTTCTCCTAGACATGACGGAGTTCAGTTTAGCTTCAGTATGAGATTTTGACAGTTTTCTCATCCTTCTTAAAATCAGTCCCTGAGAGAGTATCTTCCTCCAATCTCACCTTGATTCCACTTTAACATCTCGAAATGCTTTCTCTTATCTAATCTATATTTGTTTCAGATCAGACATTGACATAAACTATAAGATCCACAATGACTGGCTTATAAATAAACATTTGATCAAGGTCAGACAGTTTTAAGAGCCATAATGTTGTTAAAGAGAAGAAGACTTGAGAAATTAATTAATTTTGCTTCTTGTTTCTCCTTAAGCGGGGCTAAAGAGAAACAAGTCCGACTTTAGTAATTTCCAAATTAGATTATATATTTCAGATGAAAAAAAGATAATGCTGTTGTGAGTAAATAAATCTTCCTCCGGTCCTGCGTGTATCTCTCCGTCAAAAAAACAAAAAAAACGATGACATCTGGTTCTTACCGCCACCACTGCGAACAAATCTGACATGTTAAGTTTCTCTGGAATGAAACATTTCACATAAAGCCTCCCGGAATGACTGTGTTTACATCTTAAGCTTGTAATTATGCAGAAACGTTGAACAAATTGTTGCAATTCCCTTTTAACACTGAGCGTATTTCAAACCAAAGAGGGGTTCAGTTGTATCTAATTAAAGGTTGAAGTCTCAGGGTCTTTCATTTTCAGCCCAGGCTCCGGACTCCACCCCCCAAGCCAGCCTGGGCTCGGTCCCGAGAGACCCTGTCTAATCTGAAGGTGTGGCAGTACGTAATGTTTAATATGCCATTTGTATTGACCTTTAGCTCCGCCACGTTGTTGAAAAGGTCATATCGCTATTTCTCACCTTTATGGCCGTAATTAGATGCAGAGTGACCCGTCTCCGGCTCTGTGGCCAAAACACAACTCCGAACACAACTGATGAAGTTATGGTCTTCTTTGGCCCCCTTTTTATGACACTGTTCTAAGAATATCTTGTTTCATTAAAGCTAACATAAATCCCGCCGACAGCCCCTCCGTTTGGCTTGGCAGAGTTGGGCGAGACTACCTACACATTCAGTTCCTCTTCTGTCGGCCAGTCGCAGGCAGACCAGGGGTGGGGGAGGTTGGGCGGGGGCGATATTTT
>JBBMFX010000007.1:3777911-3790544 GCA_037832545.1 Rhabdalestes septentrionalis | reverse complement strand
AAGGGTGAAGAAACTAGAATATAAAACATGTTTTCAGTTATTTCACCTTTTTTTGTTCAGTACAGAACTCCACATGTTTTCATTCATAGTGTTGATGCCTTCAGTGAGAATCTATCAATGTAAATGGTCACGAAAATAAAGAAAACACATTGAATGAGAGGGTGTGTCCAAAATTTTGGCCTGTACTGTATATGTACTATGAAATACTCCTGGTGTTAACTAATACAACTATTCATGTCATTCATGTCTTTGTGTCATTCTGAATCGCCAAATTTGTCTGGATTTACTGCTTTTTGTCCCAGCCCTATAAATCACTGTAATTGATTTAGTGTGGATTAAAGTATTTAATGATGTGACAATGTTTCAAATGTAAGTAAACAGTTACCTTCATCTTTAGTGAGCCAGATGCAAAGCAAAAAAAGGCAGAAAATACATTTAGTGTCACCCCCATTACTTTCACACACAATAATTTGTAATTTCAGGTGCATGCACTTCAAAGACATACCACATCTTAATCACACACTCCCACTATCTAAAAAGAAGAGGCACTTCATTTCTCAGTAACCATCCCTGCCACTATCCAGTATCTGTATCCAGTACCAGTATGAAACTGCCCCGGTGGTCCTGGTGGTCTCTCTGTTTCTGCCTACCTTGCCTGTAGCTCTCCTTCAGCTTCTTTGAGATCCACTGCATGGCTTTGGCTGAGATTTTGGTTCCGAAGTTACGGTCAAATGGAGATGGAGCGCCTCCCTAGAGACGGGCAAAGTCACTGTGAGTCTACTGTCCAAAAATGCACAAATGAACTGAAATATTCATGCGCTTTTAATTTTTAAAAATTTTCCCCCTTTTAAAATGTTCCCGATATTTGAGCATTTTACTATAATCCGTTATCGGTTTTGTAATATCGGGTTTGCCGATAAACACCGCCATCTGGTGGGCGTTTTGAGAATTACACGCATGATCGTCATTGCAGCATGGCGTCTGAGGGAAAACTGCATGCAAAGGTAAAATATACTTACTTGCTTTCCTATATTTAGTCAACTTTTTTAAACATAACAGCTATTAATGCACACATTAGATGTGTTATTTAAATGACTGAAATGTAGTTTATGCAGCTTGTAGATATGAAGTTTATGCACCATTGAACAGTGCCCTTTTTTATTTTATTTAAAATTTTTTTTTTAGCACTTTCAGACCCCTAGTTTTGATCTGTATGCAAGGAGGGAGTGATTATTATACATAAAACAGTTTTTTCAGTTCAGTTGTGTTGTAATAATTGTGTCAAAAACAGAAGTATAGTACTAAATAAATATCGGTTCTGAATATCGGTTATCGGGCACATAAACATGCAAATAGTTGGTATCGATATCGGTAATAAAAAATCAATATCGGTCAATCACTAGTTCTTATTGAACACATAATCATCCCAGCATTCTATTTTAACAAATAATAAACATATTAATATGAAAACTTAAGGTTTTCATATAACAAATGTTCTATTTTAGCATACAATTAACATAGAAGCTCTATTTTCACAGTAAAGTACTGTTCAACAACACTGACATAAGAGCATTATATGGTGATATATAGATTATTACGCACCAGTAATAACTCACATAAACACGGTACAGTAGCTTACATAATTTTATGGGTTCGAATAGTAATCAGGTATGGTCACATGATCTCTCTCTGTGCCGTTTGTGTGTGTTTACCTGCTGCATGTGACCCAACACGTTCTTCCTGCAGTCAAAAACACCCCTGCCCTCCTCCGAGTACAGCTGGTAGATGAAGTCTGTGGTGTAGTTCTCATTACAGTTCTCATTTCTGGAAGGATGCACACACACACACACACACACACACACACAAACCCAGAAACAAACACGATTAACACACAGCTGAAAACTGCAGCTGCAGGTGAATGACAGCAGGGCCTCGGGGTCCTGTTCTAACAAATTCCAATCAAAATGCCCCAAAAATACCCCAGTCTGATCTAATCTGATCTGAGGGGGCCACAGAGGGTGTGGGTGTTCACACATAACACTAAAATACAGAGTCTTCATGGGTATGTGCTAAACTCCTTCTTTATGGCTTTACTTCTGGTGCTGTTTAATATTATTATAAAAAAGTATGAAAGGAGCATGCTACCTTGAAGTGTAAAAATGTGTACAAATCCAATTCTGAATGCTGCTTTCGATTATAAAACAAGATCAATGATGCATATTTTTTATTAATTTGACAACAAAAAATATAGGTTTAGGATTCTATTTAATTCAGCTCAAAAGGGGAACCCATTAACCTCAAGTTGACCCAGAGAATGAAAGAAGAGTCTTATGGGGATACATAACAAGGGTAGGCCTTCAAGAAGAGTACTGACAGACAGGCCATCTAAGGTTAACGGGGCTAGAACCAGTAATTGTCCATTACTCTCTTTTGGGAGAGTAAGTGTAATCCATAAACAACAGGATCAGGAGCAACAGTCTCTGCAGGAGGTTTAAGCAGCAGTTGCCTCTGGCTGGGGGAGGAGCTCATGTGGAGCTGTGAGATGCCAAAACCACAAAAATGATTTAGAAATATGTGAGCACAGAACGTAAGCTTTTTTTTTTACTATTCAAGGTTTGACTGGGGTGGTCAGGATGAGAAGCTTCTTATTTATTATTAATAGTAATCCATTTTTCTTTGACGAATCAGGTCTCGGTTTTGGTGGTCGCAAAAGAAGATGCTATTCCTCAGGTTAAAGAAAAACCAAAAACCCAAAACTGTCATATATTTTGATGGTATACTGTTTAATCATTAAGATTCATATTTGTGATCTAGATGCCATGCCAAGGTGTCATTTGAACTCAATGCCCCTTTTACATTTGTCACATGAACTAATGTCTATAATGCTACAATGCAGTTATTTTCTTATATATAAAAACAAAACTGCATCTATTCCTCATAAGATTCAAGGTTTCACTTTATACTGAATAATTTCCAAACAAATCATAATCAGACGAGAGATAAGCAGAGTTCAGTTTTACAGAAGGAAAGGGAAAAGTCGATTTACCTCAGAACGAGTCCTCTCTGAATACTAGTCTTCATCTTCTCGGTTAAGTGTTCAACATTAGACTGTGAAAAACACAACGTGCATTTTAACATGTGACCAGCAGATGGAGCCATCATTCCCAAAAAATTATTTAGATACCCAATCAGAACAGACTGAAAAGTGTTTTAAAATGCTTTGTCTCAGCTCTGAATTGACCTTATAATAAAGACACCACCATTCAATACAGAATTTTAGGGCTGTTTCATAATTTTGCACATCCAAAACATCTTTGAAGCTTCCTACAAACAATCGGAAAACCTTGTAAAACCTTGTGAAAAAGTTGTACCAGGATCATAACACGATTATTTTGTACATGGATGTGCAAAAACATTAGGTTTTACATGCTTGAAATCGTAATACCAAGCATTTATATGTACAGAGCAGGGGATCCTCAAGTTACAGCGGTCCTGACATGACGTTTCGAGTTTACACTGTTAGCTTCATACTTACAGGCTACGTGGGTGAACTCCTTTGGTTGCGCCTGGCAGAATAATACGCAGCAACACAGCATGCGAGTGAGGAGGTTTCAATTTCTTTGGCTTAGTTGTGTTTTTATGATTTTACAACTGTGTTTGGATCAGTAAATGACTCAAGCTTACACCAAAATTCGGGTTACATCACTGTTGAAGGAACGGATCTGTGTCGTAACTGATTCCCTGTATAGTGTTAAATATCCACTAAATGCGTGTATAGGTGATCGTTACCTGCAGGTCTCGGATGTCGAAGGGCTCTTCATAAATATAAGCTGCGTCGGCCCCTGCAGCCAGACCACCCACACTGGCCAGGTAACCACAGTAGCCCCCCATGGTTTCAATGATGAACACACGTCTCTTAGTCCCACTGGCAGACTGCTTGATACGATCACATGTCTAATGTAAGACACACACACACACACACACACACACACACACACACACACACAAATAGATTATGTCAGTAAGTCTAAGGTCATTGAAATAATTATGTATTTGCCATATCTGATATGATCCTACCTTAATTCTGACTAGGCCACCTCCCAGTATCTCATAATTAGAGGTCGACAGATATGTCGGATTTGCCGATTAATCAGCACCGATAGTTGATTCCCGGAACTATCGGTTATCGGCTAAAATCCACGCCGATAGGGGCTACTTTTTGTTTCAGCATGTCTTTAATTGACCTCAATATTTATTCATATATTCCAATTTCATACAGCACATTTTCATGATTCAGTACTGTTTTTTTGGCTTGTTTTCTGTAATAAAGTTCAGTACTATTTTACATGGAGTGTTGTGTTTTTATTTAGTGTTTTTTTTCCATTTCAAAAACTATCGGTTAGTTAATCGGTTATCGGCAAGTACAGACCGACCTAGCTATCGGTATCAGTAAAATTCAATATTGGTCGACCTCTACTCATAATACCCTCATAAAACTTGTTTAAACTAACTGCTTAACGGTGCTGTATGTGGTCTTGTACTGCAGTATCATTACTCTTGTGTTTTCTTGCACTTTCTTCTTTTTGCATTTGTAGTCCTGTCCTGCCTGAACTAATGTGGTCTTGTGTTATTTCTGTTTTGGTTCTTTGTGTTGCTCCATGGTTTTGGAGGAACATGATTTGATTTCACTGAGTAGGTGGTTGAAGGGAAAAAAAACAAAAACAAAGACCTACTTGACTCCATGCTGGAAACAACACCACCTATATTCTGGAGTAAACCGTAAAATTTAAACGCATGCTACTTTCATCTGAGTTGCTCATGCAGGTTAGCCGCTTGAAGGAAAGTGAACATTTTAATCTGTAGCTGCCATAGGTAGGTTGCTAAAGGATGATTTGGTCCGAGAAGATTCAAAATGATTCTCACCACTTTCCTGCTAATTGCAGTGAACCATTTATAGGTTCGGACACTCAACATAATGGAAGAATGTAGTAAAATACAGCTATAATAAAAACTGCTTCACAAATTTTGAAGGCCAGACAGAAATGGCCAGACAGAAATGACTAAATTTGCCTATATGGACTGTGTGCATATGGGAGTGAATAATACATTTAGAAACCTTAGCATGGATTACATTTAACTCATCTATTATTTTCTATAATATGGGTCTTTTAAACTCAGCATCAATTTCAGTATTAAAACAATAACATCAGAAACACACTAGACACTGCACCCCTTACAATCATGCTGACTGAAGTTTTTCTATGAAGACTTTCGATAGTGAGAGAGGGGGTCAGTACAGGTATTGTGTGACCGTGGTACTGTAGAAATAAATGTATGGGTGGGTTGTCCCTTACCTCCACAATGGCATTAAGGGCAGTGTCTGCCCCGATACTAAGGTCAGTGCCGGGCACATTGTTACTAATGGTGGCAGGCAGCATACACAGCGGGATGCAAAACTCCTCATGGGTGGCTCGAGCATCACACAGCTGCAGCAGACACTCAAGCGCCTGAGACAGCCCCGTAACACACACACACACACACACATACACACCACAGGACAGCACAGCACAGGGCAGGTCACGTTAGAGAGGTGTGGGGCACTCTGGTGCTGGAGTGACCCTGTCCCTCACGCTGGCTGGGTGATAGTCACGGCGTCTTCCCATTGGCTGAGAGAAAGAGGAGGAGGAGGAGGAGGACGAGGAGGAGGAGGAGCCATATACGTAACCGACTCATGCATATTGCGTGTTCGCACGCACACTAACACGCACACACACACACACACTCACACGCACACACACACACACACACACACACACACACACACACGATGTGTGAGGCGGGATCGCGTGCCGCAAAAAAAGAGTAAAAATGCCGGGCAACTCGTTGCCATGACAACAGCAGCAGCAGCATCAGCAGCAGGACGAGGGCGACATCAGAGACCACAGCAACACTTACGTACACACTGAGGATGAGGATGGGTTGAGGATGAAGACCAGTTATCTTACTGACGCTTTATTAGTAAAGGTTTTCCTTCCGTTCCAAAAAAAAAAACAGGGACAAATACTTCTCCTTCATGAAAAGGCTAGAAATTAAATAAAGAAAAGGGGGATTTTCGCACAGAATTGTGATTGTAATGTGAATGCTAGGCCAAAAACGCAGATTACTTGGTATATTTCCTGAATATATTTCCTAATTAACTCCTCTTAAGTTGTCAATTATGTTACTTCTTATTTTACTGGTCTGTTTTAGCCGTCTCCTCTCTTAACTGTCTTACTCTCACGTAAAGGTTTAGCACTATAATACTGTCCTCTGGCTCTCACACTGGGTCCTTATACTGTTAGTTGCTTTGGATAACAGCATCTGTCAGATGACTATAATGTAATATGATGTAACTACAGCAAAAATGAGAAGAAAATGTTCCTTTTCTCTCTATTGTCTTTGTTGTCTATGAGGCATGAACTGTCTGTGGGGTTTGATCTGTAATTCGGGGAAATGGACTCTGATAAGGCGGCGCGTTCACAGTGGAGGGCACAGACCGCAGGCACAGAACCAGCAACATGCCTTCATGTCATCATCATCATCATCATCACCACTTACCTGTGAGCTACCACTTTACCTTGGAGTTTACCAGCTATAGCCTTGATGAGTTACTAATCCTCTGAAACTTTCATTGTAGTGAGTAGTTATGAGGCTCAGATTTTGTTGATGAAACAAAACCGGCACCCTGTTATTAATCTTCAAATTTGAATCAGATCAAATGACTGACAGGATACTGACTGGTACTGACTGCACATTGGCTGGTGATCTTTGATACACATCCTTAAAGAGGCATTCTGGCATAGATTTATCATGTTATGAAGTATTTTGTAGCATTATAACCTCTGACATCCTCTCTCACTGCAATACCCAGCATGTTTATACAATAACTGCACTGAGAACTTATTGCTGTTATTGCATAAATTTTTTTTAGCTACATAACTGAACTGGAAAATTTGCCGGGGAGCCAAAACTGCCCTTGCAAACGTACTTCTTTGTTACTTCCAGGAGGAAATTTCCTGGTATTTCAATTCGAAATCTCACTCTAGAGGCTACTAGGTGAACAGGGTGTGGCTACAATTTACTTTAGCCAGAATGTCCCTTTAAGAACAGCAGCATGTTTCCTATATTATTGGTTCACGCTGCAGTCGGCTCCATCTCTGTCTGACCTGCCTTCTGATTGGCTGGCCGCTGGTAAACAGAAGGCGTAGCCCATGTTGCCCGGTGGAGGTGTGGGTGTGCTGACCAGCCGGACTTACATCGGTGATGGCGTTCAGAGCGGTGTCTGCGCCAATGCTGAGGTCTGAGCCCGGCACATTGTTGGAGACTGTGGCTGGCACCATGACCATGGGCACACACAACTCCTCATATGTTCCGCGAGCCGCTAACAACTCCATGATCCCCAGGTAGGCCTGCAGGGCGGGGCAGAGCCAGGGCTTTAGTGGACTGCTGCTGCTGGGAGTGGCCATGGGAAGGGAAGAGTATGCGAGAAAGGGGAGTGGGCGAGGGGACAGAGCGTGACAGGGAATGGAGGCGGGACTGAAACGGAGCCCAGGGAAGAGCCAGGTCTATCACAACAGACAGGATGAGGCAGACGCGGGTACAACTCCAAACACATTCAGATGAAATATACATTCACAAATAAAGCCCCACTCGTGCTGGATCTGCTCCACCTGGGGAGGGGCTATAATGGAATCGTGACTGATGAGTTTGAGAATGTAATCCAGGACAAATTCTGCTGCTAGAATTTTTGAAACGATTCTAGTTTTACGGGTGATAACTCGAACTGAAACCGCCGTGTAAAATGAAAACATATTAGATTACGTTTCTCGACACAGTAACTCCTAATGGGCTCGAAGCCTCATTCGCAGGTCTGTTTGTTCGATAAATCAGTACTGCAGCTCTGGCAAAAAACGTGAATGAGCAAAATGGCACCTCCAAACACAGCTTAGCTAATTTTTTATGGGGCCATTGGGAAATTGTGAAGTTTGATTATTTGCCAAACTACAGTAAAGTAAAGGGGAATTAAAAAAAACAAACAGTAAAAGCTCCTCTCAAATGTGATGGGTGAGGTAGTGTTTGGTAAATGGAATTAAGCCAGTTTACTACTTCATGTTTCGTTCCGGCGCTCTTTGTGCTTGTGTAGAATAAGGGGAAATGACATATCGTATATTTGACCCTGTAAAAATCTGGACTCATCAGATCACACAGATCACATTACAGAACCTCCAGTGGAAATCCAGCTCAAACAGTGCAGTGCATTAAACTAAGAGAGAACAGGATAAGGCACAGTCTCTCCCAGTGACACCTAACATCCTTCACCCTGAACAGAGAAGCATGAAATGACTTTAAAGAGCAGGTCAACTCGGAATGAAAGTAAAGGTCAGCTGTTTTTTTTTAAGGCTTTTCACTCATGGAGGGTTCATTTGTCACGCCACAAGTCTGAATGCTTTTGGTCTGTGTGGACTCTAGTTATGGTTTGTTTATTGGTCAAGAAGCAGGGGTGAAATATGGACCAATAGATATAAAACTGGGGCAAGAGGGCCAGGTGTGCATCAAAACACTCTTGATGAAGAGAGAAGGAGAGCAGGAGGTCGTGAGAGCTGTAGGTGACACTACAGAGGAGAAACTTGATGGAAAGGACTGAGAGTTAACATGGCATAGCATGGCACCTCTGCACAACAAGTTTTTAATTTCAGCATTTGGATAAAACAAGTCAGACAAAGCATTAGGCTCTATGTAATATTTATCTGTATATATTTGCAGTCTCATATAGTGTACTAATAACAGACATTACTAACAAATCAGAGGCTACCCTTTCATATCTTTAATTTCCAGTCAAAATGGCCATTAAACTATATTTACAGTTACTGTGTCAGTATCTGGCGCATCCACTCGTAGCCCATTTTACAGCTTCCATTCTTTGCAGAATACGACCTTTCAGTTCCTCAAAGAAATTAGCGCTACGGTTTCAAGAGCACCCACAAACAATGAAAAAACTTGAATTTGTTAAGTAATAAATAAATAAATGATAAGAAATGCATCTTTTTATAGTGTAAACCCTAAATATGTCCACGGATATGCTCCCAAAACACTTTGATTTCATTTTAAACTCAGCTTAATACGTTACCCTTAAAGAAAATGTAAAGGTAAACCTGCATCCATGCTGAACGGTTTACACTGAACTCCAGCAGTGCTGGAATGTAAATATTGATGTTGCCCCTGTTTAGACTGTACTATAATTAACGCACAGATATTTTCTTTGGTATGAGCATGTAAATACTGCGATAAATTCATTTAATTTACTCTAGTAAAAACACAGGGCTTTAAGGAGAACAAAACAAAAAACATGAGAACACTCGAGACACTCCATGGGGGAAATTCTGGACTGCAGCGTCACAGGGCAGCAGCCAATCAGCAGCAAGGAGAAAGAAATAAAGCTCTCGGATTGGCTATTTTTCCGAACGTTGAAGGGGGAAATAATGTCAGTGACAAATCTGGGAACAGCTTTTGTTGGATTTAAATGAAATTAATTACTGATTTTACAAACTGAATGTTTACTTATTGTTAGAGACTTTTTGCAATGTTCTGTTATATAAAGACTTCCCTGCATTCATTTATGATTTTTGATGATGAAAACTACTTAACTCTTACTTAACAGCCTTTTAAGCTGGGAATTAAACACATGAAAGGTAGGTCTCTGACTGTTTTAAACAGTTTTAACAGTTATCAAGTAACAATCAAAACTAAAATAACCAGATACAGTGACCACCACCCACATACCTCAAATCCTCCAATGACCAGCAGTGCATTTAAGTTGTATTTCCGAATCTGCTCTGCAATTTTATCAACAAGCTTTGCTGGAAGTGTCCTGAAAAGGGAAACAGTAGCAAATCGAGGACATTAACGGCAAGTCAATTACTTCCTTATATCCTTAGCATGAGCATTTGTGATGCGTGCATGGCAAATGCAATTACTTAATATATGTACAATTTAATATCTTAATATTACCTTTTGGTTCCCAGCAAGGATCCTCCCTGGCCCGTCCAGCCACCTACATCTCCCCATTTGATCTCCCTTATCTGAGAAAAGATCAGATTTAAAAGAAAAGTTTGAATGTATAAACCGGAGAGGAAGAAATGTACACAAAAGGATGAAATCTACTAACCCTAGAAACAACACACTGTTTCTTATTGAAAGAATTGGTTAGAATTTAGAAAAAAAATGGTTATATTGCAATTTTCAGCTAACAAACTAGAAACAATCAGATATCCGACTCTAGTTAGAACTCTACCAATTAATTAGTGTATCTAGAGGGGATAATTAAACATTATATACTAGTATATTAGTATATTTGTATTATTTATATTAGTTAATAATTTATCTAATATATTCCTTATTCTGGGCTGCATCATATTTTAATCAAATATAAGATTTGACTTCCACTTAAGTGTTTAAAAATGGAAAACATCAATGCAACAATCAATGTACTCTTATCAAATTCCGTATGAAAAATCATAAACACTAACCGATACTCCAAAAAAATATTTTTTGGCGGTACATTCCAGAAAATCAAAAATCCCCTGAGTTGCACTGAAATAAACAAACTCAGTGTATCAGTTACATCGGTCATGAATTTGGTCAGATCAGGCAACATAACTTAATTTTGTTCAATTATTTAACAATTATACTGAGTTCAGTTATAATTATGTTTATGTATTTGAGGCACATGTTAAAACCCCTTCCATTTTCAGGTTATATGTTCCTGCATAATATATATATTCTGAAATATAAAAAAAATTGACCATTGAACAATTGATGTGAAAAAGTTAAACGTAATTATCTCATTTTTATTTGTTTGTTTATGTGTTGCACACCCAAAGAACATCTGTGATTGGTCAGGATGCCCACAGCACAGAATATAAAGTTATTAGTTAGAGGCTCATCTTGCATATTTAAGATTTTTACAATATCAGATTGATATAATTTTTATTTATTGTTTGCAATATCCATGATATCAGACTGATGTCACACAATTTTCAAAGGTCTCCTTTTTCCAACAGAGAGACCATACTAACCGGTCCCGACGAGGGATGTAAAACATGTTATTGTTAATTTAATTTTTTAAAAATATTTTAGGGACAGAACAAGTAAAAAAATGTAGCCTTGAAAATGTGACTCAAGCCCTGAAAAGTACAACACAATAATTCTAGCTCTATTTACACAGATCACAGAGAAGCTCAGCTGACCCTGGTGTTATTAACATGCTGTAATCACACACACACACACACACACACGCATGTTTACATGCAGCCGGACTGCAGGGGCCGGGTATTGTATGGGGAACTGGATCAGGCTGCCTAATCAACATCCTCACAGGGCTGAATTCATCCGTGACTGGGTCAAAACAACCATGTTGGATGAGAAAATGGATCAATTTAAGCGATCAATACTGCACTGAGGGTTAATGTGTTGCAATGCTTAGTGGACAAACACTCTTAGGACTGTTTTTCGATTCTGCCTCCAGATTAACAGTGGATTAAGATTTTTATCTACTCCAGTGACAGTCATTAATGGAAACAGTGCGCAGTGACGTTCAGCCTGTCCACTTTTACAACCCTAACGGTTGACACTCGTCGCCCCCTACCAGCAGAGAGCAGTATTGCAGTATTGGGCGTAATTGGCTTAGAGTAATCCTGCCATGTTAACTGGCTGACCAAGCAAAGAGTTCACACTGCAGCTCTGCCCTTCAGCTCCGTGGTTTTGCTCCTGTCCATTTTCCACATTAGCATTTCATTAGGGAAAGCCTTTGGATCCTGTTTAGGCTGCATGCCTTTAAGTTCACTGCATGGACAAAAGTATTGGGACACACATGTTTCTGGGCCATGCCCTTTCATTCCAGTGAAGAGCAGTGTTGGGCAAGTACCTTTAAAAGAGTAGTTAGTTATAGTTACTAGTTACTTCTCACATATAGTAACTGCATTAGTAACTGAGTTACATCACTATAAAAGTAACTAATTACCAGGCAAAGTAATTTTTGCATTACTTAAAAAATAAATCAAATTTAATATGAAATAAATATAAATCATTATACACTAATCACCGACGCAGAGAGACACTTTTCTCCTGGGCAGAAGTTGCACGTCACATGAACATTTTTGCCTTTTACTTCAGCGAGGGAAAAGTAGCGCTTAAGCTTCCAGTTTGCAGAAGCTACATTTGAACTTGGACTTGCCGTCGTTGTGACTCCTGGACAGTGGCGGTTCTAGACTAAAATTACCAGGGGGGACGAGGGAGGGTCAGTGTGTTTTTAGGGGGGCACATATGCGAATGGGGCAGCGTGGTGGGGGGTTACGTGCGTGTGTGTCAGTGTGTGTGTGTCAGCGCGCGCGTGTAGCGCTTTAAGTAGTCCGTGTAGAACACACGCAGCGTTAGTTTCTGTCTTAGAGCCAGCCCATGTCGAGATTATACAAATTATATTTAAGTATTTAGCTGTTCAGAGCAGTGGGCCATAAGGGAGCCTGGTCTCCGTGTAGAACCGCCTACTCTGCCTGATTGGCAAACCATGGAAATGTACTAAGTCTAAGCCAATCATAG
>JBBMFX010000007.1:3723721-3735883 GCA_037832545.1 Rhabdalestes septentrionalis | reverse complement strand
GAAACCTGGTTTGACTCGATCAGTCCTTCATTAAATTAAATCAGGAGCTGCTGATGGAGTTTCACCATCCAAACAACAGCTGGAGGAAACGAGGAGGAATCTGGAACCGAACCTGTGTTCTCCTCACCAGCTCACACAATATCAACTACTTTTAACAGAACAAATCTTGATACTTTTAACCGCTTTCTTGTTTAACTTTGCAGGCAGACAGACGTAATTATCAAATGCTGAGAAAAAAGATTTAAACAGTTTGCATAAGACAAATGGTACGTATATTTTAGCATGTCACTTGGGTTAGTAAATCAAATATTGAAACACAGGCCACAGAGCTGTGTCTGGTCTCTTGAGAAAACCCCTGATTCAGGAGGATTAATAAATAGCATTAAAACAAGGCGCAAGCTGTAATGGTTTGATGCATCCCAATGTGCTTATTGATTAATAAACACTCACTGGATCCCATTTCCCAGATATACTGCTGCTGCCGCCCTCCTCCTGCTGCTCGGGGAAGCGGCTTTCTGGACAAATGTCTTTCGGCTTCAGCGCCCCAATCTCAGCCAGGTTGGTTTTTATGCGCCTGTGTTTTGCGCGCCCCCCCCCTCCCTGCTTTCTTGTCTCTGCTTGATTACCTGTCCCTTTGCCTATGAATAAACATAAATCACGACCCTAAAAGGGCCTTTCCATAAATTCCGTCGTGAAAGAGCGCCGAATGGAGGGGAATGTAGATTATCAGCGCTTTCTCGCGAGGGGAACACGTTCTAGATGGCCGTTTCCATCTGTAGGCTATCATCAGAAGTGATCGTGGCAGTATAAAACAGAGCGCACGGCCCAAGGGTGCGCTATCTTCAACACCATAAAGCTCTTTGATTTTTTGTCTTTAGGAAGATGTTTGATTAATTATATAACAGCATGACGTTCAGCTTTATGCTGTGAACTCGTGGGAGTCTGCTGGTGAACTCCGCGGCCCTTCAGCGAAGCGGCATCAGCAGATGAGATAACGGTTATCAGTGCGTCATCTCCCAGTGTTACGCCGGGCTGATTCAGGGATGCAGGTTCTTCCTCGCATGGTTACGTGAAGGTAACTATCATGTTAAAAAAAAACATAATAAAATAAGGCCTGTATGATCCAGTCTTCACGAGGGATGTGCTTTAAAATATAAAAATCTTTCAGAACCCTCCATGAAATATCATAGCCAGAGACATTAATCACAGTTTCCATACCGCAGTCCGATATCTTCCTAATGTGGTTAGTTTATATTCATAATTCACTGTCTTATCCTCTGCTATTAGCTGCAGTTTGACCTTTGCGGTCCACACAAAGAATCTATGTTTCAGTCGGTCATCCCATTTGTCCCTTCACCACACTCCAGTGGGAAAGATAATTAGAGTTCAAACGAAAAACCGTGTGTGTGTGTGTGTGTGTGTGTGTGTGTGTGTGTGTGTGTGTGTGTGTGTGCGTATGTGTGTGTGTCTGTGTTTGTCAGAGGATTGCTCTTTAACAATGAACTGGTCAATGCCTGTGCATTCACCTCCTATTTTCATCATCCGCCTTTATCTAATGCAAAATCAATACGCCAACATCGGAGGAAGTTAAAGCCTCGTTAATGGTGATGAGGAGATACTTAATGGTGCCTCTGCCATGCTTTAGTGCCCTCTGAAAGACTACCCATGTCTAATAAATATTTGTCTCCTTGTGATGCTAAATAGAGGCCCTGTCTGTTAGGAACTCCAGCTCAGATTGTTAATCATGTAGCACTGAAACAATGCAAGAAGGCCCATCAGGCAAAAAACTTAAACCCTTACTGTTATGAATCTGGAAAGCTGGATTTACTCTTCCACATGTTAGAGACCTAGAAGATAATATGTTCTAAACAGTTGTAATCACTCATCATAGTAATAATAGTTTCCTTAAATGCAGATTTAAATATTGTAAACCAGGCAACAACAAAGCATTTTGGATATTTTAAGTGGAAGGCAAGACAAAGTAAGAATAATGAATTTGGTTCCAACAAATATTTTGCAGAGTTTTTAATATATTGATGCAGCTTTTTTAAAAAGGCTTTTATCATGGAGGAATTAAATTTCCTTGCATTTTGCCAATAAAACACTAAATAATTGGTGAAATCGTTCACTCTTCAGTCCACACAGTCTATAGAACAGCCTGCTCTTTATTCACAGTTTTTGTGATGTCATTAAAAGCGAACGCTTCTTCATATATCAGACTAAAGTCCCACCCATTCACATAAACATTAAAAAGGGCATTTTAGACCAGAGTACTTTTCAATTCCGATGTTGTTTATATATATATGATTTACATGCAATTAAAAATAAATTGCTTGTTTATTTATGAAGGATGAAAGGAGGTATGAAAATGGTCATATAAAAGTGAATTACAATAGTATTGTATTATAAAGAAAAAGTATGATCTCTTAAAATGTTACTGAACAAAATTCAAATTATATGCTGTGTTCACATCCTCTTACATCTAAAGTTTTTTTTCAACATGCAGGACTAAAACTAAGGCTTAGCTCTGCCCACACTTGGCACAGTCGTGATGTGTCAAATATCAGTGAGACACAAACTTAATATCCACATTTACCTGTTCGCACTAATGAAAATATTCCCACAAAGGCTGCCTGTTCACTAAATGTCAGAGGATAATGCAATTCTGAGGCCCGAGTTCATTTCTAACCCTATTCTGAAGGAATTTCATTAAATTATTTTCTAATATCTGGATTCATGTTTCATACTAAAAGTGACATGTAAAATGTTTTGTAAAAACAGTGAAGTTTTCAAATGGAATTTCAAAAATCTGTAAAAAATATCCACTGTGGAGTAGATCTCCACAATTGGCTAAACTTTATATTGTTCAAGATAAATTGGGAAGTATGGGGCAGTATGGAGAGGCATGGGGAAGTATGGGACAGTATGGGGCAGAATGGGGCAGTATGGACAGGCATGGGGAAGTGTGGAGAAGTATGGGGAAGTATGGGACAGTATGGGGCAGTATGGAGAGGCATGGGGAAGTGTGGAGAAGTATGGGGAAGTATGGGGAAGTATGGGGCAGTATGGGGCAGTATGGAGAGGCATGGGGAAGTGTGGAGAAGTATGGGGCAGTATGGAGAGGCATGGGGAAGTGTGGAGAAGTATGGGGAAGTATGGGACAGTATGGGGCAGGATGGGGCAGTATGGAGAGGCATGGGGAAGAATGGGACAGTATGAGGAAGTATGGGACAGTATGGGGCAGTATGGGGCAGAATGAGGCCGTATGGGAAAGCATAGGGCAGTATGAGGAAGTATGGGGCAGAATGGGGCAGTATGGGGCAGAATGAGGCTGTATGGGAAAGCATAAGGGCAGTATGAGGAAGTATGGGACAGTATGGGGAAGTATGGGACAGTATGGGGCAGTATGGGGCAGAATGAGGCTGTATGGGAAAGCATGGGGCAGTATGAGGATGTATGGGGCAGAATGGGGGAGTTTCTCAGACTGACATTAAGGCTAATCCTGGACAACACTTTGATCTCACTGGAAATTTCCATTTCAAATCATGTGTAGTCAAGGACAGGGCTTAATCAGATCTAGAAATTTGTTCTAAGTTGCCCAGTTTTGTAAAATGTTTGAAGAAACCTGTTCACCTTACATTTCTTTCGAAGTTGTGTGTATGAAGGATCTTCATGTTAAGAGCATGTCTTTGCCCTTTTGAAGAAACTCTTAAATTAAACCTGTGTTAGCAGTTGGGGGGTCTTGAATTAGCCGAACTCACAAATTAGAAGGAGGATCTGTGTATACTTTCGGAAACGTCGTGCATGTCCACACACTGCACACTGACATATGTTCATAAATTCCTCTTCAGGAATTACAGGGTGTGCTTCCATTACTAAAACACATCCTTCTGATGTTGTATGTTCATGTCAGTGATTTTGAGTGACGGGCCTGATGCTGCGTCTCTGTGCCAGCGTCTGCTGAATGAGGAAGCACAGATGGTTTTTCTCCTCTGTGTGCTGGCGAATTTCAATTTGATGCTCCTGGTGTGTGTGTGTGTGTGTGTGTGTGTGTGTGTGTGTGTGTGTGTGTGAGTGAGGTTGTTTTGACACCATATTACCCAACTGAGCACCGCAAAGTGACGATGAGTATTGATCAGAAGCAAATAAAAAGGAAATTCTCTGAATTATAAAGTCCACTAGTTGAGAAAATGTCGAACTTTTGGAGAAGTACATTTTCCCAGGTAGACGTTCTTCTAACAACATTGTCGATGTGTCTGTAAAAACCTGAACCATGTCAGTGACACTAAACCATGAATTTTTTCCACTATTGAAAAAACTACAGACAGAAAAGGAGAACTCTGGCTCATGTCGAATTGTATTTTTTGAAAGGAAAACATAAGAAAAGAAAGCTGATGAGCATTATAGTAACTGAGATTTCAGAAAGTTAGAGAGAACATTCTAGGCCCCCTATTGGCTATTGTTTGGCAGAATGATAATGGACAAGATCTGCTTAATATAATCAAGTAAAAACTTTCCTTTCCATAACTCTGTGTCCTGATTAACTAGGACACAATAAACACCTGGCATGTTAAATGCCGTGACTCTACATTGAGCTGCTAGTGAGCAATAAGTGATGAATGGGGAGTGTAATAGGTGTAAAATGGTGAAAATGAGACCCTGTGCTATGGAGAAAAATGTTGTAACATGCAAATTGACAGTTTTGCATGTTCCTTGCTATTAGAAGACTTACAAAAACAGCATAATGCTTCCTCAACTAAGAAGCAAAATCCAGTTTGCTTCTGATATTCTCAAACATACATGCCTTCGTCCAAACCTATTCCCTCAGCCTTATTGAATAACACAAATTCTCACATGGAAATTGCAATTCTGGGGTACTGTGAAAAGAGTTCAAGCTTGAATGAGGCTTCCCTTTAAAATGCAGCCAACCCTCATCACTTTCATTTGCAAGCTTTGAGCAGCGGCAAATGCATTTTGTAGGACAATCGACAGAAATTCAGCTGGAAGCTAGGAGGTAATTTGTTGTTTACAAAAGCCCCTTTTCAGCGCACAATTAGCTTTGTCTGCTAATAAGTGCAGGTCTCCGTGCATTGTGCTGCCAGACTCTTCCTTTTTATATTCAGGAGGGGTAAATAGACCCGAAACATCTCTGTTTTCTTAATTAAGTGTCTCTCCCAGTGAAAAGGTAGTTTTTTCCAGGTTTCACATGCCCTCCACTCTCATCTCTCTGCTTGCAGCTCATATGAACACATCGTTCTCCCTGTCTGCTACCAGATTTTGACCAAATTTCCCTTTTTCCTCTCAAGTAAGCACTTTCCGCCTGTCGGTGCACCTCTTTGAACCCGAACAAAGACCTTGCCATCTGTCAGTGTCACTTTGGCGACAAAGTGGCTACGATTAATTGAAAAACAATGAGGGGGCAAATGGGCGGGTCAGAGCAATCTCCACTGCCGCCTTTCAGGGTCAGCCCCTCATTCCCCCAGCATGGGCCTGCCTTTGGAATTAGCCACTGCGATGTCAGAGCCTGTTCAGTCAAATGGCCTGGCCTGTTCTGCGTCTCTGAGGAGAGGGGACAGATCAGCGGCCCTGGCGTCCTCGGTGACTACAGGGAATTGGTGTTGAAGGGAATATGCTTGTGTGATGTGATTGGCCTGGACCTCTCTCTCTGTCCGGTGGGCGCATTGTGAGCGGTTCAGGCATTTCTCTGCAATGATAGGCATTAGCACATGCAGCACAGCCCTGATTCTGTTGTTCTGTCACTCCAGATGCTCATCCTCATAACTGCTGGCTGCCTTTTACAAGAAATAAACAAACTAGTCTTGGATGTCAAAGTGGCGCATTTTGCTTGGACAAATGAAAATTGAAAAGAAGCATGCTGACCAAGGGAACCTAGAGTGAGGGCATACGATGTACAGGCACATTTGTTTTTTTGTCATTTAAGATATTCCAGCATGCATTTCCATGTCAATTTTGTCTAATTTTACACTCAAGGTTGTTTGACTTTCCACAAGATTTTTGGTGTTTTTGTGTCCATTCAGTCAAAAGAGTATTTGTTAGTTTAGACACTAATGTCGGGGACAAGAAGATCTGGGTCCTAATCAGATCTTCAGTTCATCCCCAATGTGTTCAGTTGGGTTGAGGTCAGGATTCTATGCAGACCACTGGATTGGATCTTCTCCAAAGTGTTCTCACAAAGCTTTAAGTTGTGTTTAATATATTGTACGTGTTGAATTAGCCGAAACCCTGGAAACAACCCCAGCCCATTTTCCCTCCAGTGTCCAGTGGTGACTTTACTCTACTCCAGATCATGCTTGGCATTACACGTATGGATCTCAGACTTATGGGCAGCTGCTCAGTCATGGAAACTCATCCTATGTAATGAGTGATGCAACAGTGGATACCCAGTAGAGTCTTCAGCACATTTTCAAACTGAATTGGAATTTTTTACTAACTGAATTGCAAACTGAATTGCATTAAAAGTCAGTAAAAGACGTTCAGCATGACGCATTTTAGTGTTTGTCTGTGTGCCCTATATGGCCATTAGCTTAGTTTTATACACCTGTTAACAATGGGGGTGGTTTTGTTTTATATTTCAAATTTGTCTTTGTTTATGCTTTCAAATATGCACCATATTATGTTAATTTTTACATTCATTAATTTACTATTTTTATATTATATCTGGTCTTAATGTGTCTCAATGTTTCTGCTTTTACCACTGAAAGTTGACTTTGTAGATTCATGAGGCATTATTTATTTTACAACATTCTTCCTTTGTACTTAATCAGTTCAATTTGAATTCATGTGTGTTTCTTCTTTTTACATTTCTTTTGTGGTCAGTCAATATAAAAAGGGTAAAAAGAATAAAAACATATGCACACAGTAGAATTTAAAAGAACATGAAGTACCTGGAGTTACTGTAAGAAAAAAAAACTATAATTAATTAATTCAATTACATGGGTATAAAGTACCTGGAGTTAGAATGAGAAGTGTACCAGAGTTTGAAATAGTTAAGTGAACAAACACTAGTGTAGAGAATTAATTACCGTAAATTCAGGACTATACGCCACTACTTTATTCTCAAACTTTCTCAAATTTTGAACCTTGCTAATGAATGTTTTTCTTTTTTCACGACACCAAAAACTTTTTGCCTCGTAACCAGACCCGGCGCCTGACACGGATTCGCGGACGGACCTTTGGGGAGGCACATTTAATAGGCTTGTTTCAGGTTGATATGTTTTATGCGCATCTGTGACGAGTGTTTAGGCTCAAACTCCAATTCTGGAGGCTCGTATTCCCAGGGGGCGGGGCCGAGTGAGTCAGAGGGCGGGCATGGCCCCCTAAGCCCCACCCACATCGAAGATGAAGAAGATGAAGATGCCGATTAATGACTTTTCCTGGTAGCTGCAGTATATATACCGTGTATATTTTTACCGGTAATTAGGAGATGGAATGTTGTTCCTGCACTGTTCAGTATTAAAGCAGAAGCAGCAGAATGTGTGTGTTACTGAAATGTATGTTTACTTAAAGTGAGCCGTGTTACAGATACTGTTCGAAAATAAAACCATGTGCAATATGTATTTGTTTATGTTACCGTAACATTTAAAAGTAAAAAGACAATTCTGTGTAGATATTACATATTACAGCGTGAGACACATGCGGCTTATAATCCGGTACGGTTTGTACAAGTACAAAATTGATTTTCTTTCTAAAATTAGAGCATGCAGCTTTTAATCAGGTGCGCTCTGTAGTCCGGAATTTACAGTAATTAATTATGTACGGTCAAATAAATCGATTTCTAATTGACAACAATATTTTAAATAGTCAAGAACACTAATGTGGTCCTGACAGAACTTGAAATGAAATTTTGATTAAATTCTATACATCAAAAAATCTATTGTCAGTAATAACCACAAGTTCTGCATGTAATTATGGGGCATTTCTGTTGAATTATTATTTTAAAAAGCATAATAAAACTGAAAAAGGATTTTCTTTTGACAGTTGAAGTGGAGAACATGCCTCAGTCATGGGTCTGGATGGTGTTTGTGCTTGACGTGAGTCGGGAGGTCACATAACAAGTCATGGATGTTGGGCACAATGCACAGTGTCAGCTTCCCTTCCAGCTGCCGCAGGAACCGGCCTGTAACCTTGCAATGGTATTACATCAGTCAGTCCTTAGTGAGAGGGTTTTTCTATGTGTTGAGAGAGAAAGAGAGAGAGAGAGAGAGAGAGCGAGAGAGAGAGAGAGAGAGAGAGAGAAGAGAGAGAGAGAGAGAGAGAGAGGAGAGAGAGGGAGAGAGAGAGAGAGAGGGAGAGAGGAGAGAGAGGGAGAGGAGAGAGAGGGAGACAGGTAGAGGTCCTTTTCTGTGAGCTCAGCAGAACGGATCATCCTCTCTCCTCCAGCCTGCTTTCAGACTTGACTGAGCACCCGGCAGCCTCCACTGACCTGCTTAAATGTACCTGTGAATGGGCGCACATATAAAACAACTGTCAGATCCTTTCTTAGGGGCATTGCTCTGACAAAGCTCTGCGCTCAGCTTCTGCACGCCAGCGTGTGAAAAGTGCCGCTATCTAACGTGACCTTCACTGTAGCGCTGCCCCCTGCCTGGCCGGACTCTCGGGATTTGCTGTTTGCTTGTTTGCTGCAGGGTTTCATGTCAAGAACTGGAATGTGTTGGAGCCAGAGGGTCACGAGGTGGTCAGAGAGGATGCTGACCTAAAGCTGGAGGGCTGCAGGTTCAACTTGTCCTCGTTCTTGTTACGGTGGTGCCCTTGAGCAAACTACTTAGAGAGATTGTTCTATTGAATTTACAGTTTTCTGATCTGGTCTCACGAGTTTTTGGGAAGCCATCACGATATAAAATCTAATCAAAATATGACTTCGATCATGCTATAGGCTTTTCTGTGCAAGGACAATGCTTCACTACCCTGTATCTTAATGCGAACTGCCAGTATCAGCGCTAACTGGTGACTGAGACACAGTTGGAGATGAATAATGAGTGGATTCCTAACCTTAACCCTAACAGTCACCAGTAACCGCTAAGACGTGATCGCAGCACGTATTTTGATTAGATTATATTTCGTGATGCCTGCACGAAATGTCATGAGATCTGACTGGTTTTCTTCCTTTCCACAAACATGTGCACACGGCCAAGACATGTTTAGTGTCTGAGGTTTGCTTCTGCATTGGCACGACGAGACAAAAGAAGCTGAAATGTAATGGAAGCTTATACTCCAGAAAACTTTGATGTGGGTTGGTTGCATTTTAAAGGGAAAGATTGGGTTGAACTAATTGTAAAACTAAAAAAGTGAATCTGTCATATTCGAGGAAATGTCTGAAAAGGCTGATGTATCACAGGTAGTAAATATTGACGATATTATTCAAGATATTTCATTTCAAAGATCTATTGCCCATACCACAGGTCACAATAGAGTATGTTAAAAGAGGCATAAGATGTTAACTCTCCCAAAATTGACCTGAGATCCTTTGGAAAGTATTTGAAGGCACAAATATTGAAAACTAACCATAACTGTTTTTTAAGAGGGTATTTCTGCTCCTGTTTTCTTAAGCCTGGCGTGTTGAGTGTAACATTAATTTGCTTGTTGAATGTGCAATAAAGATTTACATGAGGAATATAATTAGGACATGATTCAGATGATTTTGGGTTATCCAATATAGGCTTGTCTGTCATATTAGCTGCTTACTTTGATGTGGGTATGGACTGAGACAGTTGGTACATCATTCTGTTACTTATTTCTCAGTTTGCCTGTCAAATTGTGAAGTTGCTTCTGGATGTGGCCTTACTTAAGTGGTTATAAAGTCTCCTAGAATTTTTTGTACTTTAGATTTTTAAAGAAATTCATTGAGAAATTCATCTGTCCATATCTGATTACTACAGTTTTCAACATATACTACTGTCTGATGGGTTGTCCCAGGGCTGCTGTATCATAGTGCCCCCAACCTTCCCATTCTTTAAAATAGTCAATAAATGTGAATCTGAGATTTGCAATACTTCTGAAAAACTGTAGCATGTGTGTCTGTGACACATGTTAATAAGAAAAGGTTTTCAATTGCATTTAACACAGTATTCTTGTGGCATGTGTTCCTTCCCAATATCAGTATAATGAGAGTTACTATGGTCAGCACTCCACTAGACATGTGCTTCTATTGTACTGGGTGTACAAAGCAAGTCTCTGATTGCAGATCAGCATCCTCTCTTTGAAACATTTGTGGGCCCATGACGTGGATAAGAAATGAAAAGCTTAATGATTAATACTAAAACCTAATCATCGTCTGTAATGAACCTTTTATTTCATCGGGAGGGCTGCAAATAAGTGTGACTCCTCATAGAAATCCATCATAAGGGCCCGCTCTGGAACTCACAGTAGGGAGATCATATTTAATGAGCAAATCAATAACATTCATTCTGTAAATTAAGGATGGATCGTCACCGTGAACAACAATATAACAAGATCAGGTTTCCAGCATCACAGCCCACATTACAGATAATGCAATTTACTGCAGTGGCAGGAAACAGCTCTAAGAATGAGAGAATTTTTGTCACTCGGACAAAGACCGAGAGATCATTGTTTCTCTGACTTATGGTGGAGGGCGGTGTTATATGGTGGTGCCCTTGAAGCCCCTATTTTTTTCTGTTTTATTTATTTTTTCTTGTTTTACAGAATGGATAGTTGAAGGCTGGGTGCCATCAATCAGGCATCCATAATGCAGTGACAAAGACCTGCAATGAATCATCAACAGTAAAATGCTGACGTATACCGTAGGGGGCGCCATGGTGCTTAGTTATATCAAAATAAGTGCGCAAAATAAAGGTATTTAATTTGAAAATCTGAATCATTTCTCTTCAGAGATGCCTGTCTTCCCTGGCATTATGAATGTTAGTCACATGAATGGTGACACTTCTGGAAAAAGTAAAAGAAGATTGTTTTAACTCTAACGGCAGGCTGTGCTAGCAGTATAGATTGGTGGACACAGCAGGGATGGTCCCGGTGGTTGTTTGGTTGCTAGTAATGCTTGCTGGATCCTATTGTGTGGTAATACTTTTGAAACTGGTCAAACTGGTGAGGTTGACGGATACAGAATGTTTAGTTACAGAATATATATTAATATATTTTAAAAAATTTTAGGCACCAATGCAAGGAAACCAATAATTTTACACCAGTTCTGTGTGTACTGCAAATTCATCGTTACAGTGGGAATGGCAGCTTGTGAATATGAGCAGTTTTTTGGATTTTAACACCAGTTCAGTAAGGTTATCTATTATATATCCGACTGTAGGTGTAAAAAGTAAGCAAGACGGTGGAAACAAAACTTGTTAGAGTTGAGTTGCCACATAACAGAAGTAGGTATTCACCTAAAAATAGCCCAAGCGATGCTCATAAAGCATGTGTCCGTTTGATGGATGAATATTAAAACCATCACCAGTTTATTTAATGGCACATTAAGCATCCCTCATCACCCACAATGAAAGGATTTCCACATATACTCCTCTAGCTTATAATTAACATTAGAATTATTCATCTACCCCTCATCAGGTTGCAGACAACCTGTGGTTAGTCTGTACACTGTTCCGGTGGGAACAGTGAAGGGTTCAATTACTCTTGAATGAAGCCAGCACGATCTCTTCAGTCTGCCCGCTGATGCGCTCCGAAACTGGGATGATTTGATTATTCTGCCTAGCTAAATGCAGAACGCAGATGCCGCCGCTGGCTTCTCTCTCTCTCTCTCTCTCTCTCTCTCTCTCTCTCTCATTTTTCAAGCGCTTAATGGCATGCTTAAGAACTTAAGTGTGAGGACATGTCACGTACCTGATAGTCATGGACACAAGGATGTGTGACAGAGGGAGGGAGCGGGAAGAGAGAAGAAAAAAAAGATCTTCTCAGGCCTCAATGATCAGGCTGGTTTTAAACATAGTGGCAATCAGATAATATGAACAGTCTGATGAATATACATTCAACAATTATGACTGTTCACAGACACAGTATAAACCTATAGTTAATATGCAACTCTAAAATATAAGGATAGATAGATAGATAGATAGATCGATAGATCGATAGATAGATAGATTGATTGATTGATTGATTGATAGATAGATAGATAGACCGACAGACAGGCAGATGGACAGACAGACGGATAGATAGGAA
>JBBMFX010000007.1:3632001-3644304 GCA_037832545.1 Rhabdalestes septentrionalis | reverse complement strand
TCTATCTATCTATCTATCTATCTATCTATCTATCTATCTATCTATCTATCTATCTATCTATCTATCTATCTGTATATCTAGAAAGCAAACATTGTAAATTAAGTGATCTGTATATCTCAAATATCAAGTAAGTCAGTTGATTGATCACTCAATCCTTTAATCAAACAAGTAATCCATCAAACAGTCAATCTATCAAACTATGTGTTCATGTATGTTTCTATCCATCAACCTGTAAAGTGTGAAAAAAAACTTTGCAAATTAAGTTATGTTTATATCTCAAATACAAGTAAATCAGTCAGTGAATCAATTTGTCTTGCTAGATATCTATCTATACTATCTGTGGACAAAACCACTGTAATTAATGATAACTCTTAATTTAGTTTTCAGATTTGTTCTCAGATGATCTCACCGAAGATATACACTGAAGAAAAGGTTCAGAGATTGACACTGAGGCGTTAATATTCCACATTTACTTTTGGCTGATGTGCAGTAAAAGCTAAGTCTAGCTTGACATTAGATTCTAAAGTATTTCTCAGAACAAGCTCTGTAATCATCTCACATAAGACTGAACGTATCCATGCATGGCACATGGAGCAGAAACAGAATTGACTTTTAAACAAGTGCACGATAGAGAACAAGGATGACAGTGCACAAGTTGCTGAAGCTCTGAGTAAGAAGCTTTATTGCCTATTGGCAGAGCCCACAGACCGATATTGCCTCTGTGAGGCATCGTGCCTCATAATCAATCACGTCACCTCTGAGAACCTGCACTGCTGTTTATTAAGTGTTAACTGAATGGATTTGAGCAGTACTGTGACTGAAAGTGAGGCATAGGAAGTCAAATCCAGGAAACAAAGTAATCACCATCAGCACTAAACATGTAGTTTATGCCGAAAAGTCTGAAAACCTCACTGGATAAAATGAAGATGCATGCAGGCTTTATTTTGCAATACCTGGTTATGCATCACCTTGCCTTAGTGACAGTCTTGCCAGGTGAGGACTGTCTGAGGCCTCCTGTCCAGTCTAGGCCCTAATCTGGGTTAGATTTGGAGTTTCTACTGCAGGCGTTTTGAAGGATTGGTTAATCCCAGTATTCCATTACGTTTGGTCACATATTGACACCCTACATTGGTCATCCTGGATGTTGGGCAAAAAAAAAAAAAGGTTTGTTTGTTTATTTGTTTGTTTTTTGTTTTTATCTCTTACATGAATTCCCCAGCAATCCGTTCCTTTATATCTTTAAATAACTGTTTATTTAATCTTTTACAGTTTAATACAAACTATTTTTCCATCTGTAGTGCATATTATGTGTATATACAGCTTCTAACTGGAAATAAGTACACATTCTCTTTAGATGACACACTTCTTCTTGTTCTGTTTGATGCCTTTAATATATATGGAAAAATAAAAGATAGAAATTGTAGGGTTGCGATGAAGATTTCCTCACCATATCTTGGCACCCCAGGTAGTTGTGCAAGAGTCTGGCATCAGAACAGAAAAATGTGTGATTACAAGACTGATCATTTCACAGCCACCATTCAAACATGTAACAAACATTTAAAACGATGACAAGTTCCCAAACCAAAACCCCAAAGAGACACTGGGGATTCAGACGTATACAGAATTAACTCATTGGGTTAACATTGCACATTATAGAGGAAGTACCCACATCAGGTAATTCATATATATGGAAAAAACATTTCATAATACATACAAAATACTGTATAAATATGTATAGCGTGAAACAACCCATTACTAAAACCCCTTCTCTCTCTACTACGACTAAGCTGCTAATAAGAAATTCAGACAAATATATAAAAGATTGTGTCCTAAAGAGAAACACCACATTTCATCTGTTTCCTGTAGAAGAGTCATGAACTTATTTTCACTTACAGAACCTAGAAAATGTAGTTTGTCTTTTTTAAACACTTTTTATAATTGCTTTAAAGTTGTTTATTCGCCTTAGATTTAAATGGAAATGACATGCAAATAACTTCAGTTAAGAACGTGTCATATTAAGAATGAGTTATATGTCGTAATGATGACCGTTTGTTTTTATTTTATGTATTTTTCTTGTATGGCACTAAATTAAGTTGCATTTGACATACGCTCGAGACAAAGCCCGCCGCCCGAATTCCCTAGAGAGGAAAAACTCATCAAAATTTCCCAACAATTGTCACGGAAGGACAGAGAGGCGAAAGGCTTTCAACATGAATACCGGCGGCACACCGCGAGAACCGACCCAGTCGTGAACCTCTCCCTATCTCGGCCCTGCAGACGGGCCTTAAAATAGCAAGCGTCTGAAATCCCTCCGCCAGATTTCCTCTGTAATGTGAGAAAAGCAGACTTTTCTCCTCGCCGCCACTAATAAACTCGCCAAACCTCGGCCTTTCATCCCGCCTATTTGGAATGCAGTAAGTGCGAGGTGCTGATTACTTTTACACATATTGCCTTTGACCTTCCGTCAGCTAATTACCATAATGTCCATAATGCCAGCCGGAGGAGAATGAGGAGCTGTCTCCTCTTTTGTGTAATCGTAATTGCATTCTTAATTTCAGAGGTTAAGCGTACCGATAGCGCACAAGGAGAAAAGCCCTGGTGGGCCGATGTGGAGGCGAACCTGCAGAAATTACTCCACCGCCCTCAAAAACCAGCTCTCCCCCTCAGACGCTGGAGTTTAGCTCGGTGACAAGATGAATGACACCGCAGGCTCGTGGTTATAGTGTTTGACAGACGCTCGTTTCGGAGCCCTCTTAACCGCTTCTTTGTCCCACAGGTTTGAAAATGAGATAAATCATGCATGAGATTGCAAAGACAATTGTAATACATGTCATCCTATATGAAAAAAAAAAAAAACAGTAATAAATGGACTATTAGGAATGGTTAGGCCTATTTTAAGATCCATTGTGGGGAAAGATCCTCTAGGTGCCCTCAATATTTTTCAAGAATAAAGTTTGAAAAATTGCTTTCTCACTCTGCCAGTTACGCGCACTGACGGACGCGTGGAAATCACTCCTGCCGCCCCTGACGTACGAGCGGGGAATCATAGAGGAAATAATGCTTGTGCTGACCAGTTGTTAATCCTCTATAACCTCGCCAAGGTCAGACACTTATAGATAACAAGATTTGGTCTGGATAGCTAGAAGAGAGATAAGAAATATACATTTTATAATCAAATATTGATTTTTTTTTCATCCCCTATTCAAGTGCGGTGGCAACAGAATGACATTGAAAAGTGCTGGGACCACACTTTCTTCCTGAAGGGTTCACTTAATTTGATCCCATCAATCTTGTAGCAGTGATCTGTTTGGGGATTTTTCTGCCTTTCTTTAAGTTTTAATAAAAATGTAAGAGTTATATAGCATTAATGAACACATTTCCCAAATTGTACAGCAATAAACAACGGGTGTCAGCCTTAATCCTATAACGTCCACACAATGTACAACCGAAACACAACAGAATCACCGTAAAGTGTCTGCCACGAGTATATTGTCGACAATTTGTCATATGAGAACATTTGTAATCATACCAGACCTACAAATGAAAAGATTTGCTTGAAAATGCCCACAGCTGTGTAATAGCGTCGCTGTCAGGCAGAAACCTTGAATGTCCAAAACAGCTATTTTTCAGAAAAGTCAGAAAACTAAATAAATGAATCTGTCATTTAAATTGGTATAACTATATTTATAACTATAACACATTTCATTGGTTAATAATTTCAAAATTCTACAGACCCATGTGGAGACTGACCAATAGTATTGATTTGTTTATAAAAACTACAAAAACAACAAAGTGGAGTTACAAGGTTTCCATTACGTTCCATGGAAGACTGGCCACAGTACAAATTAAAAAAATAAATAAATAAAGACTAAGAACTGTACAACACAACAACATAGTATATGAAAATCACTTTACAAATAATACACAAATATAATGTGATTTTTGTTTATAGTGGGATTCTGTGACAATACAGGTTCTGTTAGATTTTTCTCTCCCTGACTCCACCTTTGAGTGTGTTTACCTGTCTGTTTGTAACTCCGCCCCATCACAGGTGTTCCAGCTTAAACATTGTGTGTCCTGTCTGTGTCTATGTAATTTGTCAGTCTACTGTCATCCTAGTTCTGTGTTCTGTTCTCTATTCTATAAATCCATTCCCAGGCTCAATCCACTGAATCCATTTCTCTCAGTTTTACTCTCTTTCTCATCCTGACACATACATTTACCTTGCAGTCCCTCATAGTTAGACAAAGCATAGTAAAATTTTAGTAAAAACCAAATCTCCAATATGCTAACAGCAATGTATCAAGCACACAATCCAATAGGAGCAGATTAGCTTCCATGACGAAGGGATTTAGGCTGCTGAATCTTAGCAAAACACTTAAATATCTGTTTAAACTATAACATAGATTAATTAGCACCACAGATGAGAAATATCTTGGTTTGTTTTTTTATATTCACACACACAGACACATGTTCTGCCTTGAAGGTGGTAATTTGAATTCTTGGGGAGCTCTTGTGCCGTCATTATGAGGAACAAGGCTGTAATCAACCACTAAGACAGGCTCTAATTACCAAGCAGCCCCCTTGTCTTAGTCTGACTGCAGTGCTCCCAAATTGCGCACACTGCTGTGAGCCCACATCGCCTCTTACACCCTGTACAACTCCCCAATAATGTCATAGAGCTTCTGTCTGGTCCTCTCCTTCCCCCGTGTGTCTCTGAGTGCGACACCTCAGCTTCCGTACTTGGAGGGTTGAACATACATTGACAGTCATAGAGAAGAACAGGTGAGACATTTGCATTAGTATCACTGAAAATGCAAAAAAACTGAAAATGTTATACTTCACTTTATTTATGCCAGGCCAGCTGGGAGAATCACTATGACTGGAAAAGTGGATTGAGCAGTGGATTCTTATTATCAAAACTAGTGACCGACCGATATTGATTTTTTATTACCGACACGATACCAATTATTTGCATTTTTGTGTTTATGTGCCCGATAACCGATATTCAGAACCGAAATGTATTTACTTTTATACTTCTGTTTTTGACACAATTATTACAACACCACTGAACTGAACAAACTGTTTTATTTATAATAATCCTTGCATGCAAATCGAAACTAGGTGTCTGAAAGTGCAAACAATACTAAAAAATAAAAAAAAAAACACAAATAAAAAGGGCACAGTTACTAAAGTCTTCAATGCTGCATAAACTACATATCTACAACCTGCATAAACTACATTTCAGTCATTTATGTAACACATCTAATGTGTGCATTAATAGCTGTTATGTTTAATAAAGTTACTAAATACAGAAAAAGGAAGTGAGTATACTTTACCTTTGCACACAGTTTGCCCCTCAGATGCCGTGCTGCAATGGCGATCATGCGTGTAATTCTCAAAACAACCACCAGAACCCGATATTACAAAACCGATAACTTATTATGGTAATATGCTTAAATATCAGGAAAAATATTGGTAAATCGATATATCGGTCGATCTCTTATCAAAACTGTGAAATTCAGTAAATATTCTGCTGCAGTGTCGCTCCAAACAATACTTTTTGGTTTATATAAAGTCATTCAGTAACTATTATCATGCAAGTGATATAAAATTACAGTAGCTTCATATTAGCAACTGAATAATGTATAATAGTGACAGAATAATGTATAATAGTCACAGAAAAATGTATGTATATATATATTTTCTGTAGTCAAATAAAAATGTATATAATGTATCATTACTGAATAAGTTATAATAGTAATATTAATAGCTACTGAATAATGTTATTTATAATAGTTACTGTATAATGTATAATAGCTATTGCATACTCTATGGTAGTTACTCAATCACTCATTGTATTCGCTAAATTATGAATAGTAGTTTTGAAATAATAACTGGTAACTAATTATCGATAACAATTAATCAAATGTCTGACAGTTAATAACCAAATAATTAACATATGCTCTAGAGGAGTGCCATCATTGTCATTTTGCATACCCTTGAAATTTCTTTAGGAAGCTGTTTTTGTATATGAATGAATGTGAAGAGAGTAAATGTTCTACTCAAATTTAAAATCAATATGTGAAACCAAACCCAATTCACAAACATTTATAAAGACTACAACCTATTGTAGAGGATTAATTTTATTGAACATATCGCGGAATATTATAGTAATATGGTAGTAAGTGGAGCAGCAGTCATTGTTGTTTTCTACTTGTGGTGTGGTGGGTTTTCTCTGGGGTCTCTGGGTTTCTCCCACAATCCAAAGACAAGGAATGAATGACTGATTAGTAGTTATTGTATTGTGCAATGCGGTTTATTCGAATAAACTGAATGACAGTGTGTTGGTTATCATCACTCGTTTGTTCAGACTGTTGTACTGCTAATGTTACCAAATGAACTCCTTTCTGTCTTTTGTGGATTCACTGTACTCATTATATTGTTATATTGAGGGAATTCTTAGTAGTTTTGTATTTAATCCACGGCACACTGTCACCACAGAAGGTCATAGTAACACATTTCGTTGTGATTAGTAAAAAAGATGAAAATCTGTTGACTTAAAATATGTTACAGCACCTGCTCACTGGTATCTATTATGTGTGCATTTTGAGTCAGCAGGTTTGTTGCTCTTTCTGGACTACAAAGACTTTGGCACAGAGGAATAAAATACAAGTGTGTGTTAACATGGCAAGGTTTGTGGTTAACTGGTTGGCAATAGTGACCTTCATAAAGGAAATACAGAAACAAGAGAGATGTGTCTATCAGCTGTACCCTCAGGCGTGCACCTCTCTCTCTCTCTGTCTGTCTGTCTCTCTCTTTCTCTCTCTCTGTCTGTCTCTCTCTTTCTCTCTCTTTCTCTCTGTCTCTCCCTCTCTCTCCCCCCTCTCCTTTGTAGATAACAGTTCTGCCAGAGCAAGCAGCATCTTTGCTCTTTATCAGATAATGTATCAGCGTAAGCTGCCATGCCTTCAGCTATTTTTGGATGACTTCTTTTCCGTCATGGAGGGTTTTTTTTATGTTATATATCTCCAGTCCATCTTCCATTGGTTTTTTTTGTTTTTTTTTGCTACAATCTAAAAAGGTACTTTAATTAGTTCAGGTTAAATAGTTATGCAAGTTCATCAATATCCTCTGGTTTATTCAATAGTTAACGAAAAACGGCCAGTCACGGGAAACACGTTTTAAAATGACCCAACATTCCCTGAAAAAGTGGTGACGTTACACAATAGTAAAATACAAATATTTGTATAAGAATGTAATATGTTAATGTGTATTAAATGTGTACTAAATGTCTATTAAAAGGTACTTTAACCCCCAACCCTTCTGGGAACTTTCTCATAGGATTTCATTCAATTCAATTTTCTTTTTTTTTTTAAGTGCAGGCTCTGGGTCCAATTTACTAGCAAGCCAAAGGCAAGGAAAAACTTCATGTGCTCTAGAAAGAAATCTAGCAAGGAACCAAGACTCAAAAGTGGAAATCATCCTTTTCTGGTTGACCAGGAGAGAGTCAGTTTAAGGAGAACCATCCATCCTCATCAGCCAGAAACTAGGTTCCCCTGGTATGAGGACGATCTAAAAGAAGACCTACAAAACACTGAAAACACTCTAAAGGCAGGAGCACAATAGCCCAGTGTTCTCTAACAAACATTTAGAACCCAACAAACATTGGAGTTCAATGCTCTGTACCCAGGGTGTAGTTTAAACCAAATTAAAAGAATGAAATAAAGTCCCCATGCCATGTATGAAAGTAAATTGTAAATACTAGAACTACCTTTTCAACAGAGCGTGAAATCTCTACAAACCTTCCATCCACGGGCACGGGCCTGCTTATCTATCCTTTCATCTTTACACTAATTAAGTGGACAGTGTTTGAGAGCAGCTTTTCTCTGCCTAACGAGGCACGACATACACAACCTCAACCCGTCAACAGACCAGATACTCCGACCTGCCTGTTACCTCCCAGATCCTCCCAGATCTCTACGATGAAGATTAGTTTCAAAGTAGCAGACTGTTTGTTTATGACTCATTATTAACTAAATTAAATGTCATTAATAAGAAAAGAGATACTTTATTTTTCCTGTTGAAAATCCTTTTGTCAGAAGCATGCTCAGTGCAACAGGAAATGATAAAAGATAAGAAACAATAAAAAAAATAGTAGTGTAACAATGACAAGAACATTATTGTAACAAATTGCTGTATGTAAGGATATCGTGGACTGTACCAAACATCAGATTTACCAAAGTAATACCAAACATCTGGACACTATATCACCAAATATCAAATAGCATTCAGTTATGGTAATGGTGGTCTGGTGCGTAGGATACTACCCATCATACCACTCCGGACCAAGAGGTCATGGGTTCGAATCCTACCTTCAGTACACCACCACTGAGTAAGAAACTTAAGCCCAAGTTACTCCAGGGAGACTGCCCCCTGTAGTTCGGGAATGGAAGTCACCTTGAACAAACACGTCTGATAAATTGTTTAAATTTTAACAACGTTCGGTCGCTGAGTCAGACACTCTAAACCGTTTTGTCATCTTCAGCCAAAATGATCTGGTACCGTGAGTATGCTCTGGGTTTGTCTTGGGTTTACTACTGAGTTTCCAGATTCTCTGCAAATACAATACAATAGAACAAAAGGCGATTAACTCCCCATTGTTTGGGTTTTCCAATTCGCAACAAGGGTTAATTCCACAGTCTTTTCTGTTGTTCTGTACCAGTGTCAACATAAAAGTAATGACATACTTAATACTAACAACACTGATAGTCATAAGCAGAAAACAAAGCATTTTTATTCAGAGCAACTAGCTATTTAATTTGTAATCATAAATATAGGCAGTCATTTAAGTGGGCAGGTGATAGCCTAGTGGCTTTCCTGTGTGCTGTGGTGTGTTCACGTATGTCGGAATAGTCACCTTCAATTTTCTCTTTCAATGCAATGGTAAGCCAATACTTCAGGTAGGGTGCACTCATTTATTGCTCATGTTTTTAGTTATCAACCTTCACAGGGCACCGTCTCTCCGTGCTTGTGTCTCTGCCTCCAATCTCGCAAAGACAGGCTTTTTCAAATATTATGCCCATGCATTCTTGTTCGTTAATCTCATATGGGAACAATTCTCCTGATATCTACACACTTTTAGACTTGGTGAGAAGCTGTGACCGTAAGCAAATGCCAGCTGTGGATGGGTTGTCAGCCTGATGTTTAATCAAGCAGCACAATCGTGTTAATGACAAAAAGGTAAAGAAACGTACAAAACACAGGTGCGTTTCACAAGTAATGTTGTACAACAACTCACTTAACCTTCCTCTTGTGTTAGGGTCAGCACCGACCCGTTTTACTTTTTTAAATGCATAAAACTACTACCTAATTTGATTTATTGCATCAAGGCTTTTTGACTTTGTCAGGAATCTGTATTTAATTAAAATAAAACAAAAAAAAACAATTGTACTAAATTATAAAGTGCTCTGGCGAAAATTATTACCTTTGTGTTGGTAGGGTCAGGGTCATGACCCAGTTATAATTTAAGGTTATAAAACAATAGTGCGGGTCAAAACAAAAATCATAAACGCACTTTGAGGTGCTTCTCTCTTAGCCTGTGTGTCTCCTTACCTGAACAGACACAACAAAAAAACAAAGACAGACATGTTCAGACATGTAAGGCTTGCATAAGGCAAATTTAGTTTAGCGTTGGTGACTTGCAGGAAACTTACCATGGTGGGCACAGTAAAAAAAAAATAACCTGAGCTGCCTGCCGAAATTTGCTCACTCGGTTACAGCAAAAAATATTAAAAACATTCTTTTAATGGACAAGGAAGCATAACAAAGTAACCAAGAGGTAAGAAAAAAAATTGGATGATAAATAATTGTTTTGAGGGTAATATGGCTGATTAAAGACACGGGTCAAAACCGACCCTTAACATAACAGATAGTAACAGAAAACTAACATAAGAGGAAGGTTAATTGGTACTTCTGTTCTGATAGAATACTATTTAGCCTAAGCTGCTGAAATGAACAGGTCATACAGTACTAAAAAATAAACAAAGTGATGAAAGTGAAAATCTGTGGGTCCACGCCCAGGCCTTCAGGTGGCTGAGATAAAATATTGGAGGCACCAGGATCCCATTCGTTTTCCTCCCCCATGGTTTAGCCTCTGTCCCAGCACCAGCAGGGCTGGAGATTGATTCACCTGAGTGTGGCAGGTGTGTGGTTATCTGCCCCTGCTCACCCAGGCCGCTCCAGCAGCAGGGGGAGTGGGGCAGGGAGCGCTCGTGATGGAGCTGAGGGTCTTATCTCCACCCACGAGCTCCATCGCTCTGACTGTGCCTGGGATTATTCACCGAATGTCGTCAGCAAGAAAAATTGCATTGAGGAGCTTACAGTGGCATGCAGCGGTGATGAGGCGAGTGTGTGGCTCACTCTGGGCTTCATGACTTGTCTGGAGTGTCTCGACAAAGAAGAGCCTGTAATGCTGCGACAAAACTTCAGTGCAGGTTGTTTTATTTTATATGTACATACACACACCACTGACAAAAAGTATTACACCAGCAGAGTTAACTAACACTGCATTCAAATCCATAGACTTTAATATAGAGCTGGTCCCCCATTTGCAGTGATAACAGCTTCCACTCTTTTCGGAAGAGTTTCCACGAGATTCTGGAGTTTCTGTAGGAATTTGTGTCCATTCATTCTGTAGACCAAGGTCAGACACTCTACTGATGTTGGACAAGAAGTCCTGGCTTACAATCTCCATTCCAGTTCATCCCAAAGGTGCTGTTTGAGGTTGAGGTCAGGACTCTGTGTGGACCAATCAAGTTCTTCCACACCAAACTTCTCCAGTCACGTCTTTAAGGAGTTTGATTTGTGCTCATAGTCATGCTAGAATTGAATAGGTGCTTCTCCAAACTGTGTCCACAAGGTTGCAAGCATGGTGTCCAGAATGTCTTGATCTGCTAAAGCATTAAGATTGTCCCTCACTGAAAGTAAGGTGTTTCGCTCAAACCCTGAAAAACATGTGTCCCAATATTTTTGTCCATATAATGTGTATGAGAATGTAACTGGTTTGTGGCTATCGTTTTGAAAAAAAAAAGCACCTTGTTGAAGATAACGTTTATTAAGATCTATTATTTGTTTTTATACATAAGAATGATTATTTTATTTCTGCAATTTGCATATTTCACCCATAGCAGGCTAAGCCTTCTCTTTGACACTGAATAAATTGCTTAATATTTTTTTTATTATATTTGGCCTCACTGGCTTGTCAATGACCCTGGCAGCTTTTGATCATTCATTCAGTGTTTCCTTACACTGAACATATACTATCATCAAAGAGAGCGGACAGAAAACAAAAATGCAGGATTAGAATACACCTTCACAGTTTTAAAATGTTGTATACAATATAATACATTATAATACACTGTATGCACCTCTGAGAAGCTATTTTATATGATTTTATATGATCTGACCTTATATATGTTAACATAACTTACCTATACACTTTCATGACTCATTATCCAATCACAGTCAATCATAATATTAACATTATAATTACATGCAGACCTGTGATAACTGCTGTAACAATTTAAAGAAGACGTGTAACATTGTGGAAATGTCCGGCTGCAAAAAGTCTAGTTGTAGAAATTCTTTACCAATTGTGTCCAATTTAAGTCAAATTCAAATTGCACCTTATTTTCATCCCAACCATCCAGTATGCAGAGAAACAAATTGGGGGAGTTCAGGTTTCACTGTGTACATATAGTGCAACAGACATAACACACTGTGAAAAAAACAAAACAGTGCAAATACAAAGTGTAAAATAAGGTGAGGGTGAGATTATAGTCGTGAGTGTGTGGGCTGCTCACCCGTGATACTTTTTAAATATATGTAAAATAAAATGTGTTTAAATGTGCAAAAAAAAAGCCACTATCGAAGGTAAAAACACCATAACAGTATTAAAGTATGAAACCAGTGAAAATAAAACCTTTAGTATCTATTCTTAAAGTTTCGGTGTTCTTAGAGAACTGTGCAAACAGTATGAACAGACAATATAACCCAGGATACACAATATAACATTATAAATACCAGCATAAACACTAAGTATAAATACCAGCTTTAGTTCGGATTCTTCTGTGCACTCAAACAGGATGAACAGTATACACAATATAACCAATACACACAGTTTAACAGAATCACCAATTGTTAATGGCAGGTATGGATTTTTAAGGGTTATGTGAGACTTTCAGTCTAAAGCAGCGTTCACACCAGACGCGAATGGCGCGTCAAAATCGCGCTACTCGCGCG
>JBBMFX010000007.1:3560044-3572370 GCA_037832545.1 Rhabdalestes septentrionalis | reverse complement strand
TTTCTTTCTTTCTTTCTTTCTTTCTTTCTTTCTTTCTTTCTTTCTTTCTTTCTTTCTTTCTTTCTTTCTTTCTTTATATCTCTGCTCTTTGACAGCATCACCCAACCGCATGTGCATGACATGCTTAAGTCAACTCAGTACACACATAAAAGAAAAAATGGTGCTCCCAAAAAAATGAAGCCGGATTTTGGCTGGGACTGGAGGGACACAGTTGATTTTCTCAGTTTATTTAAACTCAGAATGTTTCCTAATGGAGTCATCAGGCCCAACTCATTGGCTAATAGCTTAATTGGGTCCATCTGGAGGAGGCTGCGATGGGAGGTGGCTGCAGTGTGGTGTCGCGTGGAGGGTAATTTGTCATCCTGTATGTGGTGACTGGCGTGCTGTAGTAGGAAGAAATGCAGAATGCGGACGGGCTTTGGCTCAAATCCAACCCCCCAACTCCCCCACTTCACATGCAAAACCCAGCTTTGCTCACTTACCATTAGATTTTCTATTCACCTGAGGACCCGAGGTGCCTTTCATAGCCTGTGTCTGTGGCTTCCCTGATAATGAGCGAAGCTACAAAAAGGAGGTTGCTGCAAAGTGCAAACCGTCTTTATAAACTTTACATGGGATAACTTTACTTAAATTTCTTTATATTTTGTCTCCATTGATACAGCATATGCGTTAGGGCTGTGCTTTTACTAGTCATAATCAGAATATTGATGAGCCCAGTCATTAAACATAATTTTGACAAATTCATATAAGATATTCAACAAAAGTATATTAATTTAGTTAAACCATGTCACTTTATTGATCGACTAATGCACTTTTATTCATGATATGTGGTATTACGTACATATCATGCAGCTCCATTCATATATCTTTAACATCTTAGCTAGAAAATTAGGTCAATACAATGTGCTTCAAGCCACACTATCTCTACTTCACTAGGCCAATGCATTGTGTTTAGCATTATCTTGAATGATGAGGAACGGAGTCATTTCTGAAAGCTCTACTGTAGCTCCTAATGTGCAGCCTGCTACATTAGCCATGGTAGCTAGCGTGCTGCAGATAATGTGTTTAAATTATGTGTGGAATCTATACTGCATTAGCTGTGCAGGCAAGTGTTGAAGCATGCAGGACATTAACTGATCAGGTAGCTAGTTAAATGTGCTGTATTGGCTGTCAAGGGTCACTAGTGCGTACTATGCTACATTAGCCATTCAGGCAGCTAGTCAGATGCGCACTACATTAGCCATGCTGGTAGCTAGGGTAGCCACATTAAATTTGTTGATATTGTAAAATAAGAGCATGATGTTTGAAGATGTTTCCATGATGCACAAAATGTAATATGTTTGTTATTTAGAGGTTTGCAAACAAGTAGTAGTGGATAAAATATTTCAGCTTCTTTTTATGAGGACTATGGAAGACTAGTGAGTACAAGTATACATTAATAAAACACATACAAATTTCCAAGTCAAATCAATTTATATGTTTACTTTTATGGCATTTAGCAGGCGCTCTTATCAAGAGTGACATAAATCAGTGCATTTAGATACAGCAATATCATACACAAAAGTGCTTTACAGGAATGGAATAGAAATATTAAATGTTAAAGCAGTATAGAAATCAAAGCATGCATAGAAAATCAATGAAAGGAGATTAAAAGTGCAATGGAAGTGAGGATAATTAAAAAAAAGTTTTTAAAAAGGGACAGGACAAGTCCCAACTAAATCTAAATAATGTAATTAGTTGATGTCGTAATCGGCTTACAAGCAATCTGCTGTTTTTACTAATTCTATGTCATCCCATTATGACATCATCTCATCCTATTACTCAGTAATTTTGTGACTGTTCCAAACCCTGAAGTGGATGCAGAAGCAAAAACAGTGTGTTGAGCTGAAGTTTAATCTCCGCCAAATAAATGAACATAATAACACCGCTGTTCATCAAACGTTGTGATTATAATATAATGTCTCTAATTTGGCCACAAAGCTGTATTTATTCTAGTAAGATAAAACACAGTTATCAGATGAACTTTAGCATCTGAGGCCATGAAGACTGTGGCTGTTTCGCCTGATGCCTTTTTTTGTTTGAGGCCTTTCACTTCATGTCAAGTTTTACAAGAGCTGAGACATGGAGCCGCCTGATGTGTTGTCTGATGTCTGAATCTTGACATTGTGGTCTGAGGATGTCTTAACACATAAACCCAGACGAGGGCCGCTATTGTGCCGTGTGAAATACTTTTCAGTACGCTTGGAAAATGATGTCAAGACCTGACATGGACAGATACATCCCTCAGAGTTTGGATGTCATTTCTCAAATATAAAAAGCTTGAACCAGGTTCAGACTTGTACAGATTCTTACAGTTGTAGTCACTAGCTGGTAATTTGGCCTCTAGGTGGTGATGAGGGCATTACTCTGGTTTCATTTGACTCATTGGTTGAAGATCGGCTCAGCTCCATCTGGGATATAATTTATTAGACCTCGGCTCAGTTTTGGATGCAACAGTGTGGTTCAGACCAAAAGTTTAGACCCAAGAAATACTCTATAGCGCACACTTGAGTATGTTCAACCAATACAGCTCAACAGCCAATTTTAGGTCAATATCAAACATTTTGTGTATAATACAGATTCAATTTGTGTCACAGAATCCAACTTGTTTCAAAGTCAAATGTAGTTCCTGATTAGGGAAATGTGTGTCTTGCTATTGTTTACATGCTTAAAAATGAACAAAGTTTTTAAACCAGTTGTAAAGGGGATTTTAACTGTCCCTTGGAGGTGTTCCTTGGTTAGTCATCAGTGGGCACTGACCTTACGGTGCAGTTCAAGCAGTTACTGTTGTTATTTTTATATCTTTTCTGATATGTGCCGATTGTTAGTTCTCTGGGAAGACTTTTGAAGCCCACAACGTCCACAGAAAATGAATCATGATATCAGATTGCCCAGCACTACTTGAGCAGCAGGTACAATGAATACTGCATTGACGGTAGATCTGTGACAGTTAGCAGACAGTGTGCTACAGAGGAGACAAGAGATAAACATGGATTATGAATGCTACCATGCTGTCAAATTATATAGCCGTATAAAGTGGAAGTGTCGGGTAAAAAATGGATGATGTGAAGATGTAGTTGCAAAGGAAACAAAACTGAAGCTGCAGATTAGAACTGTTTGTACAGACCTTTACATCTTAAATAAGACACAAGGATGTGTTTGGTGTTTGTTGTTACACAAGATGGGAATTTAATAACTAGGTCAAAAAGTATTTAGCACAAGCTCAAAATTGTGAAAAACAAACACTCACACCTCGCAACCACAGTTTATATAAAAATATGTGTTAGCAAATTGCCTATTTGTGACTATTGGTACTTATGTTCCTTTCTCTCTCTATCTCTCTCTCTCTCTCTCTCTCTCTCTCTCTCTCTCTCTCTTTCATAAAGTTCTGTGCAAATGTCTCAATCCACTTTCTTGTTTTTTTAATGCTTTTGAGGAACAGTTCTTCAGGCTTCCTGAGTGTCTTTCAAAGACTCCAATTTTCAGTCCAGTACCGTAACCTGACCAGTTTCAGGGGAATGTTTTTTGAACCAGTGAAGAAACAGGAGCAGATGGTTCCAGATGATCAGGTGGTGATCAGTATACTGGTGGTGCTGAAAGCTGCATTTCTGGAACTCCTTTATCTAGGCTCCTTGTAAATATAGGCACTTTGCAGCATCCCAGTAAAACATTTGTTTCTGTTATTTCATTTAATCTACTCATAAAGACAAAGATATGACAATTTGAATGGCAAATCATTCAGAATCACAAATAAGGTGATTCAAAAGAAAATGTAAAAAGCGAGAGGTGGCTCAAGGTTTCATCGCAGAATTTGACACTGTCAACCATGATATTTTGCTGAAACACTCGAATGCATGGTTGATTTTCTTTGTTTGCTAAAGTGGCTTGAATCTTACCTCAAGGGTAGAACCATGTCAGTAAACGTACATTAATTATTCTCTCGCTCAGTGCCCTCCAAATATGGTGTACCACAAGGTTCTATCTTGGCACCCTTTTTGTTTGTGCCTTAACTGTTACCTGTTGGTTTATTTTTCTGAAATTTTTGTGTAAGTTATTAGGGTTATGCTGATGAAACCCAGCTTTATGTCCTGGTCGTCTTTGGATCTGATACAGTTTCGTCTGTAAAGAAGCTAATGGGCTGACTTGGTGATATTTCCTGGCATAAAAAACGTCCTTCAGTTAAATGGAAAGAAAACTGAGATCATTATTTTTGCCGTGCAGTATCTGTACATTCAAATGTCGGGAACCTTGTCATTATTCCAAAGCAGTCTTTGAGTTTTAAAAATCAAATTTCTGCTGTAGTTAAAGCCAGTTGATATAAGCTTAGGTCAATTGCTAAACTGAAGGTTTCACTCTCCCAGAAGCACCTGGAAACAGTAGTTCATGCTTTAATATCAAAGTGCAGCAGCTAGACTCATAACTGGCATGAGGAAAAACCTCTCTCTAATAGTTAGCCATTTTTAAGGCTTTGCATACGGATGTAATATATATGTGCCTTCCTTCACCTCTACTCTGCATCAGAATATCTTAGGTCTTGCAGTAAACTGCTTCTCATAGTTCCAAGATCACAAACAAAGTCGACAGGTCTTTCTGTACTGCAGCCCACAGGCTTTGGAACAGTGTGCCTCTTGATAACAGGTCTTCTGCATCCATTGACATTTTAAATCTCGTTTAAAGACTTATTTGTTTTCTGTTGCCTTCGAGTGTGGCTAATGGATTGTAGTGTGCCTTGTTTACTTTATAGCTTTTTACTTTTTCTACAGCACTTTTTGTTAACTTCTTTTGTTTAGAAGTCTGTTTTATATATAGACCTAACTTGATTATACTCACACACACACACACACACAAGCAACTTCTTTAAAAAAAATCTATATTTTAAATGAAGAACATTAAACGATAAACCTTCCCTGTTATAGAGGAGAGATCACCCTTTGAACTTGAGTGAGCCCAGCTGCTTCTCGGGGTGAGTGTTGATGTTAATGTGTGCACTTATGCTCAGCATTGTCTAATTGCCTGCATTTGCCGCGAGCCGCTCACAGTTTTGTGTTCCCTTTTAGTTTTCCTCCCTCGTTCTTCAACATCTGAGCTATAAATGGGACTTAAAGTTTAGACAGATTCAGGAAAGAATCCTATTAATACTGTAACAACTGGAATCAACTGGAAGTCACTATACAAAATAAAAGTTTATACAAGTATTGCAATCATCCCTGGTACCTACCGAATTAACTTCTATAATTACCCCTTTGTCTGCATCCACTGGTGCTTCAAATGCCTACCAAACCTTAAAAAAAAATAGGTTTGGCATCATCAGGTTACAGAGCAAAATAGAAGGAGATCAAGTCTTCATTAATACATTTTCACATTCGTCAGATACCCTCTGCACCTTATTGCATTAGTTCATATTTTATCAGGAATTTAGATAAATCTACCCAATGTGCATTATGTCATTATTTCAAATTCGTAAACCCCTCTGTTGTTTTTTTAATTGAAAACATAGTTCTATTTTAAACACACTAACGGCACCATCATGGGATATTTTTTTTTATTTTTTACTTTGTTTCCCTTATCTGTGCATATGAAGAGGCGGCCTGTCAGACTCTTCGGCCCCTGAAATGCTTTCCACTTTACGTTTCATATATTAATTTATTTGTGCGTTTGTTTACTCATTTACTTTGGGGTGAATATTTCTCGGCTGGTCTTGGTTTGGGAGTGCTGACCGTGCAGCAGGATCTCAGGCCAGCGAAGCAGTTTCTGACTATTTTATCAGAGTGCAGGAATAAGGCAGGTAGCCCTAGAGAAGCTCCTTCCCGTGCATCGGAGGATAAAGCAGTCATTACAGGCAGTCAGCTCTGCTCAGCGGTGCCGCGACCTCAAAGTGTTTGCGCTGACACACAGGCCGATCAAAGCAGGGCGAAATATCCCTCTTCTAGAGCATGCCTTTGAACTGTCGCCGTCTTCCCTCGCTTTGTCGAGATGTGACAGTTTACTTTCCTGGTGTTTCTCTTACCACACACACACACACACACACACACACACACACACACACACACACACACTGTTTTCACCTCCAGTTCACCGGTCTTGGATGTCTTGTAAGACTGCAAAGAGTTTGTTTGTTTGTTTGTTCATTTGTTTGTCATGCGGGGGAAACTAAAATAAAACAACTCTTGTGTAACATCAGTAGCAACATAACAGAGAGCTTAGAGTGTTCCTCTAGTGACTGACGCCATGCATGCAAAACGTTGAGGGTTCATCGCCGGTTCCGTATTAAAAATAGGTCTCGTCTTACATGTATCAAAGACATAGTCAAAATAATCTGTACTGTCACCTCAGCTTAATGTGCAGTTTAGTGCAAATTGTGGTTCTTGACTTTTCCTTCTTGACCAAACCACTTCACTCTTAGACAAAGAAATTGGAAAAAATGCAAAAACAGGGTAATATACAGAGATTTGTCGAGTCATAGGATAGCTAAAACATCAGCACACTCTGAATAAGTGGTCCATTGGCTACTATTATTAGTATTTCAAGCCATTATGTCTTCTTTTCTTCCCCTTCACGTAAGTACGGGAAAAAGTACTGAAGTTATCATCCATGTGAATGAATTCATCCTGAATATCCGCAGATGTTTTAGGTATAGATTATGTAAAACATAGGTTTAATAAGTTTATTATTTATTTTAGAATACATTTTTTCCTATTTTGAAGTCCCACAGTTCAGTTTGCATGCATAAATGTTGAGATTGTTGTTGAGTATTTCAGTGGAACAGCTTTACACATGCATGATTGATAAAACCTGATGCAAGTCAACAGTTCTTTGCAGGTGAGTCAACATTCAACGTGTATAGTATTTTAATGGTTTAATTTTTTTTATTTTGGCTGTGGTATGATTTTTGTTTTTATGTAAAGGAAGATGCTGTTAGTGGAGAAATATGATTTGATTTCACAGCAAACCTTTCACCCCTCATTGCTCACTTGCAGCTCAACACAGGCACAACATATCAAAGAGAGCCAAATGCTCTTAGGAGACTTGATTATATTCATTAGACAGAGATCATTTCCATTCCACAGGTGAGCTGGCTTGTTGGGGGCCTTCAGAAAGATATTCTAGAAACATAGGTGGTTTTTCTTGAGAATTTCTCCTCAGAACCCTTTTGGAAGATTTATTTTTAGGTCTGTAGATATCAGTCATTTTTTGTAGGCATGCAGAAGTTTCCAGAACACAGGTGAGAAAAATCTGTCAGGCAACTGCTAAATAAAATGTTCAGCAAATGATTGCAGCCTGTTGGGTATACAGTTCATACAGTGATATCTTGATGCACTTGCCTTTGCACTGGTGCTAAGTAATGTTTTCAATGTAACTAAAGATTTTAGAGGCAAAAGTCCCGAATTCGGTTTTGTTGTTGAAGGTGTATGCACACTGAGTGATCTATATGGTGCTCAAGCACGTTTGGCCCCAAAGTCGAGTTTCTTCTGATTCTGATTCTGATTCTGATTTAGCAAACATGTCGACCAAGAAATGACACTGATCTAAGGTAGATGTGCAGTAATTATTATAATTTTGGGCACACAAAAGAATTCAAGAATATTATAAAGACAGCTGAAGCTGAAGGTGAAGGTACAGGATGTGCTCTGTACATCTGCCAGTTCATTGGACAGGAAGGATAAAGCAGTGAGTACCCTGGTTCAGTATATTTAACACAACCTGAATCCAGTGGGACAAGCGGACAAAGTGTGAGACACTGAGAGGAAATGGAAATTACGTTTGATCTGTTTTTTGACACTCAGAGAGCAATAGAGTTAAAGTCATCACATCTTCGGCTGTAAAAAAGGAACAGCTAGAGTTAGCTCTTAATGTGGAACTCTGCTGGCGGACTGACCTCTCTTCTGCTTTGTGTGCCTTCGGAAGTTGTGTGTGAAGTCTAAATTCTGCGCTCCTGTCAAAACAATAGCAGGACATTTGCTGAAAATGTAATGTAGACATGAAATGCTAATTCGCTACGCTACACGATCTGCATATAATGTGACCCGGAATTAAGAGTGACTGTGAAGTCTGTTTTAATGTCCCTCCAGGGAAATAATCCATGAATTCACAATGTTGTGTGATCAAACTCACACGCTGAGGTCGTAGCCCATGAAACCAGACGCATTCATTTGCTGAGAACCGACTGGTCCCGTTTCCCTTTTGCTTCTCAAAGCCTTCACACACAGTTTGTGTAAACTCTGTGTTCAAACATCATCTCATTATTCAAAAAATGAGACACTGAGTCAGTTTCATCATCCAAAAGATGACCCGCTGTCGGAGAGATCCCTAAAGCGCCCCAAGCCTTAAAACAATACGGGTTGGGGGGAAAAAAAGAGCGTTGCTAATGGTGCGTGGCCTAGCTGGCTCAGCTTGGTGGAACTACAGGCCCAGTTGTTTGAAAGGAAGAGTGATGCTGGTGCAATGCAAACTGCAGCAAGCACAGGCTTCCGTGTTTACCTTATCAGCGGGTGGGCCTGCCATCTGAACACAGATGTGCTCTGATTAAGAGGATGGGGAGGATGACAGAACTGCATTAGCGTGATGTATGTGTTGTTAGCCAGCGTGCTGCTAATTCCAATTTTAGCACCTGATTCTCACATGCAGTCACACCTGAGTGCGGCCTAAGATTTAGTGCTGGTGTCACTGCTTTTGATGGCTTCAAGGAGTCATTTTTCCCCCCGAGTTCTGATTTATTTGTTCGATGTCCAGTAATGAATTACGTTTCTAGGTCAGGCCCAAGCTAAAAAGCTAAATTACCGTCATTTGTGCTATTCCGTGTTTTTTTTTTTTTTGTGCTTTTTTTTGGTATTTTTTTCACAGCCGGAGTGGTGTTGGAGGAGCCGTGTCTCGGGAGGCTCGCCGCACGAACACGCGGACACACAATAGTGAAGGGAGAGATTTATCTTCATTTCACTGACGATGCACTCAGTGCACATAATCTCCTGTAGCCGTGTTGACTCGAATATGATATGAATTACAGCACTGATACCTGATTAAAGCACCCCATGGCACTTCGTTTGAATAGCAGCGTCAACGTAGCTCGACATGAAAAAAGCAATTTGTTATTTTGAGGAGCTTGTTTGCTTTATCAGATCGGTGGAGAACTACGCTTATTGTGATGTATAGACCTACCGAGCCGCAGGGGTAAAACTCCTTAGGCAGGTCCATTCTGGCAGACAGGCTAGCTTTCCATTTTTTAGTGCCTGACTTAAATATTAATGACAATAAAGCATAATAATATCGACTGATATCATTTTGAGTTTTACCCGGTAATGACTACTTCTACAAAACCAATTGGAACTTAAAAATTCACTATATAATGAGGAGGAGCTTCTTAGTAATCTTATCCATTATATTTGTTAGTTAGCTCTCGCTTTTCTACTCATAATAAATGCTAGGTTTGCACTTTGCATGGTTTGGTTATTTTATGTGTGCATAATGGTACACTGAGGAAAATCAGTGGGTTTACAATTCCTTTTTCTCATGATAATATTTATAAAACTCGACAATGATGCTCTGCTGATGATTTCTTCCAAAAATAAAGACTAAATTAACATTTGAAATAAATCTGAATACAATTCTAATACAATACACTATAGAAAAAGGCTGTGGTGGCTGTGGTGGCAGGAAACAGTGGGTTGAGTTTAGCACAGGTTTGTCCCGGGTCACCATTGGGGGATGTGGTCAGGACTGTTACAGGCAGAACAAAGCCTTGACATTGACACTCTAGCTGCTCTTCTGTTGCCCCCCAGCCTCCCCTCTGAAGCAGGCGGTCTGGAGAGACAGGCACTCTCTTTGTGTACCTGTATGTGTGTGTGTTTGAATTAAATTAGATGCTGTCGCCACATTGACGCGACACACGAACAAAGGTGTCATGGTTCAAGGTTTGCGATAAAGGCGCACCTGTCTGGAACTGGTGTTCTGTCTGAGCTGCAGCGTAGGTGTGTGTGGATGTGTGTGTATACTATAGAGGCCACACATTATGCAGCTCTTTCACAATTTTTTTACAAGAAAACATTAGAAATACTTTAAACAAAGATGAGAGCATAACAATATACACTTCAGTAGATGTAATAACCTCCCCTTTCCTTTATCATAGCAGCACAGATTTGCTGCATCCTTTCCAGCAGGTTTTGGAAATAACCTGTGTCCAAACCCTCCCTGCACCTGTTCAAGCTTGAAAATAGTTCTGTCTTATTTGCTTGATGAACTCCAGTGCTTGTCACATGCCGCTCAATCAGAGAAAGGTCTGGAGTCTCTCAAAACGATATAATTTTGGCACACGTTTAAAAAGAAAAGCTTGGGATTGTTAATGTGTAGACAGGCGCATCGGAAGCATATTAATGTGAGAGGGGTGTGTAGGGGTGGGTTTTTGGTGGGGGCGGGGTTGCTGCGTGTTTGTAAATCTCGTCCTTATAGGAGGTGGGTGTGTTTAGAAACCCCTGTTGAATCTTGAATCTTGAATCTTTCGCGAAACAATCCGGTCCATTTAATCAATAGGAGAACACTGGAAATCCGCTCCGGGTTTTCCTCCAACTCACCACATGCAAGTGAACAGAATCTTAAGTGTGCAGACAGGCTGATTGGTTTAGTGGAGTGGATTCTTTTGCCAAAGATTCAAGACTCAACAGCACAGGTGAACTAAATATTTATGTTAAGTGTGGGGGGTCCAGTCGAATAATTATGAAAAGTGAGGGGGACACGCCCCCTCTGATGATGCCCATGTGTAGAGTTTACATTTTCATGTACATCAAACTCAAAAATGGAGTTTGTGCTAAGAAAGCAAGAAGTAAAGCAAGTTCAGACAAATTTGGAAAAGCTGAATATCTCCATACTTTCGTCTACCTCCCCACACACAGTCGTTTGAATTGTGACTGAGTTTCTGAGCAGGCTGGTATTGTAGTAAGTGTGCTCTTGCTGGTAATACAGCCAGTGTGAGTGGTCCTGTAGTTATGATTCACGGCCCCCTGAAGTGCCCCCTCTCCCCTTTGCCTGGCTCGGAGTGTGCAGGGTGTGGAACTGCAGGGCGAGTTTGCTGAGGCTAGAAGCCATACTAGATTAATTAAGAAGGAGCCTGCTGACTTTCGAGTGGATCTGGCTAAATTAACCTCGCATCTCGGTCCCAACGTCTGCTCCATTCCCGCTTTGATTGCGACTCTCGCCGCCGTGCCTCATATGAGCCTTACTTGCCTCCTCGCAGTTGGATGCCGCCTATTCTTCAAATCAAAGAAGTGGAGGGCTTTTTCTGAACTCCATCAGATTACAGAGAGTAATCATAACAAAATAAATGCCGGTGATATTCACAGTTGTTTGTGGAAGTGCTGATGGCGTGCAGGTGTAGTGCTTATAATAAGTGGTTGATTTCTTATTTACTTTCAGGCATTTACAATTTGCGCTCCGTGTGTAAAGTCCTCTGCTCTGATGAAACTCATCAATAATAAACGTTTCCATAGTGCCGTGAATGTGTGTACATTTACATTTAGAAACTATTGAGGAGCATCCAACAAAAGGGGCAGCATGGGTCTTTTACACCGTGATAGACTCACAGAAAGCTGCAGTTCTACATGGGATCCATTTCATTATAACGTGGGAGACATGCATACATGCACACCAGCTGCTCTGGGGACTGAGGAGTTAAAGGCAGTGGACAAAGACACAGAATGGATAACCATTGAGATGTTAGGTGAGAAGGACCTAATGTGTATTGTCCCTGTAAATCTACCCAGAGCAGAGTAGACGGAGCATTGTGATGCAAGTGTGTACCTCAGATTTATTGGGCAGAAGTTGTGCCTCTCCTGAGCTCTCAGCATTTAGCTTCTATCTCCAGATGTCAGGGTGTATTATGCTAACTGTCAGCATCAGTCCGGCAGCAGTGGAGGAGGGACGAGAGGCGTCTGTAAACATGGACTCGCTCTTAGCCGTGCGGCTGCAGAGGCTAATGCTTTGCTCTAAACTGTCTGAAACTACAGGCTGGGGAGGAAGTGCTCTGGCTGGATGCAAATGTCACCACTGAATAAGGTGTGGCAAAAGAAATCTGCAGTGCATGCTTTTCCCGTTCGACAAGAGGACTGAAGGGAAATGGTGTGTGCATTTTTTTAGACATGTGCATCACATTAGATTTTGTTTCGTACTTTATTTATGATTGTTGTGTGTGTGTGTGTGTGTGTTTATATATATATATATATATATATATATATATATATATAGATAGATAGATAGATAGATATAGATATAGATATAGATATAGATATAGATATAGATATAGA
>JBBMFX010000007.1:3530749-3542382 GCA_037832545.1 Rhabdalestes septentrionalis | reverse complement strand
ACATACAGTATATTTGTTTATATCTTTGGTATTCGGAGTGTTACACCCCCACTCAGATAGAACAAATAAATTTTTTGATTGTGATGTACTACATGGCACATTATTATTATTCATCATTTGATGTTCCTGGTAATTATGCAGAATGACAGTAAGGACTTTGAAGGGTTAATTGCCGTTTGACTCGGAACGCTGCGTACTTCAGCGTACTGCACCGAATACCAGTTGATGGAAGGTGAGTGTGTTCCTCCTCCCAGCTAATTAAACCAGACACCTGCCTCTGTGTCCCTGTAGCACTTAGCCGCTAGCAGTGAAGCTCTCTGAAGCTCTCCGCTCTCCTCCACCATGCCTTATGATAAGCTGAGCAGATTTTCCCCAGGAAAAGACGGGAAAGCATCAGTCCTTATGCACCCACAGCCTCTTATCTGGGCAGTGTGGGGACAGACAGGGCTCTGATTATAATGCTAACTCACAAATAATACCTTTCCGCTTGTATCTCGACTGTCTTTCAAAATCCTGAGTCTTCCTCAGATCTGTCGTTTCACTGCTGGACTCTGGTAGCAGATCTTCTGTCTGAAATTCTCCCCCTGAAGCTCCCTCCTTTTGTTTGGAGCACTAGGAGCATAAGTCCAGGTAATGCTGGCACGCATCACGGAGCTGGTAACAAATAGAGCTGGGTAGTGGCCATGTAACCCGTCTCCCTCCCTGTCTCCTCACTCAGCTGTCAGGTGGGGGTAGTGGAGCGTCTCGGCGCCCCCCGCCCTGCCCGCCCTGCCCGCCCTGCCCGCGCCTGTCCACAGCTGTCCCAAAACGCTACTCTCAGACATGACATGAGCTACGCTAAGTGGAGCAGGCAGTCAGTGCAAGTGTATACCAGCCGCTTGCATCGAATCATTGCTAATCTGCCCTAATTCTTACTCTACCTGGTGGGGATGACCACTATACATCAGCATCTTCTATTATGCTCCCAATGGGAAGAGAATAAAAAATGACCTAACAAATCCACTGATATTATTCTGTGTTTGGCAAATAAAGTGAAAAAAAGTGCATTCATTCATTTACAGTACCAGTCGGTTTGGACACACCTTTCCATTCAACGGTTTCCTTCGTTTTTATTATGGGCTACGTCGAAATTTAATATTGAAAACCTCAACCAATTGCTCTGATGACGACTTTGCATACTTTTTTTTCAATCAGATCATGAGGAATTTACATGAAATTGCATTTCATTAACATGTGTTTCTTCGTCAAGAGTTCATTAGTGGAATTGTTTGCCTTCTTAATGTGTTTGGATCATCAGTTGTGATGGTCGGGTTGGTACACAGTTAGTGATCCGGTTCCACTACAGTTCTACTGCACATAATAGGAAGAACTAACAGTCCACGATTATTATTACAAATTATCCGATTCTGATTTAACTCTTTTTTTTTGTTTACCGCATAATTGCACGTGTTCCTTCACGTATCCTACAATGTAGGAAATAATAAAAACAAAGAAAAAAACATTGAATGAGAATGTTTTAAACGTTTTTACTGGTATGTGAAAGCATGTGTAGCTCAATGAAACAAAGACTGTCCCTTCCAACTTCAATGTCCTGTTGATGCCCAAACACATGCTTACATACTACGTAACTTTTGAATTAGTACCCGAATAGTGATTTCTATTAAAGGCTTTTTGTTTAATTCAATATAATGGAAAACATTTTTTTTAAATAAAAGTTATTGATACACACAAGCATGGTTAAAATTATTTTCACCTGTCTATAATGGAGTTATAAAGATGATTTCGGTCCTGGTAACTTTTTGAATGAGGCAAATTCCAAATTAGTCTTAGAGACACCGTAATATAAATGAATATATTCAAATGGATATGGTTGGAAAGTTGCCATGAACAAATGAATTATGGTTGTGTTTTAAGGAATAAAACCTCACAAATGCTAAAAGGAATGAATGAATGAATGAATGAATGAATAAATGAAGGAATAATATGCTACAGCATTTGAAATGTGCATCACTTATTACCTTCTATGCTTTCATAGGTAAGTACATACTATGAAACAACTATGTAAAATATTCCTTATTAGGGTATGCTTAAATCATAAAACACACTCCAGTTTGTCACTGATATACATGACTTGCATATTCATAAATGATTTATAAAAAGGACAGAATTCTTAAGATGACTAACTGAATAATAACCTTGCAGTTAATTTTGCTGGACTTGTTTTATGATGTGGATTGTCTTTAGTCCTGGTCTTTAGTATCAACAGTTTAGAAAATATTCTCCATAAGTAAATCAGTCAAAGACACAGATGGATGTGTAAATGAGCATGCTTTTTTTTTTTGGGAAACCATGTGTCAAAGAGAGCATTGTCATCCAAATGTTGATTTATTGATTGGAGGAGCGATTTGCTGGTAATGTGGGAAGTGGCTGTAGCTCTGCGGGCTGTCTGCAGTGTATCCATGGGCTCTTTAATCTTCCACAACATAATCAAGGGCTTTTCATCACTCCAGTACAAATTAGACAAGGGTATGAATTATGTTTGATAGCCATGCCTTCACCTCTGAAGGTCCTTGGATTCTCATATCTTCATAACGTGCTCCATCCAACTTTGTTAGGCAAATCCGAGCCAGTTGCCCCCTCCCTTCCACCCCCACAACTCATGTTGTTTTCATTAATTAACTGGCAGATAAATCTGTATTAGCAAAATGTAACATTTAACCTGTGCCTCGCTTATCAGCAGGTCTATGCTGTGTGTGTGTGTGTGTGTGTGTGTGTGTGTGTGTGTGTGTGTGGAATATAGCAAGGCTAGCACACTTATGGTGCTTTTCCACTGGCACAGAGAACCGTGCAGACCAGTAAACGAATGTTTTCCATTAGAAATAAAGCGCCCTGGACCCGAGCCGAAACCGAGCGGCGCGGCGGCTGGGCTGTAAGTGGGACGCAGCCGAGCTGACCGCATCACTGCCTTCTGATTGGTCACAATGTCATCACAGCATTGGAAAGAGACCATTGTTTGTTTACAGTCCATGCAAGAAACAATGATGATACAGACTAACAGCTCGGAAGTTTATGAAGTGCAAACTCTACTATTTGGGAGAGAATTGAGTCAGAAACTCAACACTAGAACAACTCTTAACATTTTCAAAATTCACACCCAACCAAGGTGCAACCAAGAATAATCTGTAAAGACAATGTGAAACTAAAGGCATGTTTCCAGATGCATGGATGTATACATGGTGGTTGTATGTATGGCGAAGTGTTTCCAGACCTCTTTCCTCATGGAAGCCCAGTTTTACTTGCAGCTCCATCAAACACCTGGTTTTAGGGACTTTTTACTTCAGTAGATATGATCTGGTGTGCTGTTAATGAAATTGTATTTCAAAATTAAGGCCCACCTAACACAGCATGTTACCATGGTCCACTTGGCCACATTAGATTATATTTAATAAGCAATTTTGGACCAATGTCCTGTTTCGATTTTAGAATCAAGGGCCAATCAAAAGCCTTTGCGGCCCATCAGAGGTCCACGGCCCAGAGGTTGAGAAACGCGCCACTAGAAAATCAAAACATTCTGCGAGTTCAGTACCATTGTAGTACAGTTTAGACACAGCATGGATGCATCTAGAAACATGCCTTTAGTGTCACATTGTCTGTGCATATACAGATTATTCTCGGTTTCACCTCTCAACCCCTGGCCTGACCTCCTGGAGTGGCTGTTCATCAGAGCCTCTGTCAACCTCTGGCGGATTGAGGACCCCAGAGTGACTGCATTACCATCGGTCACAACCCACAGACAGCACTCTCTGGAGCTCATACGAGTCATCATGCCTTAATGTACTCCACCCCTTTCCACCGACCCCCAGAACTCTGTGTGTGAATACGTCTCATTGTGTCCTCCAGGGGCTTGTCAAACAGTGATCGCACTTCAGTACCTTACCGTTAGCTCTAATGGACCTGCCTATTGCTATGCATTGCTTTTCTGTAAGGCTGGGTGGACGTTCCTGTCTTGCAGGTCAGAAGCTCATGCAGGGCAGGGCTCGGAGAGATGTCTGTCAGAGGCAGCCAGGCATTCATAGCCCTGCCTGCGAGAGGCGCCTGGAGTAGAGCTATTTTCACACACCAAGTCATGCAGGCCAGAACATGCTGAGCCTTGAAGAAAAGTGCTAGCATTGCTAATAATGAATGAAAGCTAGGCTGGAGCAGAGGTCATGCTAACTGGTTTCCAATCATTTTCATTATCGTTTTACAATTTTGGGGTAAAATATGACATTAATGGGACAGACTTCCTCATTCTACAACACAGAGACAAAAGCAGGCAAGCCAAATCACACTTAGGCTTCCAGAAGATGCTAACATTGCTAATAATGAATGAAGTACTGCAAACTAAATAAAATCTTAACAAAATAGAAAGTCTTGAATACCAGATTTTTTTTCTTCTTTTATTTAAAAGATAATCTAGTTTTGGGAAGCTTTTTCTTGTTTTAAGAAAGCTTAGGTAAATTTTTCTCACTGTATTGTCAGATAATTATGCTTAATTGTGGGGCCTATTGTTTTTTGCAAATGTCTTGTTGCAGTGAAGCTATGTTGGATTAAGTTGGTACTCATTTTAATTTAAAATGTGAGGGAATGTGTTGATCATGACAACTCATGATGTTGAGTGGTCTGTTAATTCAATAAATTGGTTTTAACTGGTAAAAACAAACAAACAAAAAAAATTTCAGTGTGTTTAATGTTGAAAATATCCTCCACCAAAGTAGGACATAACACATTCTAAATAAAGATATGAAGAAAATGTCCATAGCTTAAGAGTAAGCTTCTCTCAGAAGAAACCAACTCTCCTCACACTGGTTCCCCATAGTCTCCCCACTGACCTCGCTTTTGTGGGTCTTTGTTTAGCTTCACTTTTTGATTGCTTGGTGAAAACAGGTTTGAATGAGGGTTTGCTTCTGGGTTGAGGGTGGTGACCCTGGTGGCAGAAGGTGGACTTTTTCCCTTCTGGTGACAATGAATCACCTCCAGAGATGGAGGCGAAAAGAAGGACGCCTCGTTCTGCCCCTGCAGAGTCCTCGAGGGCAAAACCTTGAAGGCCCTGACTGCACACTGCAGTGTCTAGCCAGTAACACACACACACACACACACACACACACACAGGATTCTCCAGATGAGGTTAAGCTAGAAGCAGTGTGCAAACTACGAGCAAATCCGTTTGCAAATAACAGTCTTTTACTCTGTGATGGCGACACTCTGTGTAGCTGTGATTCTGCTTAGCTCTCTTATGATTTATTCTTTTGAACAGCATCTAAAGTATTTCTCTCTTCCTTTACTCCTATTCTCCTGTTTTATGATGGCCTACTTTGCTGGTGTTCACCCATCTTTGATCCTCATGTAGAGAGAAAGCAGGTATAAATGCCACATCTAATTATAATGCTGTGCTTGCAGTGTTATATTTTAAAAAGTTCCACAGTTCAATGACAGAGATTTGTAAAAGTTATTATTACTACATAATAACATTAGAACAACTCATTTGAAGCATGGTTCATTCAGGTAGCGTTTATTAAAAGGTTCTTTCGGGAGCCAAAGTGATCTGTCTATGACGTTGCACGAGGAAACATTTACGACACTTTTGTTTCTGAAAGTTTATCTTAGGATCTTAGTTGTGAATTTTATAAACTTTTATAAAGGACAAATTTGGCCTTGTTTGGGGGGTCCCGAATACAAATACTTTTTAAGTGTTTGTCCGAATATCATATGTGTAAAAAACACGTTAGTTGTGCCTTCCCAAATACGATATTCGGGTTCGGCTCCACCCCTAACATATGTATTGGAATAGCTCAAGAACAGATATGGGTCTATTTGAGATCTTCAGAAGTTTGTGGTCTCAGATGTACAGTAACAGTACATAGTCAGAGACCACAGTTCTGGAAACCTACCTGGTCAAAATGTATTTCAACGCAGTTTTGCCCCAGGCACTGTTCTCCTGTAGTACACAGTCACTGGATTTGATTTATTAGTGGGCTAGTTGGCCACACAGCTAGTTTAATGGCCGATTGATCAGTTATTTAACCCTTAGTGCAGTGCAGGTTCATTCTGTACTGTGTAAATTCGTCCCAACTGTAACCAATGAGCTTTTACCAGGTCAGGGAGAAGAAAAAAACTGTACAAGGCCATAGTCCTCCACTGTGGTACTGAAAAAACAAAACAAAAACGCTGATGGCATAATTTCCTGTGACAGTTAAAGAGCGTATCATGTGCAGAGCGGCAGAGCTTAAGGGAACATATCAGGGGATCCAGTGTTAATGGATGGATTCTGAGATACTTTTACCCACACAGATTTGTCTCTCTTTAATGCGTCTCACAATGCTTTGACTGCTCACCGCTGACAGGCTCTCTGAAGAGCGGGGAAAAAAATTAAAATCCGAGCAGATTTTTGCCCGGCAGTCAAATTCCATTCTTATTCTAATGAGAGAGTCATGACATTTTTACTCGTAGCCTCTAATGTTAATGAACAGGGGCAGGGGGTCACAGAGGTAAGAGCGAGTGCTTGTGCAAGATACTGTTTAGTCAGAGACCCTGCCGACCACACACACACACTCACACACACTCACTCAAACACACAAGCACACACAGCCTCACTCTCTGGGAGTGACAGCTGAAAACCTTTGGAGTTGCGCATGTCTTCCGCGTCTACCCATGAAGCCTCAGAGTGTGCAGCTGCAGGTAGTAATTACTGATTAAAGCTTTGGATCAGAGGACAAATGCGGCATATAATCAGAGAGCACATCTTCTTTTGGAGCTGTCGACAATAGATTGTAATTAACAAGGTAATTGGCCAGAGATGTCTAAGATTCCTTTGCTTCTTTATTTGAGGGTTTTGCCATCCCCTCCATATTCCTTTCACATTTCTCGCAATTATAGTATGGCTGTAAATGAAACTTTGTTGCTTAAAACTATAGCAACGCTGGCCTTCCCCGAAAAAGGGGCGCCGAACAATCTACTTTTATCACGAATGCGATCCCAATTGACATCTTGAGACTGAAACCCTATTGTTCACAAAAGGGGGTGACAAGTCGCATTGTCTTTTCGTGGGTTCGTTCGAGGCCACACTTTCTGTCGCTTCTGGGTGGGAACACTGTCAAGCTTGCGACAAGTAAAGGGAGGAAAAATGCTTACTGTCTAAATCACAGGTGCCCAGTCCTGGTCTTGGACATTTCCAACCACAGGAGAGTTCAAATACAACACATCTGATTCTAATCTTTAGAGGTTCCTGAAGGCCGTCATTGCCTGGATCAGGTGTGCTAGATTGGTAATACTCGACTGGATCTCTAGGACCAGGATTGAAATCTCCTGGTGTTAAAATTGGCCCCATGGTGAAGGGGCTGCAAGTTTGATTTCCAGTAATGGCCTTGCTCTCTCAGAATGGACCCCTAAACTAACTTGTTGAAGGCACCTCTTAGCTTACACAAGAAGATTGGAGATTACTGTTCTCCTTCAAATGTGTTCAGCTATCCAGTAGGGCTGTACCGATATACGATAGAAAACTGAAATCCCGACACGCGCGTTCACGGACCCGTGTCACGGTGTGAGGAGGGTGAATCGCGACACAGACACACCCCTTCCAACTCTTTCCCATATGCAGTTCCCACCCAAAAACATCAGTTTTTCACCATAATAGGAGGATTGTCATGTCAATTTATTTTCTTTAACCAATAGCTGAGGGTCTAAGGGTTTCAAAGAGCCCCCCAACAAGTTTACAAACATACGGAGCACGGACGGACCCTTTGTTTGCTGAATTGATTCGCTGTGAGTAGATGTAAGTTTTGACACTGGGCTTAAAAGTGTGTATAAGCTGGCTGGGTTGTGATATAAAACTGCGCTGGAGTCTCTGTGTAATTGTTTTTATTTTGTTTTGAGCAGTGGCAAAGCAAGAGGGGTGTCCACCCAAAAATTTTTTTTGCTACCGGCGGTTCCTGATGTTGTTGGCTTTCAGACTGTTTCTATTCTTTTTCTTTACAGTATTTTTAAGGTTGGGCTGCAGTAAGCATTTCACTGCATGTTGTACCGTGTATGACACCGTATGTGACAAATAAACCCGGATTTGGCCAGAGTGCCGCTCCGGTGGTCTCGGTGACGTCACGGGTCCCGGTCTCCGGTGGTCCGCCTCTCAGACGGTCGAGAGCCGTGCGCTTAGTTATTATTTCAACTTTGAGTACAGTGCGTGTGTGTGTGAGCCCCCGCCCCCCCGAAATAGCAGTGGCCGCCCCCTGGCCACCCCCTGTAAAAAATTCTAGCTCCGCCGCTGGTTTTGAGTTTTGTGGCTCCGAGCAGCTGGGCGGAGCGTTTCTTTTGTTTGATCGGAGGGATGAACCGAGAGAGATGAGTCGACTCCTCCAACTCAATTTCTCGACTCTCAGTATGAATGGAAAGGAAACGGTATTTAAGCGAATATTGGTTTATAATTTTGTGGTAAAGATAAGTTGTCTCCAAACAAAATGGTGCCTCAGAACTTTTCTTCTCCTCCCTCGCAAATGAATCGCGACAAACCGAATCATGAGTCAAAAATCGTGTAGTGAACCGAATCGTGGGTTCAGTGTATCGGTACAGCTCTACTATCCAATGAGATTGCGAGTATATAAAGATCCAGTAGCACTTCACTTCTGTTTGTTGCTTATCAAAATATTGCAGTTACAAACTGCCTACTCAGGCAATGGATACTCTGACAGTTGTAGTGTGAACGCAGTTCCAACTCAAATTGTGTGTGTGTGTGTGTGTGTGTGTGTGTATATCACCCTCAATAAGAGATAAGAAAATCCATAATAAAAAAATATATAAATATTATAAAAGATTGTAACTGTTGTATCTTAGTGTGTGCATGATATACACTATATTTATGGATCAGTTGTATATATATCTATATCTATATCTATCTATATCTATCTATATACATATGTGTGTATATATATATTTATGTGTATGTATCATTGCTCGTCCTCAGCTCAGCTGAGTGTGTTCATTTATTCCTGCATGAGTGTGTAGTTTATGTTAATGCAGTCCAGGCTGGCGTAGATTAGCTGTGGTTTGGTTTGGCTGCTGACTGGAGCCCCACCCCCCACTTAAAAAGCCAGTTATGGCCGCACTGATGGCCTAGCCTTAGGGAAAGGCATTCGGCTCTCAACCGCATGGTAATTGCTGATAATTAATCTCTTTATGGTGATGCAGAATTGATTGCGTAGTGTTGGCCCCTTGCTGAGTCAGTTCGATAGCTATTCAGACCCATTATTTCATCAAAATCTAGTGTAATATTCAGTGTGAATGATTGATTTGAGCTTCACACTGGGATGTGTGTGTGCAGTGGTGTTGCAGATGGATCTGTTTGAACCAGACCAGGATAGCAGTAGGCTTTGTAACTCTTTTTTTTTTTTTCTCCCTGCAGTGTCTGTTCTGTGAAAGGTTGTGTTAAGGTCCGCGATATAGAATGATCAATTGTGCCTGAAGGGCAAAAACCCCGCAGAGACACATTAGCTGTGCAAAGCATCGTGTTATTATACTCATTCTGTTACATGCAGGTTCTCTCATTCCGCTTAGCATGAGCTATGTAATTTGACCTGGAGATGCAGCCAATTAAACATCAACTCCAATTTTTTCTCCTTCACTTAAACCAAAAAAATGGACCACATGTGTTGACGAGCAGTTGAACCTGTTTTATTTAAGACTAACTAATACTTTGGTTGGAACAAAGCAGTGTTAAAAGATACTGCAGATGAAGAAAAGCGATACTCCATCAATTCAAATCTAAGAACCTCTTACCATATATGGTAGGCATCCTGACCAATCAGAGTTACAGATGAGTGTTTGGATGAATCAGTGCGTTTGTCAAGTCACAGGTGGATGATACAGCAACATGTAACACAATACATCACTATACAGGACATGCATCACAGTGTTTGTTTTTTTCTGTTTTGTTTTTTTCAGGATGAATGAGTGGGAACAGAGAAAGAACCAGCAGTTCCATCAAAAAATGCAATCCAAAAACTATGAGAACATTTTTTGAAAACTTTCTGTGTACTGTGCTTCATGGTTGAGAACTTTCCTCTATTTGGAAAGAAACATGCTGACGCTCAGTGTTCTTGATGTATCTGTGTGAGATAATGTTTCTGATTATGATAGATATGGTCATATTGCCACAGTGATATGTTGTAGCAAAGCCATGTATCTCCAGTAAGAAAGTTAAAGGGAGAAGGGAAAACACTAGTAGCTCTCAATGTGGGTTAATGTAAAAAAAAAGATTTGATTTATTATGGACCGTTTGTGGATGTTTCAGTCTTCATGAAATTTGGAGATACCAAAATAGTCCTGAGAGCATCAGTGTGTAAACTCACAAGCACCAATATTGCACAGGCCCAGATGATTGATTTACTAGTACATTTTTAATATAAAGCAAAGACATGTCTCAGTTACTTTTATTTACACTGTACTGTGTACCTCTGTAGCATAAATCGACAGAGCTTTAGTAAAGAAAAAGGTTTTACTGGCATGTTATGGAGGCCTTAAGGCAAGAGTTACGTGCAAGTAACATGAAATTTATTAAACGAAACATAAAACGATATAAAACGGCAAATAAACAAGCGTAGCTGGGACTATACTCACTAAAACGATGAGTATAAAACACAGTAAACTACACAAGGCCAAGCAGAGACATATTTTGGACTACGAAGACTATGGACACCAGAAATCTGAGAGATCATAATCTACACACTGAGTAGGGGGTGGAGCTAACGTGGGGATAAACATAGACAACAAAAACAAAAGCACATGGATAAAAGCAAAAAATCACATGGTGAACGTAAACAATTAGGAACAGACAAGGACAATGTAGCACAAAACTTGGCATCTCCGTGTGAAAACTTGAACACTCAATCATTCAAATGCACAAAATGGACTTTGTTTGGTCAAATATTATGATAATATTATCCTGCTGTAAATCAGTCTTCAAGGAACCTTAAAAATCTGCTATTGTAGCATTAAAAGGTTCCTAAGACTTTTCTTATGCATATTTTAGTTATATTTTCTGTATGTTTTTCTGTACATCAGATAATGAGAGTGTGAGTTTTCCATTCTCTTTCAAACTGTCTCACTCAAGATCCCACTGACAGTAGTCTGGATTAAAGTGGGAAGCAAACGCGCAGCGACGTCTTCGTTTTCCTTCTGGGTGTAAACTCTTTTCATGTATCTGTTGCGGTTAGCATTGAAAAGGCATGTAGTGATAAATGTCAGAGTGTCACTGGATCATTTCTCGACATAAAACAGCAGTGTTTGAAGTGAGGAAGCTCATGAACTTACATTTTTAGCTTTTTTGCAGTCTTTTGTTCCCAACACTAGCGAGGAAAAAAAAACACACGAACCCTCCTTTGCAGAATTGATTGAGCAGGCAGGGTGTTAATAATATATAAGGTTTTCAGAATTTAATCTTGGAGTTGTGTCGTGTAGTCGGGTAAGGGGGGGGGTGCATATTTGACAGGCTACATGATTCTTTTTCATGTAATTGATTTGCTTTGCTATTTGTTTTTTTGTTTTTTTTTTCTTCTTTACTCAGTGAAAGAGCAAAATGATAGATGAAATTGTTGGGGTTGTATGTA
>JBBMFX010000007.1:3503507-3513720 GCA_037832545.1 Rhabdalestes septentrionalis | reverse complement strand
GTTAGGAATGGGATGGCACTTCAGTTCATAGAATGCGTAAAGGCAGGTGAGCGAAAACTTTTGGTAATATAGTGTACATATTAATGCAAATGTCCCATAGAGGCCAATACTAAATGAATGTAAGGCTGTGAAAACCGTTGATCTAAACCCTCTTGATTTTGTGCATTAAACTGAATTCAGACTGACCAATCAGAGCTCTGTTGTAATGGCTACAGCCAACAGAATTGCTCATCATAAGACTAACAACAAACTGACTATTAACATGCAGAAATAAAGGGGAATATAAAGAGAGCCATAGCAGAAAGGTATTTTCTTGGTTATCTTGATGCATCTTAGTGTAGTTATACTCAGTATTTTTTATCAAATTTGGTGCATCATGTGTTTGTATGTATTTATTTCTTTTTAGTAGCTACATACATTGTTAGTGATACTGAAGGAACACCTTTTTCCTCTCCTCTTCCATCTCCTTCTCAAAAATTCAAGAGAGTACCTTTACTGTAGCTTCATTTACGGTACTTTTTTAAACCTTTTGAAGGTTCTTCTCTCTCACTTCAGCCCAGGAAAGGCTTGTGAATTGGCCGATTAGTGGGAGCGGGTTTGTTTTCGTCTTGGAAAGGACCTAGTGGTGTAGTCTGTGTTGTGGTGGCCTAGTGGGTAGAATACTTGCCTCTGGACCAAGAGGTCATGAGTTTGAATCCTACCTTCAGCATACCACCACTGGGCTCCTGAGCAAGAACCCCAAGTGGCTTTTGGGAGACTCTCCTCTGTAGTTAGGGAATGGAAGTATCTGCTTAATGCTGCTAATGACTTAAACATTGTAGGGAAACGCATGGAATTGGCCAAGTATCACTTTACGAAACCTTGTTTTATTTGTTTTTCAAGAATGTGTACCTAACCCATCCCCCAACTCTGTAAAGATGAGCATGATTCAACTTAGTTTGGACACATATGGGCCATTTAAATGTTCCACACATTCTCAGCATCACACTTTCCTGCAAATCCAGTGGACCTTTGCTCCTCGTGAAGCATGAAATTCACAGCAGTGCACACAAACAGCCTCCTCCTCCCAACAAAAGCTTGCTGACGGCGTGAGTTATGCTGACGGGCCGCAGTCAGAAGATGAGGCCGCGTCACGTGCGGAGCGAATGAAACATGTCTTCCTGTCAAGTGCCACACTCTTTAAATGGATGGCCCTGCAATCTTGCCATCAGTGGCTTATCTCTTCTGAAAGGAGTGGGGGGAGGGGGACGGAAAAGAAACCACATAGAGGCCCGAGAAGGGGCTCACATTATAAATCACCGTAATTCTTTACAATTTCCAAAGACAAATATGACAGGGTGGAATTACTTTGCTGGGCGCCGGCAAGGCATTTGCAAATGCCACAAAACACATGTTGATGCTGTGCACAGACAGATACCCTAAATGCATGGCAGAACATTGAAAGTGCATTTTGAAAAGCTCTCAGCGCACTTTCAGCCACATTGTTAGCACTACAGGCATTTTGCTTACTGATTCACACACAAGATACGGGGAGCGCAGGGCGGCAGCTAGGGTAAAGTATCCAGTACTTATTGTTTGATACTTTAGCACAGATATAGTGTGCATTTATTGCTCAAATGTGCTACCATAGTTGCTTCGTGTCTTGTCTTGGTGACCCTTTGTAGTAGTTTAAGCAGAAATAACATCACAGCCTGGCTGAGATATCAGCAAACTTCAAAATCCTGTTAAACTAGAGAGGCTGAGCTTTCCTATCGTATCCCACACATGGTACTGACTGAAGATCGTCAAACTGTGAACTCTCAGGTCTGCATCTGCGTAGCCCACCCATGGATCACAGTGTAAACAGATCAATGTTCAGTTTAGGGCAAATTTGACAACATGTTTGGCTGAAAACAAGACTTCCTTGTAGATGAGTGCTGGAATACTTCAGATAACTTCTGAGTACAGTGATCTGAAGGCTGGAAGGACATGTCTGTCCTCACCTGCAATAAATAAAAGCTTGTACTGAGTGCTGAGAAACTTTTGACCACAGACATTTCCAGTCACTTTAGTGAGTTTTTTTAATGCGTTTCCATATGGAATCAGACAACTTAATTAATCACAGGGACACAAAGTCAAAAATTCATAATAAAAGTCTCTAGAAATACTCTGAAAATGGCTAGTAATAACAACACTATTTATGAAGTGTTTATGAAGTAAATCTGGTGTTGTACAAGTAATTCAATTGTTGGTCTGGTTGCTCATCCAGGAAACAAACCTGTACAAAAAATATCAGTAGGGGTTAGTTTTATTTTATTTAACCTTTATTTAACCAGGACGGTCCCATTGAGTTACAGGAACTCTTTTTCCAGGGAGCCCTGGCCAAGAGTGGCAGCTAGTTACAAGCACACTAAAGACAATGGACATACAACCAAATACAATAAAAACATTGGAACAAACAACTACAAGGACACAAATCTCACATAAATCATGAACTAGAACACAGACTACAAATCAATGACATCACACTTCATGAAGCGCATAAAATAGACATGAGGGCACCAAATTAAAAGCAATGGAACTGTTCTATAAGGGTTGATTTTAAAATATTTAAAAATATTGGAAGTGAATATTGGAAGTGACTCTAAATTTAAAATGTTTTGGAGTTCATTCCAGACATATGGTGCATAATAGGAAAAATGTGTTTTACCAAGTTCTGTTCTTAATGAAGGAGTGACTAATATTATCTTCTTTGATGACCTTGTACTGTAAACACTCGTTTGGTACGTAAGCAGATTTGAAATGTATTGTGCTAATTTACCCATTAGTCCTTTTGCAATAAAGATCAATAAATGAAATTTCCTTCTAAAGGAAAGAGAGGACCATTGTACCATTTCATACAAGATGCAGTGGTGAGTCCTGACAGCTGCCCCTGTAAGAAAACGCAAGGCTGAGTGATATAAAACATCCAGCTTTTTCAGAAAAAGCAAGAGGAGTGCATATAAATGATGTCACCATAGTCTAATACTGATAAAAATTGAAAGACTGATAAAGGCTTTCAATATGAACCCCAAAGGATAATTTATCAGCCAAATACTTTAACCTTTCTATTGGAGTACCATTTTCTGTTAAAATTGTGTATTCAGATTCTGCAGGAACAGGAATTCCCAGTACTTCTACTTACTGGGTGGCGTAGTTGGCTCCTACACTCAGTTATCAGTGATAGGGATTGTACAAATCCCCATTCTTAGTCTAGCTAGCACCTTATAGTCTTATATCCACCAGCCCTCAGTATCACACAATTGATATGGAAGGTTCCCTGATCTGTATGCTTGAAGAAATAAGTAGCTTTTATCTTACACCAGTTTCAAGTGATATATATCTGTCTGTTTCAACATAGATATCAGAAAAACCAGTTATTAAGGCACATTTTTTAATAAACTACTTAAGCTGTAAGTTATGCCCCACCCCAAGTCGCAATAAAAAAAAAAACATCTAAAACTGATCGTAAAAACAACATCACCAGTTCAAAGAGATCAGCAGGATGTGAGCTTGGGAATGGCGAGACCCGGCTTCCTGGCACTTGTCAGATCAGTCCTCCCATAGGTCTAGTCCATCATCAAGGCATGGCCGACGAATTCAATCACATCCACTCTGACCCTCGCTCGTGCTACGGCCGTGCGAGAAATAAAACGAATGCCTGGACCCCCATTCACCCACAATATCCCCATCGACACAACTCTTGTGGCTTAGCCACACAATGGAACAATTCGAATACTCACACCAATCCCAGGCAATGACCAGTCAGTTGCCCAGGGCTGCTGTGGACAGGTCTTGAACCAAGCATCTGCAATTCAACGCACTCTGCGTCCAGGTCACTGGCTCCTTCTTATCCCCTCAGAGTCCCTTCTCCACCTCTGAGCATGTACAGATGCACTGAATGTTCCAGCTTGCTCCCTTCTCGCTAGATAGAGTTACTCATGGCCGCCTTGAGGCCCCCCCTGGGTGGCCAACCCCCCCATCCTACTCTACCCTTCACTGTGGCTGGCCGTCTTAGATATCATGTGCCGCCATCTTTCAAGTGCCAAACCCCGCCCATCTTGCTTCCCATTGGGTCTGTCTTGGTCACCTGACGTCAGGGGATCTTCTGATAAGTAATAAAAAGTCAATGGCCGATGGAGATGATCAGGAGATAATTCAAATCACCCATGAACAAAAAACAGAAAAACACAACCAATGAAAGGAAATCACAATCAAATTCAACATAAACCATATCAAGAAAATCTCCCCCTGGCCCACTTGTACTTGGAGCCTTAAAGAAACCCTTAAAAATGCCTAGAATCCACGTTTACATAAATCAAAGCAGGGAGATCGTTTAATCGCTGCATTAGATTTTCCTGTGTAATAAAGTCTGTGCTTTTGAAGCATTAGCAGGCCTGTCACTTCTGGGCTTGTGGATCTCTTTAGATCAGAGCCAGGGTCTGTAGGACCAGAAATCTGAGCCAGTGAGGACTCGCTCTGACTTTGTCTGCTGCATCTTCACTCCTGATGCTGAGTATGTTGGAGATTCTGTGCAGGTTTTGAATAAGTGTAGTCCTGCTCCTCCCACACTCAATACAATCCAACCCCGAGGCCCGCACTGAGGCGTTTAGCTCTGAGAGCTAACACAGGTCCCGCACGTTTGTTCGGTTCCACTTTCGCTTCTGCCATGTCGTCCGGGTTTGAATAGGAGCGGCGCGATATGCACACAGGTGTGTGTGACTACCTTTTGAAGGCTCCGAGATGTTATTTCCCCAGAAGCGTAATGCTCTTAAGAAATGTTTGACTGAAGCGTTTGGGAGCGCGATTTTGTCTGCACTGGCTCAAGCAGCCTTTCAGAGTAATTGTAGACAGGAGAAAGTGCACACACACTCACACACACATTCACACACACTCTCAGGAAGACAGGTGGAGAGAGATAAATGAGAGCAGATGTGACTCTCTACAGTCTGAGGTGCTGCTGAGCACCTCACACACTCCGGCACACACATTTTATAAAATATACTCATAACGTAGTCATGACTCATACAAATGCCTGAAATGTAATTATTATTATTGTAACTTTAGATCTCGTTTTCATATTGAGCCTTATATTTCTATTAAATTATAGTTATTCCATAAAGGAAATGTCCATGTTTATTAATTTAAAATTACATAAAGCTTTCTTTCACCTGGTAGATTTTTTTTTGTCTCCATCTTTTCTTGCTCTCACTTGGTGAAATATTTAAATTATATATATATATATGTGTGTGTGTGTGTGTGTGTATAATTTAAATATTTCTCCAAGTGAAGGCAAGAAAAGATGGAGACAAAAAAAAATCTACCAGGTGAAAGAAAGCTACACTAAAGGTGAAATCCAGAAAGAAACATGAGGTTTGACAGATCCGACTCACCACATTTGTATATTTATCACTATCTGTGTGTTATGTGTCATAATAGTATGGCCAACATGTATTATATGTGCCTACAGGTCTACAGGTGGTGTATTTCAAAGCCCTAACCTTAACCTCAGTAACCTCGGGGACATTCAGCTCCCACAATGAAACGCATAGCAACACGTAAGCCATGCTAATGCCTTCACAAAACCCCATTTTACCTGTTCGCTCGGCCCGAAATTGTTTAGTGCTTATTAACATGAGAGTGCGCGTGTTCGTTTTTAAGCGGTGGAGTGGCGACGAGTGTGTGTGGAGGGAAAAAAAGGCGCTTCGGAAAATATGACTGTAATTCTGCAGGAGTGCGGCGCGGATTTTCCACTTCCCTCCGACAAAATCCCACCATTTCAAGAGATTAACCTCGGCATGCGATAAATGTTAAACTTCTTTCCCCCCCCTCCAATTTCCTTGGAGCGGACTCCAGAAGCCACAGCCGCGTGGAAGATAAAAAAATGATCACCTAATTCACTCAAGCACAAAAATACATTTCCCCCGGAGCAGATCAAGAGAGCCGGGCTCAGAGCTGAGGACTTCGAGTTCTTCTCCTGGGAACAGCTGGCCAATATGTGAGCGTAGGTGCAACGCGCACATAATTATATCTGCGTCGAGCAAATATGCCTGTTGTGTTGGGCTGAAATTCAGGTGAGTCATGGTGGCACGCTCCCTGAAGCCTGATGATGATGCGCGAGGGTTCGGGCCCTTTTGTTCTGGTGGTTTTGGCGTTTGAATCGCAGACCTTTGGAGGCGAAGGATCGACGGCGGAATCAGAAGGACCGGTGAGCACATGGCCAGGAGAGATGAAAGCATAATGAACGAAAGCTCCTGCCGCTCCCACACCTTGCAAATGCCACCTCCTTGCCTGAATTATGCATGTGGACAAACAGCGAATGACTAATTTATGTCCACCGATGGCACAACAAAGACGTCCCATCGCTTCTGTTTGCTGAGAATGAGTTCATTCGAATATATGGCAAGGCATTGTGGCTGCAAGCCCTGGTCCCACGCTGCGTCCCAAATTGAGCGTTTCTGTAGTGTTCTGGCCAGTTTTACTATATGTTTCCACAGTTAAGTGCAAAGAGATGAAGTGTGCTGTTAATAGCTGGATGAATGTTGGAGAGTTGTCCATCATTTGCAGTCAGAAGCCGTAGTTTTAAACTCTTTCTAGTCCTGATCCCTTATTGTATTGTTTTAGATTCACATCCCATTCCCACTGGTGTTACATTGCTGTCTGCCATATTTATTTTATTGTTTCTGTCATTCCCTACACTTTGATGTTTAACTGCCTCTTGTGCAATAACCATCACACTTATGGTGCAACACTAGGCACTCTGGAAGGTTTACATTCTATTCACAGTATTCTGTTAGATTATACTGCTGTATTGTCATTGTAATATCTATTTATTTTATATTGTCTTTGTCACAACTTGCTCTCTGTTGTATGTTGAATGTCATTAGATGGTCTTTGGAGAAACGTGCCATCTCACTATATAGTGTTCACAGTAACCTTGAGCCTTGAACTTAAGTTGCTGTTGGTTGAACCCACACACTTCCAGTCCTGGGCACTTGACAACATTTGTAGCATTGAAACACAGAGAAGTCAATGTGAAAACATTTTTTTACAGAAAAATAAACAGCTCTAAAAAAACATTCAGCCTTTCAGACACAATTTGAATCCAGGCCAACTTAATACAGACCATGGAGACCATGCTTATATTAAACACAACGGGGGGAACATTTCAGACCCCGCACATTAAAGCAGCGCATTTTCATGCCTAATAAAGAGGAAGATTGAGAAATTGGAAGTTAGGAAAACTCATTTTACATTTAACGTTGTTACAAAAAAATATTCATCCATAATATTAGACGTAATATTGGAATGAGATTTAGTAAAAGTAAACGTGACCACTCTGTCATATATGAACTCGACACAGCACAAAACTCGTCCTCTGCATTTAAACCCATTCACCAAATGAAGCAGTGGGCATCCAGGAATACAGCATCCAGGGAGGTGTGTGGGTGGATGGTAAAAAAAGTCTTACGCCCCTATACAAACTGTTTAAAATATTTTTTCCTCAGCATATTATGACGTGTCTTTCTGCCAACATAGTTACAATTAGAATAAACGCAAATAAACAAGAAAGCAGTAAAAGTATAAAGACTTGTTCTGTATAAGTAGTTGATATTGTGTGAGAACACGGCTTCAGTTCCAGGTTCCTCCTCGGTTCCTCCAGCCGTTTGTTTGGATGGTGAAACTCCATCAGCAGCTCCTGATTTAATTTAATGAAGGACTGATCGAGTCGAACCAGGTTTCTGATGAAACTACAGTAATACTGGACTTCCACACACTGATATACTGAACACAACATCAGTATTTAGTGTAGAATGTTATTTATATTATACTTTGTAGTTTTATTTAGTATAATTAGTGATATTCATCTGAGAAAACACTCAATGTTTAAAGACAGATTAAGTAATTGTTATTGATGGCTGAAAGATATCTCTGTCATTATACGACAATATTTGGTTTGGTATGGACCAAGGGATCGGTTAAACTGATTTAATTCAGTTATAATTAAGGAAATAACTTAATAAATCCAGTTTTATTAATGAATTTTAACAGCTGTTAGCTTGGCACACATGTTTATTCAGTTAATTTCACCTCAGGACAATAAGCTTTACTGGCGAATGTAAATCAACATTTGTGTTTGAAATGATTTATCTGACAATATGAACACATTTGGAGAATTTGCTTCTCAGTATTAAGTTGATCCAGGACCCCCTTGACATTTAGCCAATAATGATAGACTGACGAAACATCTAAATTCCTTCAAATGTGGCTCTATTCCAGTTTTCACTCTTAAGGGAGGAAGCAAGTATTGATTAATTGTAGAGAGAATGTAATTTTGTTTGTGAACAAGTGTTTGATTACAGCGGCAAATCCATCATGGCAGACAGTCCGAATTTCACAGCTCCAGACTTTAATGGCAGATTAGAGTTTAATCCATGTTTCAAACAAATGAGCGCAAGACAAGTCGATTGATAATAAAACCTAAAAAAATCAAAATCCTTGATTAGTCCTGTTTAATCCCCATTGGTACAACCCATTCTTGTTGCTGTGTGCCACCTTTCTGCACCATATAACTGGGGGTTGGTTGTTTTTTTGTTTTGTTTTTTCCAATCTACTACCCTGAATAAACGTGAGATTACAGTAAAATTAGTGCAAGTATGTTTATGGTTACGTCATTGATTTTACACAAGACTCAACTCAGACTTTACTTCTGACCATCTCCTCTGGATTAGAATGGTAAGTGAAAGGTACAGATTCCAAAGTACAGTGACTTTATTTTGAGAAACATGATAGTGGGTTCCAAGATGGAGTCTGAGTCAAGTCTTGTGTATCTGGAGTCTGAATCGGAGCCAAAGTTAATGATTAATTTCTAATCAAATATAATAAATACATTATTTTGTTTTTATCTGTTTCGATGTTAGTCTCTTCTTTGGCCCCGCCTCCCCCTTAGCTGCTCCCTCTTAGCCCCGCCTCCTTATAAACGCTTCCACCTGAGTGTTTTTTCCTGTCTCCTCCCGCAGTGCCTTTGTTTCTCATTCGTTTAGCCCCTGTTTTCAGTCTTATTAGAAGTTTCTGCTTCTTTTTGCTCTGTGTTTCATGCTCTGCGTTCATGTTCATGTATTTTAAACCCATTTCTCTCTTTGCGTTATTTTGTTTCATGTTGTTAGTCCCAGTGTTGTTTCAGTGTTCGGTTAGTCTCCTATTTCTTGTTCTTTCGTTAATAAATGTCTGTCTTCAAATACATTCTACTCCATGATCTACATGGGTCTCAGTTATCCCTGTAATTTGGAATAAAGGGATTTAAAGGAAATTGTTATTAATAAAAAAAACAATTTTTAATCTTGATAATTCTTGGTAACTGTTGCTTGGATTAAAGCAGTGCACTAGGTAGAGACATGTATGATGGATCTACAATGTTAGACGGACAGAATCATGCAGACATTGTATTCCGGTCTCTCTATTACCAAAAATCCTGCGCTGGAAGAGGGAATAAAAATGGTTCCTTCTGTTGGCCGAGGGCGCCGGCGCGTTGAACGAGTGCCACGCTCGCGTCTGCTGCGAACGAGTGATAATGTGATGAAGCCGTCTCAGACGGACGCCTGGACAGGAACATAGCTATTAGCGACTGTGTGTGCTTGAAATGTCACAGGCAATCTGTTTGGCTGTGCTAATGACCTCTGTTCGCCAAGGCAGAGCCAGAGACTTCTTATTGTTGCGAATGCAAACAAGTGCAGCTTTGCTGCAATGCTTTGGCGTTTTCAGTAAAGCTGGGGTTTGACTGCCACTCTGTATTGTATTTCACACACACTGTAATCACACTGTAACAAAATATGCTACGCTAAAGACTTGTCACTCTTAACGCATTGCATCGATTTGACAGCTGGAATTGTTCGCGTACTGCAGGCCACACAGCTGCACTTTGGCAGAGTGTTGGAGCGGATTTGCAGCCCTGTTTTTTCTTCTCAGATGTAGATGTAGGTTTGTTCTGCTGGGTCTGGATGCATTTTATTCAATTCTATTCTATTGTTCTTCTCTATTTTGCAGCTCTTAATTTTGTACTGTCCACTTCCTGCCAAACTAAGCAAATTTCCCACTTGTGTGACTAATAAAGGCTTATCTCATCTTATCTTATCTTATCTTATCTTATCTTATCTTATCTTATCTTATCTTATCTTATCTTATCTTATCTTATCTT
>JBBMFX010000007.1:3457480-3467742 GCA_037832545.1 Rhabdalestes septentrionalis | reverse complement strand
ATCATGTTTATTATTATTATTATTATTATTATTATTATTATTATTATTATTATTATTATTATTAATGTTGTTGTTGTTGTTTTGTTGTTGTTTTTTGGTTGTTGTTGTTGTTATTATTAATGTAGAACTGCATACACTGTTTACTGCTACTAGAACTCCCCTCATTCTGAAGGGTTGAAGTGTCAGTTTGTTAAAGGAGAGCAACAGTTCAACTCAGCATAGTGTATTAAACCTGAAACTCAACCTCATGTGTCCCCTCTGTCCTGCAGCTTCTCACTTTTCGTAGTGGGATGTTTGCTAGTGTTCTGGAAAGCATGTGCCATCAAGCAACAGTTGCTGCGGGAGAATGCATGTGTGGTTGCGAGGTAGATTGAAACATCGATTCATGCTTTAAATAGTGGATAAACATATGTTGTTTGTCTCACTTTTTTTTATTGACTTCTTTTTTTTTTCCAGCGTGAAGAGCTGCTTTGCGCGGGGCCGTTGAAACATGTGGTTAAAACAGGCTTTATCTGTGCAGAGGTTAATGAGGAGCAGCGTGGTGCTGGAGAGAGAGGAGGACATAACACTCGCTCCGTGCGCTTTATCAGCCGCCGCATGCACGGCGGAGGAGCCACGGGCGGCGCCAGCCACGCTGGGAAACACTGATATGATTTCCATCTCTCCAGCTGCATCTGCACTTCACTTAATTACTTTTCTGCTGCTCCAAACACACCCGCCTTGCTACGGAATTCCTTCAGTGTGTGTGTGTGTGTGTGTGTGCCCGATAATAGCCATGATATGGAAGCCGTCCATTTTGGGTATGGCTGGAGCACTCCAGGATGATTGTGTGAGTTTGGAGAATTCTGAGGCCTTTAATGTGACTCTATGAGTTTGAACACAAGCGGTTCTTTAAAGCAGGGCATTCTGAGTGACATTTGGAGTCTTGTTTTACTTCTCTCATCCAATCCAAACTGCATATGTCTGGAAAACAAAAATTTAGGCAGAGAACTCAATAGATTTTTCTCAAATTTCAGAATAGTTTAATTGTTTAGTCAAGTCAAGTGGTTGGATTTTTGCACTGATGGTGAATGGAACCTAGAGTTAGGATAGCCTGAGACATTTTATCTACTATCCAGAATGGCAAATGACCAGTGTTTTTGAGTTTATGCAATGTAATGATGGTGATTATCTTTAAGTGGTGCTTGTGTTGTTTTTGATTAATTTCTAGTCTTTATCTGTAAAGAAATTTAAAACCGATCATCATTTAGAGCAGAGGTCCCCAACCCCCAGATTAATTGGTACCCGGCTGCTAAGAAATTGTGAATTATAATTAATATTCAATTATTTTCGTTGTATTTATTATCTAAGTCAACCTTTTAATTGAAAAAAACGTTTTATTTGAAAAATGACCGAATTGTCTCGGTTACATCTCGGTCACTTGAGCGCCAAAAACAGAGACTATGAGGAAGCTGCTAATATAGTTGCATGTACACAGTGGATTCACATTTGTAATTCAACGCACGACCACCCCCCCGATCCGTGGTAAAATTGTTACGTTTTGACCGGTGCGCTGTGATAAAATGAGACCACTGGGGACCACTGATTTAGAGTTTTTATACTGTAGGTTTATTTCCCCACTTCGAATATAACATCTACTAAATAAGGAAACAAAAATGGATTCAGTGCATGACTTCCTTCAGTGTGTCTGGATAGTGGACTTTCGTGTTTTTAAGTGACCCATATCTGTCATTAGTGTCTGACAGACCTGTGCCTTGAAAGGCCTGCATGTGCATTTAAAGATAAAGCCACTGGCGCTGAGTGATGGCCACAGTAATTTGTGCTCTGAAAGATATAAATTCCAGGGTTCTCATTGTAATTTATGAATTGTGTGTTATATGCATTACCACAGATGTAAAAGACCTCAAATATGATTTGGAAAAGCCAGATTTTCACGTTCACAGAACAGATCTATATCATGTTTAAAATAAAAAACAATCAGATTTGTTCCACTAATGTGAATGTACTCATAATGTGAGAAGAAATGATGCTGTTACAGCTGAGTGGTGAGGGAAGCTGGGTAATGATGTACTGTTTGCATTAGTGAGTCTTATTGCCAGCAATTTCGGTCCCAATACGCAGATTAGTGTTTTCTCTACTCAAGACAAGAACACCTGGCTCAGCTCAATGAGGGCTGGACTGTTAGCTGATGTGATAAATTATGAGTTAATACAGATAAAATGGCTCTAAGAAAGCATGGCAAAACTGACATTCAGATGTCCAAGATAAAAACACCCTTCAATAGTCCCACAAGTGGGAAATTTGCATTGTTGTGGCAGAAAGTGGAGAGTACAAATGTAAGAGGAGCAAAACAATAGAAAGCCATACAATAGTATGATTTAAAAAAAACTACACTATACAAATAATACAAATAATATAACTAGATATTTGTGTGTAAAATTATTACATTGTAGCACTCAGCTGTACTAACTTTAGCTGTGTAACAATTTTTTTTTTCATTTTTCTTCTTAGAAGGTAACACTTTACAAAATGACTAGCTACCCTTCTAACCGATTCATAATCAGGTTGTTAATTAGGTCATATGCAGTTAAATAACCAATAAACAGTTATAAACATGTTATAACAGTTGGCATACATTGATGCAGGCTCACTCAGAACTTTCTAGTTGCTAAGTTCATCCCATCTCTTTCTCAGGCTGGATTGTCAGGCTTATCATGTTTATGTTCACATGCTACAACCATTAAAACTGTAGATCTTGCCAAATAATGCAACAAATGACCATCTTTATAACTTGGTTATAACGGCTTATTAATGATTTATTACCTAATGAACAACACGATTATAAATAATTTATAAACCTCTATAAGGGTAGTCGTTTTGAAGTGGTTCTGCAGGTAATAATGAACTTTAAAGTGGTCTGTTTTCTATACACATCACTGCTAGTCTTGTACTGGTTCATGCTTTGAAGTCGATTCTACTCCAGAAACCTGTGTGACCTATTTCAGAGTGTATGCAGCAGTCAAATGCCTGACACTCCTGGGCTAATTGAAGCATGCAGCTCAATCTGAAAGCCGAATCGCTGACTTTGGGAAACTGTATTGGACTGTTTCTAGGGGTCTGAAGGACCGCCTCCTGTTCCATCATGCCAACATGCGTTGGACACGGCCCGGACCACCGTGGCGTGAATGTGTATGTGAGTTGTTTTTCATGCTGTGTGCTGTGGCCTGTTACAGAGGGCAGCAGGGTGAAGCAGAATGCTAATTGAAGTCAGGGTAGCAGTGTGTAACCCTCCCCCCCCCCCCACCACCTACCGCCAACTCGGTTCCCCTGGGGCGCGTGAAATTGTTTTTACGTCCCAGAGACACCTCCTGTCCACACACTCTCTCATTTACACACTCACAGCCAGTGTTTGTCACATGCCTGACCTACAGACTCGGCCGTCTCACCTCTGAGACTCGGCGAAGGCCATTATCCAGCATTCACAGTGGGAAGCTAATACTGCCCCTCGGTGTTTCTAATTTAATTAAGCACTCTTATGCCATAAAATAAACATATTTAAGAAGAGTGTGAAACAATTAAGGTGCGATAAACAATAGTCAGCACTTGACGTTAGCCCAGACTGCGAAATGTCTAGTACAGAAATAACTGTAATAATTGAGAACTGAGTTTTATATCGCATTCAACTTGGGCAGAATTTTGTCGGCCTGCACTTGTGTTTGGTCAGAAGATGGTCAAGCTTGAAGAAAAGCTGCAACTGAGTGTAGACATACCTTTAAATGGGCTGCTGTTGAGTGTAGACAGACAATTTTTGGACTTCACTTTAGGTTACATTTGAGCTTAGACAAACACTATAAGTGCCACAGATGATTTTAGATGACAGAAGTTTTAGGGCTGCAGTATACTCTAAAAAATCTGCAGTTACATCAATTTAAAAAAAAAACAGATTTCCGAGTAAATGGAGCTATTGAATAGAAACTCAGATTGTTGTGTTTACATCAAGTTAAAGCATAAGTTGACCAAACATATTAAACACAGCAACTATGTAAAACTTCCCTGTACTTCCTAATCTAATGTGGTGTAATGTGTTTTTTCAGTAATTCACAAATTGAGGGGAATTTTGTATAATACTGTACACCAAGTTAGATTATGAAGTACTGGGAAGTTTAACATTTGTTGTAGCTGCTGTGTTTAATATGTTTGGTCAACTTATGGTTTAACTTAATGTAAACACAGCAATCTGAGTTTCCAAAATCCAAAAGTTCAGTTTACTCGGAAATCTGTTTGAATAATATTGACGTTTTTTTAAGTTGATGTAACTGCAGATTTTTAAGAGTGTAGAGTTTAGACAGAGTGTTGTTGGTTAGACATATGTGTTTCAGACTTGTATAGGATTTTGTCAGGCTACAGGAAAGGATTTTGTTGGTTTAGGAATTTTCAACAGGCTACGGTTGGGCTGGATTTGCTGGGTCTGGGCTCTACCCGACCGGGCAGAGAAGGAGATGAATGGCCTCTCTGCCCGCCACACTAAGTAATACGGCCGATGATAAATCGCTGCTTTCAGTGACACCAAAATTGGAATCATTGGGTTCAGGAGCCAAAACTATGAAGCCACTTCCCCTCCTCCTCTCTTGCCCTACTCTCTCTCTTTCGCTGGTGTGAAGTCATCTGTTAAAACACCCCGTTCTGAGGCCACACAGGGTATTCCCCCCTCGGCCTTGTGCTCAGATTAATGAGGGGGAATAAGACGGGGAATGGGGGCCTTGTTAAGACATGACCCCGCTGTGTTTATCGCCATCGCCAGCCTCAGAACTACCCCTCGCTTTATCACCGGGAGCTTGAATAAAACACTATAGAGCCTTTAAGATTCGCGATTCTGGGAAAGAAGAGAATGATCTTATGTAAGGCAGATAGAGGGATTTTCTCTCAAAGTGTACTTGTAGCAACACAAAGTATGCTTGTAAAGCATCTGGACCTTCAGCTTGAATTAATGAACTTAATGGGTTTTTTCTCATCACAAAGCATGAACTAGTCTCTCTCTTTCTCTCTCAAAATTAGGCATTTGCCTCTTCCTTACCACACGGCTTCAGAATGGCTCCGAAGCTGTTTGTGCTACCTTCCTCTCCGCCATTCTGTGTGTTCTGTAAGTGCCGATATGCGCTCTGGTTCCAGATGCCATGATGTAAATTGCCCCCTCTTGTGTGCTACATCATTACTGTGAAATTGAATGGCTGCCTATGAAACACCACACAATGATTATGGACTCAATATCACAGAATGATGATCATTACTCATTTAGCATTGCCATGTATTATGCGGAGGCCGCACATTTGCATATTTTACCCAGGTGTGGCAATCAGCGGAATGGCATTGTCGCGGCAAACAAGGAAATTTGTGTAATTTAATTTCTGCTAACAAACAGCCCCCTTGGAAACTGCACAGCCATGTAACAGTCCTCGCAAATGTGCTCTCGGATTTTTATTTTTCCTAGCCTAACATCTCATGCACTTTGTCTCACTAAACACTGTCCACCTGTCCGACAGTTTCGGGTCTGATCTCTCTCCTGTGGGCGTGACTCAGCCTTAGTCATATCCAGCTTGGTCAATTTCAAACCGTGCCTCGACATGCGGCCAGACCTCCAGTGCCACATTCAGCAACACACCTCTCACTCCTTCTGCCAGCGTATAACATCCGTGCATTGACATTGATCGATGACGCAAGCAGCAGGAAATCGTTGCGGTTGTTGCTGGAGATATCACAGCCATCTCTCTGCCCACTGCACGTCTGACAACCTCGGCCTTACCTACAGCTGACCCCGGGTCCTTTTGTCCCTGTCACGTATTATTAAGCTCTGTGGGGGGGGCGGGGGGGGTTTGCCTCTCCGCTCTGGAGACGAGCCTTCACTGACCAGGTCAGGGCTGATCTCGTTATCTTCAATCGCCCTGTCATCACTTATCATCATTTCACACCCTCATGTCGCAGGTTCAGAGAAAAATACCCAGACTCAGAAACTCCGAACTCATACAAAGTGCTTTTTACTCCACTCAAATGCAGCTATTTCCATTGTTTAAACATATTTTTCATTACCTGTATATGTGTACTTGTGTAGATATACACATATATACAATGTGTACATATATACAGTTAGTTATATAACTATTTATATATTAGGACACACAAATATCGATATAGTCTTTTTATTATTTGTGTTGTGTATTTTTTTATATAATACCATTGTGTTATGTAGCTTTATACTATTGTTTTTGCAGCTTCTACTTTTGTACTTCCTGGTTTAATAATGTACATTTCTTGCTTATACGACAAATAAAGGTTTATTGTATCTTATCTTCTCTTAGCAGGTAAATATTCATCTGTCAGGATGCGTTTGCAAGATGGATAGCTTTGTTTTCATTTGGAAAATGCATCGCATGCTTAACATTCATTTAGCCAACAGCATTTTTCCACTTCAGAAATGACTGGAACATTTGGCGGAGCTGGAACTGTCATTGGGGCATCAGTCCAGTGCTGAAGGTTTTAGTTTTATAGCTTTTGGCACCTCCATGACATAATGGTACCCAATGATGCTCTTATCTGTCTTGCCAACGAGAGTTTAATGAATTATTTACTGTTACAGATTGAGAGTAAGTCACCAAGCACTGTTACCAATAAGATCTTCAGAATGTACTTTAGAATGATGATGAAGTTGTTGTGGCATTTGCAGTTTTTCGTTACTATTCATTTTTACTATTTATTTTTTTCAATTATTAGACACTGAGCTCAGAGAAATCATAAGCTAAGTTGAATAGTGAGCAAGATGTTGTATGCGTCTATTCATGCTCTCAGTGTGTGTGCTCATTAGTGTGTATGTAGACGTTTGCGCAGGATTTCTTGTCATGACAGCCAGCATGTTAAGCTAAGTAGCACCATAATTAGCCTAATGACAAATATTCAGGGTAGCATAGCCAAAGGGTTTAGTTATTACGATGTTTCCAGTTGTGCCTCAAGCAAGTGGAAAATGGTGTAGAATTCGTTAGAAAATTCTAATATGAATTTCTACTCACTCGCTACTTTATCCCGCTCCACTTAACTCTATCGATTCTCCATATAGTTGCATAATTACAGACTGCACACCATTTGTTCTACTCCACCATCTATTGCCCTTTATTCATCATTAGTCAGTTTCTAACCACAGGGCTGCTGTTGACCAGACATTGAGTGGTAGACAATGACATGGTAATGATATGGTAGTGTATGTGTCACTGGTTTGAGTGCATAAGGCGGAGTGATGTGGCCAAGGTTAGTCGAAAGTGTCTTTGTGGTCAGAAAGTGACCATTGACGAAGGGCTAGAAATCGCGAGAACACTTTTAGATACACTTTTGAGTGAGGGTTTAATGCATGCAGACCTTTAAGTGTTTTAGCTTCTCTGAACCACTTACCCAATTCAAGAACTCGTATGTAGATATAAAGGTAAGCATGACAGCAATGCAAAATGTAAGAAAAAATAATATTAACGAGGTGATGTTGTGCTGTTGTGTCAACGTCTATATTCGTAATATTTTGGAGAGAATACTGTGTCATTATTTTTTTAGATTAGATGTGGTTATTATAGCTACAGGTGGCAGTGAGATACACATTGACTTTTTTCTCCAGGGTCCTACTGCTACTGTTGAATATATCTCCTTGGAATATAAAGCATGCCTTGCAGTACCTGTGTGTGTGTGTGTGTGTGTGTGTGTGTGTGTGTGTGTGTGTTCCTGTTGGTGGAAAAGCCTTTCCATCCTGATCTGAGTTTCATAGAGAGGGATCGAGGAGAGAGAGAGAGAGAGAGAGAGAGAGAGAGAGAGAGATGCTTCACTTCTAGAAAACTAAGCGCCACAGCTGCATGACCCATGGGACCAGAGACGTGTGTTGTTCTTTAATTGGGCCTTAATATCTCGGCTCCTAATGACGTTTTCCATCCTGTGGTCAACTTACAATCCAAATCCCTCCTTTATCTTGTACTTGTATTAGAAGCCTCCTCTTGAAATAAGTCAGAAAGGGAATTACGCTGGATGGCAAACAGGATCAGCAAAGAATGAGCAGGGTCATAAACCTGTAGCAGTACAGAAATATCTGTGGGAACGACCTATAAGTGTTTGGGATTTGCTTGACATAATACTACCACCACCTGCATATAAATGGGTAGGTTCCTTTCATGCCAACAACAGCTTTGACTGGTCGAGCCATGGCCTCCACTCTGAGTGTTGTGTTTTATGGCACCAAGAGTTTAGCAGTAAACCCATTAAGTTCTGTAAGTTGTGAGGTGGGGCATCCAAGGATCCCCGTAGTTTGTCCAGGACATCCGACAGACGCTTTATTGGATTTCGGGAAGTTGGAGGCCAAGTCAATCCCCTGATTATCATTGTTATGTTATGTTATGTTTGAAGTGGCAGGGCTCATTATCCATATGGAATAAGACACTGCCATTAGTGAACCTTGGATTGTAACAGTGTGTAGACATGTGATGTCAAAGTATCATCCACATTAATGGAGGATGCAAGGTTTTCCAGCAGATCACCACCCAGAACAATATTCTGCCTCTTTCTTCCCAGAGTGTACACTGGAGGCATTTAAGTGACACACACACACACACACACACACACACACACACACACACACACACACACACACACACACATACCCATAGCTATCCCCATGATACAAAAGAAAATGCAATTCATCAGACCAGACTACCCTTTTACATTGTTCCATGGTCCAGTTCTGATGCTCATTGTAGGAACTTTCAGTGATGAACAGGGGTCAGCATGGGCACTCCGACTGGTCTGTGTCAATGAGAAGATTGTTCGCTTGCTGCCTGATATATCGCACTTCTTATAGGTACAACTAACAAAATAATAAAATGATATTAAATATTATTCACTTCTGCTGTCAGTGGTTTTAATAATGTGGTTGACTAATGTGTATTAAAGCAAAATGATAAAATCCTGATCTGCATGTTGTGGGGAAATCAGGATATCTGAAAGCATGCAAGCTGTAACAAATGTGAACAAATACACTTTACGTGAACAAATATTTTTTAAAAATGATATTGAAATAATGAAGCATTTTAGTGCTAAAAATCAGTTTGTGGGCTGTTAAAAACCGACCTTTGTTGTTTTATCATTCGCAAACTGTGCAAAAAAATATGGCATAGCTACTATTTTCCAGTGATTTCGGTATAAACAGTCAAATAGCATTGCCCAGGTGTAGCCCTGCAGTTTAAATATTATTATATTGCCACATAATTATAGAATTAAATGTGAAACTGCATTTTATTGACATATTTGAGACAGCACGTCTGCCCCTTTTCATTTTTGATAGCTAAAATATAATCAGAGCACAGACAACTTTAACTTCTAAATCATAGTAAAATTACTGCTGGTTCTACTTACAAACATTATGGGATATTAAAACTTTTGAATTTATGCTTTCTACAGAATGTTTCCATCTGTTTACATGAGTGATCATTTATACAGTGTAAACTACAGCGTACTTTTGTTATTGTTTCCAAATGCTGACTTCTGCTTAAAGCACATAAACAATACTGTCAGAGAAAAGTTGATAACTTCATAAAAGACATGAGAAATGATTTTCTCTCGCAATAGTTTGTACACGAGCTAAAATAATATAGGAAGAGCAGCTTTTTCTCTTTTTTTTTAGTCTTTCATTTAATTAGTTTTTAAATAGATGGCATCTGTTTATGAAATCGGAATGCCATCTGTCTGAACACCATCTGAAAGCTGACAGGTGGGTTGGGTTTTCTGAGTGGGAGTCAGTGGAGAACTGTGATTGGTTTATCCTCAGACACTCCTGAATGGCATGTTGCACCTCAGCGGCCTTAAGGAAATGGTCAAGGGAAGAAAAAAAAAACTACAGGGAAAACCTTTTAACATGTCTCCATCTGAGATCACCGCAACTGTATTATTCAAAAGGTGATTCATAACCGCTCTGGGAAAAAAGGTGAGATGAGATTGAGGTGAAAATCTTTATTTATTTTTGATGCTGGACGCTTAATGTGATTTATCTGGCCAGTTGGATAGTAGCTCAGGCCTGGTTTTACCCATGTGTGATGAGTGCCACGCATGTGAAAATTGTGTTTGATACATTGATCGTTCACTACATGTATTCTGAGATGCTGAGACAGTTACCAATCCACCCTTTTATTTTAGATACCCTGACTTAGAGTTTAGATTCTCTGCCCGAACCCGACCCGGCCCGGGCCCGG
>JBBMFX010000007.1:3303585-3313814 GCA_037832545.1 Rhabdalestes septentrionalis | reverse complement strand
TCTATCTATCTATCTATCTATCTATCTATCTATCTATCTATCTATCTATCTATCTATCTATCTATCTATCTATATGGCTGCTCAGTTGCTTGAAATTCTCACGTTGATTCATCATGCTGTTGATTTCATTAACATAAAAGAAAGAAAAATATCTCTTGATTTTCCAAGTTGAAATAAATTCTGTATAGTTTAACTCAATTACTTTTTATCTATCTAAGTATGTAAACAAACTCAGCTGTTTGAAATGAATATGATTATTCATCACACTGTCGATTTCGTTAAAATCACAGAAAGAAAATGACGTTTATTTTGAAAATGCTAATAAAATGTAGTTTATTACATCACAAAGTGCGATGGCAATCCAGCATGATGGCCTTTCAATGAATTTCTCTGATCTCTCCTATTCATTTCCAAAGAAGTAAACAGAACAAAAAACAGCAGGTGTTCTTTACACCGTAAGAACATCTCAAAATAAACAGACCAGCAGAAAAAGTCTAAATTGACTGTGAATAAATTGTAGAAAATGTGTTAAAATGAATTATAAGTATAACTTCCCTATATAAAGCGTCTGTTTTTGGGTAATAAAGTCACAGCTGCAATTATATATACATATTTATACTTTTATATAAGTGTAGTTGTTGCTTTCAAACAGTCCACAGAGCTGCTACGAGTTTCAACACATTCATGTGACTTCCTGCAAAAGTCCCTGTTAGACGAGGTTGTGTAACCAAACAGTCAATAAAGCATGACAACAGCCTTTAAACCTTATCAAAGAGGATTTTGGGGGTCACTAAGTTCATTGTATGCTTTGTATAGGGGCCTTAAGAAAAGATTGGATGAACTGTTCTCTGGAACTCCCCCTGCCCAGAAGTCAGTTGTCCTCCTCCGTGGCCTCTGTGTAGAAGTTATCACTCATTCACGGCCATTCACAGGAGTGTTAAATACTGGAGAACACGCTTTACTTTCAGCTCTGTTTATTTACATACATGTGTTTTAAGGGTAGATTACACTCCGTGTGAAGACGCCAACAACTCACTCCACAAAACCTGAATCGTCTGAGGCCTATAAGTCAGTGGCCTGAATGACTTTGAAGGCCGTTTGTTGAATCTTTGAGTAAGAGGCTTGGAAAAGGGACAGAGAACATAAAGTCAATCTCTTTCTCTCTTTCTCTCTTTCTCTCTGTCTCTCGCTCTCGTTTTTTTCTCCTCTCCCCCCTCGCTCTGTTTTCATTTTTGTTTCGTAGCTCTTTTGGAAGGAGTTTCACAGACGCACTCCTGAATCGAATGCACCCCTGCCGTTTTAGGGGACGTTAAAATTTGGCTTATAATTATGCCTGGGATCAGCGGTACAGGTTCCCTTTGAGCCTGCTTAAAGCGAGAAGCGCGGCCTAAGCGGCGTGCATTAGCATTAGCATGCTGATTCTTCTGACAAATGAGTGCCAAGTTACGTTTCCAAACCTCCCACATCTTCTCCCTTGAATGCAGCCCCCCCTCCTCATGTGTTTTTTAGGAAGAAGATTCTTCCTAGGTAGACAGACACCTAGCAAAACCCAGCTTCAGTGAAAACGTACTCGTAGACTGAGAATGTTCATTAGATGCGCTGATGAAAAGAAAAAACAACAACCTTTTTTGCTCACAGCCAAATTATGCTAGGAAGATTAACACCCCTGGAAACACCAGAAGTAAATAATCACGTAACCCTACAGAGAAAAAAAGAAACATAGATCCTAATCTTTTGGAACAGTGACAGGAGGATTGGGGTGTCTTCGCTTCGCAACTGCTTAGCTGAGTTTGGGGGGTGGATGGAAGATGACAGGAGTAAGAGTGGGCTGCAGAGAATGAGTTAAATCAGGGCCTGGTGACGTCGCCACCACAGCCAGTCCTGATACTCATGCAAAGAAGCTCACAGAGCCTCAGGATAGTGGGGCAGAGTCGCATGCCCTGCTGTTTTCAAGGCACTCTGACACAGAGAAGGACAAGACGGACAGAATCAGAAGCCGAATTTGGCGTCAGGACCACTCATGCAAATGAACAATATAAAGTACAAAAGAAGAGCATCGCGAAATCTGGCATCCCCAGTCTGCTCTATAAAATACAACTGTCAAAGAGCGTTCTTTGTTGTGATACTATTGAATAAGACTTTCTTGTCTCCTAAAGATCCCTATGTGGATATCTCTCTGGTGGATAATGTTAGTAGTTAAAGGACACTGTCCAACTTCATGTTTCAATATAAAGAGCGCATGAAAAATCATTCAAAATATTTTAGAGCACTCCATAACCTTTATATTTCTTTCCACTTAAGGCAACTGAGTTGTTTTATTGGTTTAAATACGTTTTTAAAGAACCATTGAATCGAAAGGGCATTTTTTGTTATTGTGCTGTTAAAATTGTCAAATCTAAACAGATCCCTTTTCTGATTGGCTGCCCTGTATCTCTTTTCTTATTGGCTGCCCTGTATTGTGTCCAGGCTGAAAAACTCCTTATAACTTCAGTGCTGTAGGCTGAAAAGTTTGATGTATACCATGTATACCTGGATGTTCTCCATATTTCCATATGAGCTGGAGGACTAGTGGTTAGGGCATTGCCCCTGAAATCATAAACTTGAGGGTTTGAATCCCTAGATTGCTAGTGGCAGCTCTTAAGTACCCTAAAGCAAGGTACTGTCCCCACACACTGGTCCCCATGTGCTTGTCCCTGGCTGTCGGCTGCTTCCCTTGGTGAATGGGTTAAATACAGAGAATGAATTTCACACTGTTTGCTGTGGTGTGTTCATGTATGACCAAAGTAGCCACTTTGCGCTTATTTGAACCAGCAACATTGTGAAACTTCACCAATACTGATATATTTCACAATACCCTATTTTTGCCCTGTTTATATGAGGTGCATTGTGACTTTCCCCACTTATCCAATTACAGGAAAGCTAAATATCTTGACACATATTGTATACTGTTAAGTTAGTAACAAGCTTAGAATGTATGCAGTTAAGGAATAAATAATTGGATGTCATGGAGATCAGAATGCCAAAGTTTGTAGAATGGAAAATTGCAATGCTCCACGCAAAGTGTGCAAAATACCTCACAGTGTGAGGAAGTCAATCTAACATTGACTACTGTCCAGGGTTCATCGTGCCAGAGGACTCAGCTGTGAAGGCGCTGCAGGTATCTCCTGATCTGATGCAGCATGCATGCCTGTATATTCAGATCGCCGTCGTGACTCACTGAGGCGTGCCTGCGACTTATGGCTTGTCAGCCAATGAGAACTCAGAGGCGTCCAGTTAGCGGGCTAACTGTCACAATTAGCCACCAGTGACAGCCACATTGGACTGGTCAAATGGAGCAGCAAGGCCTGGAGCCAGAGGACACGGAGGGCACGGCATGAGGGCAGAGGGGACAGGGGGGAAGGACTTCTTTCCAAGCAGCACCTGCTCGGCTCGTTCAGGCTGCCACTGCTGGGCCGTTTTGGACGTGCGGGGGTCTTTAAGAATTTAGATATGCCTTTGAAGCCCTCTTTGATTTTTAGAATATGCACACAATCAATAAGGAGCCCAGACTTCAAAGCCCTTTGCGGCCCTCACCTGCTGCTGGTCACTGGTTCTGAAGTGCTTCCAGTCACACACAGAGACTAAACAAACCGTCAGGAGAGGCAGCTTGAAAAAAAAAAAACGAGGCTAAAGAACAGAGAAAACATGGCCTTGTTGAATTTTACGCTCGCAACGGTTACTGCACATTCTGTTGAACCAGGCAGGAATCCTGTCTTTTTCATGGAAATGAAGAAATTTGTAACCACAGGCATGAGATTTACAACTCCATTGCTAATTCTCACCGTTTTGAGGTCAGATGGCATTCAATTTCTATTTGATTGGGGAAAAAAATTGCTACTAATGTGCCATAGAGAGCAGACGATTCAGCTCACTCACTCATATTATGTTGCATGACATGAATGAAGCAAAATTATATTACAGTAGAATATAAGTCAATACAATACCATATTTCAGTCATTCTGGAAAAAAATATAAATCTGTTGTACAAGGGGAGGAGCAGTTGAAGGAACAGCAGCCATTTGGCGCCTTGCCTTTTCCGGATCGGCAGCATTACAGAATGAAGACAGCCATTTTCCACACTTCAAAGGACCTTTGATTAATGAATAATACTTGACATTCGCCTTAATGCCATGAGAAGACTCTCAGATGTCACAGAGTGTGAGATATTAAATATCCTTTAAGAATGGCTTTTCCGTTTATTCCCTCTGCCCCCACCCCCTTGCAAACCCCATAAAAACTTCAGTGGCAGCAAAGTTCAAAGAAGTGGATTGTGCTGTATGCTATCTAAATAAACCGGAGAAACGATTATCCCTCGAAATCTGTGGCGCTCGTGAAACGTCTGTCACGGGCAAATGAACTGCCTTTATTAATGTTCTACTTAATCCCACGTCATTTGCTTAAAGGTAGGGCACTGCATAACAATGACCAAAGTCACCTCTGAAAACGGTGGACTGCCAAGACATCCTCCCATATCGCTACGTTTGGCTTGGGTTGCGAGGTGCTTTTGTTCAGAAGTACAGGTTTTGAAAGTATGCGCCCATTTCAAAAAACAGCGTAACGCCAGTTAGCCTGTCTTTGCTTTCTTCTCGCATTGTGTCATCAAGCCCTTACAGGTGCGCACAATGGAGAAAGGTGTGGTAGAAGCATGTCACCCCCTCCAGACTGCCACAACAGGCCTCTGTGTAGACTTCAGCCAGGTAGAGGAGGCAGGAACACAGGCATAATAGAGCAGCAAGCATCCAATTTGCATTTCCAACCATTCAGGGCCTAGAACTATGTGCCTCAGAAACACATGAAAAGGCCCCATTCAAACATGCAAATGGAATTGTGTACATTACAATGAGAGAGGAGTGACTGCAAAACTTCCTGCGTGGCCAGATCTATGGTGGCTAGCCTTTAATTGCCACGAGGTGAGTGATGGTCACACTGTGAGCTCGTTAGGTAGGGAGCAAACGTGAATGGATAATTTTAGTTTATTAACAATTATGGAGACAATTGGCGCTGGCGTGTAAGCTCATTCTCTGAGACTTGTGACTATTAATTATTCCTTTATTCCATGTTTTTAGCTGCTGTTTGCAGGTTTACACAAGCCTGTTTCCTCTATAGACTTATTTTATAATCGAAAGAATAGGGCAATTATTCTGCTGCTGTCAAATGTTCCCGAAAAATGAAAGACAAAAAACGTTCAGTGGTCGAGGAATCAACAGGAAACATTATTTACAAATAGGGCACAGCATCGTACAGTGCAGTGGTTCGTCGTGCTTCTGTTTAAACTCTTATTGACCTCTCTCCATGGTCTTTTTACTGTTGAACTAAGCCAAAGCCACAATAGTTTTTTTTTTGGGGAGGGGGGGTTCTTTTTCTTTTTTTTGGCCCTCCTATTTTCGGTGTAATTATGCTCTCCTGAAAAGCGGATGTGAAAGCCCCTACAAAGGCTTTTTGAGTGTGAGTGTTTTAAAGGGGGGGTTGGGGTGGGGGGGTTGGTGCTCAACAGCAAATTCAAAATTAGAGCAAATTACGCATCAAGTGATTATGAAACTGTTGCTAGTAAAGAAATCAGTGCCATAAAGAGGAGAGGAAAATGGTGGGCAATTTGGAGCGACCAGTCAGAGGAAGTGATGGCAAAGTCAAGTCCTGCAGGAAGTGTGTGTGTGTGTGTGTTATGGTGAGGAAGAAAGGGGGGTGTTAAGGACGGTGGCTTGTGGTAAAGATAATTCCAGCTAATGGGCAATCCCTGACTAACCCACTAGCTGACAGTGTGGCTGCAGGTAATCAGGCTGACGTTAATGCAGGCCCTGGATGTGACATCTCGTCATCAGGAATTTTCTTCATTGGCACGGAAAATGCCAGGCTGCTCACCTCTGACTGCGTGGCCCCCACATCTATTAACCTTATTGATTTGGAGCCCTGCTGATCCCCTCCAGATCCTCACCCCACCCGCTGTGGCGGTGAAGTGGATCAATCCGTCGCCGGGGGCCACAGCTCCAACAATGCTGCGCACAGAAACCGCTGTTTGTAGCATGAAATTAATACCCAGATAGAGCTGGGAGACAGCACTCTGCTTCAATTCATACAAGCCCTCTCTCTCTCTCTCTCTCCCTCTCTCTCTCTTTCTCTCCCTCACACCTCGCACTTAATGTCTATCTCTCTCTACCTCAGTGGCTTTTGTCACAAAGACAAAGCCAGAGCGAGTTCACGCGAAGGATGGCAGTGGGTGTTTTGCGATATTGGTATTTCCGGAGGAGGATGTAATTTACTCTCTGTTAATATCATAAAATAAGCATGTTTTCATTGCCTTCATAATGAGCTGTATCAAATCAGCAGTGCTGGTGTGCTGCATATGGCTATGTTAATTTATCAAGAAATGAGAGGGGATTGCCTTTTGATAAATGCACGTTTTTACACGGTGTTGATTTTCTGAGAAAGAAGATAAAGAAAGCAAGAAAAAAACAAACAAACACCAAAAAATGTTCTGGATGTTACATTTATATTCAATCTGCGCAAATACCACTTGAGATTATGAGTTTTTTCGAAATTGCAAATTCCGATTAATAAAGGGTCTTTTAGATGAAGTAGCCATTCTGGAAAAAAGAAGTGACACTGGTAATCAGCATAATCCTTGCACAATTCAAAAGTTTAATACATGCAAATAGCACGGCTTAGCATTTGTAGGTTGCTCACACGTTGCATTCCAACTTTCTCCCTTCTGTGGGCTTTGTTTTTTTTTTTTTTCTTGATTAATGACACAATTTGCATAGCTGATTTCTCTTTTGTGCTTTGTTTTGATTCGGGCTTCTATCGTGTTGCATATTTGATGAAGAATACCATTGGTGGGGTTTTTAAAGGTGCATGATTCTTTCGGTAATCTGAGACAGTTCTGTTTTTTTTTTTTTTTTTTTACCAAAGCCTTGATAAGATTTTGCACAGTACTTACCTCAGTGGAAGGAGCATCTACAAGCACTGCTAGAAAAAAAGAGTTACAAGCAGGCTCAGATTTCAATGAATGGGACCCATGGGACGTGTTTTTGGCCGTGTAGTTCCAGGGCGGTCCCAGGGGTCAGGTGGAGTGTGGGACAGTGCACATTCCTCTTTGAACAGGTGGAAGCAGTTTGATCAGAAACGTGCGAGAGATGCACCGAGCACAATCCATCCCTGCTATTATAAGCTCAATCACTCTCTAAGGGTCGGGAGGTTAACTGGCAGGCCACGTGACCTCTCTTTGTTCTTCTGGCCTGGGGAGGGACAGAAAATATCCCGCTCTCTGTTGTCTATTTTTTGCTTGTTTTTATCAAAGCTAAATATTATGTTCAGCTGATTCTCACTGATTTCAAGCTGCAGCCAAGCTCTCTTCTGCTGTGAGTTGGATTCCATTCCTTTTTGAAGTGGACCTATGAAAAAAAAGCGAGGCATCTGTGAAAACAATGTTCAGTGACTTTAAACTTTAACCACGCTAAACCTTCCCACCCCTCTGGCCTCCAGCGTCCAGCTGTAACAACCTCCGCTGAACAATGGCCATCCAAACAGCCAACGCATTTAACTGTAATTGCTTGATGTCCTCCAAATGTGTGAGGATTCTGTTACAATGTTTACATACAGTGCTATGTGAAGTAAAAAGTTTGAGTGTAGACCCCCATTTTATCTTCACAAAATGACACATGACAAATGTCATTATGAATTTAGCTGGAAATGAACATGTTTGTAATGCTCCCCTCAATTGAAATGCCTATGGAATGGGAAGATTTATTTTTATGCTGCAAACTTCCATGGATCAGATTGGAAGATCTGACATAACTTTTCAACTTTTATACAAAGCCCTCTGATTTCTCAGTATTTATGTAGCAGTTTCATAAACAAGGACTTTGTAGAGTGTGAACAGGGTGGCAGTACTGCTAGCAGGCTTGATGTGCTGAAGACGCACGCCTGGCTGTCTGAACAGCCTGGTGCTGTCTGGGATCCATCATCAGTCCGTGTCACTGGGTCCCAGCGGGTGGGGGGGTGTTTGGGGGGGTTAGGGGGGAGCAAATCTGTAAACACCAGTTTAATCTGCATGGACAAAGTTGCTGTCATCAGTGGTGACAGTGAAAGCCTCTGGGCCACGGTGCAGCGCAAAGAGTCACTCCGCTTCTCTCCAATATCACTGTCAAATCCCGACATTAAGCCATTATGGCCATCAAGGAAGCTGCCACTGAGAAGCTCGTCTGCTCCTGCCAGTGCCTCCTAAGAGGCCGGAGCATGCATGCATGTGATTAAGACGAGAGAAGAGAATAGAAATTCCTCTCCGTTAATTGCTGACGCATTGTTTCGTGACCTGGAGCGGGACCTAATCGCCAGACTTGCAGTATCACAAATCTACATACATGGTAATATTTTATGTGCTCTGTAATTATTCAAATGAGAACTGGTGAGGGCATTGGTTGTGGCAAATGAGGTCTCAAGATGTGTGTGCATGTTGGGGGGGGCGTCTTAAATTCATACATTATGCATGAGGATCTTTTCTCCTTCATGTTCTGCAGTTGAAAAATCATCTAATTGCCAATCAAAGGGTATGTTCAAACACTTTGTAATGTATTAAAAAAAGTAGGGATCTGCAAGTGAACATCCAGTTCAGTGGGCATGTGTCAATGAGTGGCATATGGTTGTTGCCCCTTTTGGCCCCAGTATGTAGATAACCAGCCAGGCTTGGGCAGCAGGCAGGACGAAGAGTACTTAACAATAATGAGAATTACTTGCGGTCCCTCCCCTGTTTGTCACACCCTAACATCTTGATTTCATGGGTGACACTTAGGACTCCCCAGTGTGCTTTAATGGGAGCTGTGGGACCCCTCTCTCTCTCTCAGCCTCTCTGTTTGGCACATGTCTCTCTTTGAGCTTAACCAAAATGCAAGAATTCTGCTGAATGTGAACAAGTGAATACGCTCTGTAGCTCAGGTACTAAGTATAGAAACAGTCACTCTTAATGGTAGATCCTATATGACCCAGGGAATACGTATTTCCTAGTACACAGTGATTGGTGGATATATCTGAACACATATATAAAACTTCTTTAATGCTCGAGTTGGGTAGACTTCAGTATGCCATTAATACATTCTAGATGGTTGCCATTAAACCAATGTTTGGAGACACACTAACATTGCTTTATTCAACTAAAACACTTTGTGTTGAAAAGTCTCTCCCTGTGGATTCAAACCAAGATCTTCTGATTCAGAGGGCAGCACTTTAGCACAGCGCAATGGGGGCATATGAACTCACTTGCTCTCACCAAACCATTTATGGGTAAAGACGACTGAAAGCCCTCATAGTCCCATTTACATGCTAATTATTTTTAATTAAATCCAAAGAAACAGTGAGCTTTGTCTCTGTTTTATAACAGACTGTGCCAAAACAGGTAGAAAAAGAGGTGCCAGAGAAGGGAAAAATAAAAATTATAATAAAACTGAAAAAGAACAATAGAGTGATTGCTGGCCGAAACACAATATTCGTGGAAAGCAACTAGTATCCCTTGGACATAGTCCTTGCCTCTCAAAACTGTCACAACATTGTTTAAGAATATAGGTAATTGGCATATTTAGTGTAATGCCAGAATAAATACGCTGGGAAAGTTTAGGCAACCAAAAGTAACCCAGGTCAAGTTATTTCATGTAAGAAAACAATTAGACATTGATCAAATGAGGCTCTAATCAGAGTAAGTCTTCTTCACTGTCCCCCTGCAATGTGGGTCTTGGCTATTCATGCCAGCAGTGCCCTACAACCAGTGAAGACTGATGCTAGTTGACTGGTGGCCAAAGCATCCATAGTCTGTGACCTGTCAATCTGAGTTCTGCTGCGGCCACTATGATATTGTATGAGTGTGTTAGGGAGGGCTCTATGGTTCAGCGGGCTTTGAGCTCAGGGCAGGGGGATCAGTGGCCAAGCAGGGGTCTGCTAGCCCCGGGGCAAACACAGACAGACTAGGAGCATCAGGACATATTTGGGAAAGCACTGTCGGCAGGGGTTCCTCAGAGACAAGCCCAGTCTGGCAGGAGAAGGAGAATTTCAGCAGAAGCCACAGTTCAGCCTTAAATAATATCTTCTTCATAGCTCATTTTCAGAATTAGAAGATAGGTCAGTCATGACTCTTGGGTCCAGCCTCCATATGAACAATTTCTCACTGTATTTTTGACCTACAAACACACACACACACACACACACAC
>JBBMFX010000007.1:3283734-3303485 GCA_037832545.1 Rhabdalestes septentrionalis | reverse complement strand
ACACACACACACACACACACACACACACACACACACACACACACACACACACACACACACACACTCACACACACAAAGGTTATTTAAACAAAACAATTGCAACTCAATTGAAAGGTTATTAAGGGAACCAAACACATTGCTCCAAAAAATATTTTGGCTCCTTTTTTTGTAAAGGATGTAATGGGAAACGAAATGTAGATAAAAATAAACCATCTCAAAACATCAGGTTAGTCATTCTTTTTTTTAAGGAAATTGATTGCAAAACAGAAAATTAAATTCAAAATCCTGGATAAAATTCATGTTTAATCCTACAAAGCATTGGCAAATCATGTAAGGTTATTCAGTCAAATGTCTTTTCTGTCAACCATGGGAAATAAATTGTAAGGCTATGAACTTTGAATGTAGCTTTTTTCAAGTTTTTTTGAACATTGGCCTTTATAGGTTCAAAAATGCTTTTTTTCAGCACTTACCACAGGCCACCCCAATAATTCCCATGTCATTTGCTGGAGCTGTTACAAAGTGAATTCGTCTTCTCCAGCCATGCTGTGGTTCTTGGCTGGTTCTCAGCAGTAGTGGTCAGTAGGGTTGAGAGTGGGAAGCTGTGCTAGTTACACACGATTGAGTGCTATATGACCTTTGGAGAGACAAGCAGTCCTGCACTTGAATGTCCTTCTCCTGCCTCCTTTATTCGATTTGGCCCGCATCTTTTGGATTTAATATCTAATCCAAATGCAACCCTGCAGGTCTGTGATTCACTTTAACATGGCCGATGGTGGAAGGCAACACCAGGTGAAGAAAATATTACATCAACCCTGCTGCTTTAACCTGTTTAACTGCGGGCCTCTGGTACAAGCAACATTGGGGAAACATCAGAGCACGAGACACATTCCGCAATACACCCCCTAAAATAATCAAGATGACACCTCCAACTGTCTTGGCCGCTTCCTTAAGGCTGGCTTCAGAAGGCACTAATTAAATGAAGCGAAGGGGAGAAAAGCCTTAACAATTCAGTTGCCTCGTAAATCTTCCATAAACATTATTTGTTTTAAAACTGCGGTAAAAAACTCATGCTGTTAAATTCCTTAGGCCTGCTGCTGTCGATTAAAAGGACAGTCAGCTGGACACCTCATTCCTACTGTGTAATGGTCAGTGTCCAGGCTGGTTTCCCCTGCTGCTTTAAGTAAATTAACACTAGGTTGGTGGTTCTCCTCCCCCTTCTCTTTGAATGAGTTAAAAAAGAGCTAAGATAGAATAAAGTCTACATCCACCAGCTAATGAATATGCCAAGTCAAGAGAGCTGGTGTGCACTGCTTTTGTTTATTGTTTATTTGTGTATTTTTATGCCAATTTACGCATGTTCTGAATGTAATTAACCATCAGTGACACAGTCAGTAAGTAAGACAGGACCCTTCCTTTCTGTTGGTATTAGTGCAATGCAGCTGGTATCATTCCAAATGAAGATAAACACCGCACAACCCTGTAAATGAAGACGGGCCACGGCAAGAAGCCAAAAGTCGCTTATTAAATTACGTAGGGATGAGACGTAATTGGGAATCACTTAAATGTTGATAGGCTAATTATTAGCCAAGCAGCTTAACTTATTTTGGTCCAAAATTGAAGTCGCATCACAAATGTAGTGTGGATCTGCCAAGACATCCTCAAAACCCAATCTAAATCTTAATTAAATTTTGCTGGAAGAAAGTGCAAAGACGAGCTTAATCCATTTACAAGAGGCTGGTGAAGGGTTATTAGCAGACGCTAATTCGTTAAGCAGAACTTTGTGTGGGTTCTCACCCATAATGTGCGAGAGGGGGTTGTGAGAGGTACACAAAGAGCATAAGACCCTCGGAAAAAAGCTACTGACTCATAAAGAGAAGAAGGCTGTGAATGGGTGTATTAAGGACACTGATGTGTTTTCCCTTTGCATTTCTATTTTGATGAACATGACTCTGCCTTTTTTTTTGTGCCTCGCTGGTTGAGGGCTCCTTTTGAGACAGGATGATCCTCTAACACCTCAACCAGGTTGGCTAGCCTTGGTCGAAACAAAATCTCCACAGGGGTCAAGTTCTCCAATATTTACCCCGCTAATGACATCGTAACCTCCGAAGGCAGGACGGTTCTCCAAAGACGGTGATGTAGAGGGAAGAATAGGAGCTATCTGCTCCACTCCAAAGAGCTTTTTCCTAAAGCAGAGCCATCACAGTGTCCAAATAGCATGGCCGCTCACTTCCAATCAGCCCAGGCGCAACACAGATGTATGCAGAGAAATGCACAACAAAGCCGGCTGCTTTTAAGCTAGCAATTGAGTTTCCTAATACTGCTCCAAATGAGAAAAGGTGCCATTCATGATGCTTACCAGTAAAAGAAAAAAAAGAGACAGAATGAGAAGAGAGAAAGAGTGAAAAAAAGAAGTTGAGGGCACATCCTTGACTAAATCCTCTTTTGAAGCATAATCCACCTCACACTCTGTCTCAAAGCACTGGAGTGTGTTACATCTGATCTCATCCCAGAAGCTCATTCAGCAGCCAGCTCGCCGACTTGATTATGTTCCTGTTGTGGCAGACCTATTCACCCCTTTTGAGCCTTTCCTACACACCTGGGATAAAAAGGGGGGATTTAAACAAGCCTGAATGGCTTAACCAGGTGTTGAAACAAATAATGGTTTAACATTGTAATTAAAATGGCATGAATAGTGCATTGGTCCTGGTTAAAGGTCCCTTCGTTTGAATGACTTTTGGTATGTAAAGAGCAACGATGCTGAATGGTCCCCCTTTTTTTCGGGACTCATCGAGGAAAATATACTACTAATGGTGAATTAGAGCCCTTAACTGTATGGCAGAAGAATAGAGCTTTTCAAGTAGCCTGCGCACTGTCACTATTTTATTACCTGAATTAAAAAATGTGTGACAATTGAAAAGGAATGACCTCATTCTGTTGCATTTAACAACTTATTCATTTGTCCTTATTTATTATTTATTCTTCTTTTGTGAACAAAAACATTTGACTCCAGTCTCAGATGAATAGTGAAAGGGTTGATTAATTAATCTTGGGTCTAAAATACCATTTTAAGCCATTTAAAAGCATTATAAATGATACATGATTTGGCATTAAGATGATTAAGTTGATGTGGCCAAGGATGGAATAGGTTCCTTAGCATGGCTGTTTTCCTCAGCTTTGTCATTTGAAGAAGAAGTGATGGGAGAAGTTTCCAAACAGAGGAGGGAAAACTTCCTTCAGGCTCTTCATTCTCGCTGAGTGCCCCACTGGCCCCCTGTAGTGAGGGTCCTAATCTCCACGCATCCAGCAATGAGTGAACGAGAGGGGGAGAAAAAAATTGCTGATTGCGCGTGATTGGCAGGTCACGTGGTTACCCGAGTAATTCCATTTTTGTGAAATCTAATTCTTCATCAAAATAAGGCAGTTGGGAAGAAGGTCCATTATAGCAAGAAGAAGACAGAGGGACAAACCGCCAGGGACCAGTGGACAATGCGGTGGTGTATACTGTTTTTCTTTTTGTTTTGTTTTTTATGCATTATATGCATATTCTGAATGCAATTGACAGTAACAGCATGGACACAGACAGTAAGAAAGACAGGATCCTTCCATTCTGTTGGTTTTGATGCAGTTCAACTGGTATTGTTCCAAATGAGGAAAATACTAATTATTAGATAAGCTACTTATTTTGGTCTAAAATCTGGGAAACCAAATTCTACATCAAAATCAAGTCTTGTAATAAAAGCCCATTATGGCCAAATGAAGACTGAGGGACAAAACAAACATCGATGTGGCTGGAATGGTAAGGGCCCCACATGGACTGCATGAACACAAATACCAATCATGAACATACAGAAAAGCTCAGTGTACCATTTTTATTTGTTTTTTTTTGCTGTGGCTCTGAAAAGATTCCCACAAATATAGTAAGCATGTTTTGCAGCCCAAATGCAACCTGTATCATTGATGTATGACATGGCAGCAGTTCTTTTGAATAATAAAACAAAACATAATTGCTTTTTTATGCACTGTGGAGTAAGTAAGAGAAGTGCATGGTTTTGTGATGTATTACTGCATTGTGTTCCTGCATAGATAATAAAGATAAACTGTCATCACCTTTCTGAGAGGTTAATCAGTCTCAAGGTTCTTCAAACATTCAAGCCCATTTTTACAAGCACACAACAAAGCTGAGGTAACTTCGCACCTTAAAAAGGTCACCCATGGCACAATGAAGTAAAGTTATTGTTATACATTATTTCTCCCTACTAGGTCTTATTAACCTTTGGCAGGTATTTCCAATTTACCACCTTGAGGATGTGCTTTATAGGATTGCTGGAATAGTGCAAGGAAAGTTGGCCTTTTAGTGTAGTGTAACCTATAGTAGAATCCAAGAGCAATTAGAAAAGTGACAGTTTTGTTGTTTGAGCTCTTTTTTTTTAGATAAATTAGATTTGAAATGAAACAATAAAACAAGAAAGTTCAGAATGTCAGCTCTAATGAGAATGAATTAAACTTAGTTTTTATTTTCAATCTAAGATTCTTGAATGAAGAATTCTTTAAACAATGCAATTGGACAAAATATTAGAAACATTTGTCAAACATTTGTGTTGGATAATGAGGGAAATGCTCCTCGTTGACTTGGCTGGTCAGTAAATTTTGTGTTTTTTTACTCTGTGTTAATCGAGTCATGTAATAATTTCTTGTTCAGAAACAAGAACTGACTCAAACGGGAATTAAAAAACTTCTATGTTCAAGATTTCAAAATATTTCAAAAGATTTCAGATTTTTTTGTCATTTTATGCAACACACAATCAATTTTCCTTAATTGTAAATAAAACTGGTTTTATTTTCAAAGCTGAACTGTAACTTTCAAGCCAGTTATTGTTTCTGAGTGTGTGAAAAATACATGAGCATGACCTTGGAGGATACACAGGGTTATTAGTGGATACACACAAAGAGCTTGATCAACTGTAAAGCGGCCTTAGACTTTGATTACAAAAAAAGAAAAGAATGAATAAACAGGACACAGGTCACCAATACACAACAGAAAAACGAATTGTCCAAATTTCTGCAGTATTTAGAAACAGGCCGACTATCTATAAATGTTGCAGCTCAAGTCAATTCTACCTGGTTTTGGTACCTGGTGCCTCAGTCATTCTCTGCAGCTAGCACTCCCTCGATGAAGCATGTGTGACATCATTTTTAATGTGGCAAATGCAGTAGCAATGCAGACTACTGGAGGATGCAGCAGAAATTTCACATGACATTTTGGTTTCTACTCAGCTTGGCTGGAACCATGACAGTGTAGGAATGAAAAATAGTACCAGGTGGTTTACATGAATCTAGGAAGTGTCCAGTCACTTCAGTCAAAAAGAGTTCCTTTCTAAGGATGTGGATGAGTGAATGTGCCTCTATGTGCTTGTGTGTTTGCTTGACTGTGTAATGAATATGAAAGTGTATGTACATGCAGACATGCATGAGTGTGTGCATGTGTGTGTGTGTGTGTGTGTGAGCCTAGGGACGTCAGTGCTGTATAGCGTGAGGTGTGTGGCAGTGGTCAGCGGGGGACTGGGCACACATGTGGTCTTCCCATCAGCAGCAGTGGAGGGATGAGGCAGGGAGACAGCGCCACAGCACAGCCCGAACTTCCTCACCGTAATTCAAGTTGAGAAAGGTTACGGTTTGATGGTGAGCCGAGGAGAAAGCCCTATCTGCTGGGCACAGACCAGGAAGGGCCATCTCATCAAAGCAGCTAAACACCGAGGCCTCCCGAATGACTGGTAAACGAGGGGGACAGGGTTGCGCCACAGATGCAGACAAAATTGGGAAGGGTGGCTATGAGGAGAGAAATTAGGGACAATAGTGATAGAAGTCACTTGAATCCCAGCCTCTTGCTTGTCTCACGCTTCCAGTGTCAGAAAAGCTTCTGGTCACAGCACACACTAAATGTGTCTGAAAGGAAGTGCCGGAGTAAGGAGGAGTCTATAAATGTGCCACCACAGCTGCACTGTTCTCCTGAGGAAGAAACAAAAATGCTTTACGGCCTTTGCACATTCATTGTTCTGTCAACATTCATAGCATAACTACAGACTTAATAGTAGCTGCAAACGTGTAATTATTTCAATTTCGTATACAAATGTCGTGCTAGCCCTGAAATTAAAGTTTTGTTCTGTCATACATTCTTAAAAATAAGGTTTCTAAATTGTTCTTGGCTTGAACATGCAATTCTCTGACAAGCCTTTAACATAAGGGGTTGGGGGGTTGGGGTGGGGTGGGGTGGGGTGGGGGTGGGGGGTCTGGGGGCTTCAGAAGGGCCAAAGTTACCCACAATGATGTTTGGTTTGGCCTAACAGAGAAGCACCTTAGCCCATTCGCTCTCTCTTTCAGCTCATTCATTTCAAAATGGCTTGTTTCTTCTACCTTAAATTACTTTAATCGAAAACATTTCACTGTTGGTAAAAAGTTACAATCAATATAAAGCTCTCACACAGGGTAAAATTCTGAATTTACATAAAACATAAAACATGCTTTTGTTGTAAAAGTGACAATATAGGATAAAAAAAACTGTGACCAGAACAAATATTACACTTTAGCCCCCAGAACAAAACAAATGAGACACTGGGGTATATATCAATTGGAGGTTAAACTTTTAAAAGCTTAATCACACACACATGCTTCATTAAAAAATGTATCTTTAAACAAGCACCTATGGACCCAAATGTGTTTGTTTTGAAAGCTGCTTCAAAAAAAACATTATTTAAAAGCACAATGTGAATAAAATGCATAATGTGCATAAGTTGAAGCTATTATTTTCTGACCTGAGGTCATTTCAGGTGCACACAAAGATGTGTAAACAAGGTAAAAACCCAGATAAGAGCCCAAACACATGTTTCAGGCTTTATGATTGACCCAGGCAATGTGGTGAGCACAGGTTTTTGTTGACGTGTCACTTGCACACTCTGGCCTTTCTGTATGAGAGTGAACGCCATATATGCTGCGGATGATAGTCCCCTTTGTCTGCCGTCACAAGGCTTCCCTCTCAGTGGCCACTGAATGGGCCTCGCCAGCTGTTATGCAAAACAAGCGCATTTCATTACAAATTAATTTATCTGATCTTAATACTATCAAATATGTCCTCCCCCCATTTCCAGAACCCTCCCCTCCCTAATCATAATTATTTAACGCTCCAGGCAACAATCTATAGCTCACCAAAAACAAATAAACAGTAGGTGTTCCAGATCATTTGTGGGAGAGCGGAGATTTTTTTTAATCGAAACATCATTAATATCATGAATCTTTTATGCAGAGTTTAATATAGTTAGATAAGTCTGTCCAACCATCTAAAATGTAAAAGGCTACACTTGATTACCTGTCATTATGTGACAAGTGGAAATTTGATTACAGAAGGAATTATATATTTAACAGCCGTGAGAGGACCCCATCCGGATTCAGCTTGCGGAAAAAATATGCAATAAGATTTTGGGGCTTTTAATCAAGCCTGCCAAAGGTTTGTTTCGGAAATCCCTGTCAGTGGAAGCAAATTGGCAAATGCAGAATCAGTATCTGCTGCCAAAAAAAAAAAATCATATTTGATGATTTGATTGCTTACTGTCAGTGCTTCATACTTTGCTTTAATTTCCTACTTTAAGCCAAGCTTAGTGGCTGTTTATCGCAAACTGCCTTTAAGATGCGAAGACGCAAAATCAGCTGACGATAAAATCAGCAGCGCCTTCGTCGGTGGAGCCCCGTGTCGTTGCGTTACATTATGATTAGAATTTCAGGTAGGGGCGGATGAACACTCGCCCCTGCTGAAGGTGCACTACACTCTGCACCCACGTGCGATTATTTCCAGAAGGTTTTACTTTAAGAGTGCTTCAACATCTCAGCCGCTACAAAAAAAGGCAGGCTGAAGTGGGATCCAAGATGCAAATTACACCGTTCAAGAGGTAACTCTTCATCCCTCTCTTCTCTTAGCCGGCCATTGTAAGGCCAAAAGCACAAATGAAAGGCTGAGATGTACCTAACTAATCCCAAACCTTCAGACCTTCAGAGGTTCTAGGACCTCATGACACAGCCAAAAATGCCTCGTGCTCGTCACATTTGGGGAGAAAAGCAAACACGAAACATACGTCTTTCATCTGACATCTTTGATTCCCAGAAGAACTGAGCTGTTAAGAGAATAGAGTTGTTTCCCCATTTATGGATCTAACATTGTTTCTTCTATAGCATAACACCAAAGACTCCATTTTGGCACCTTTTTTTGAGAGTGTACAGTGTGCAAGTAGGTTTTTTTTTTTTTTTTGGAAAATGTATTCCTTGTCTTGTCACTTTCCACAGCCTACTCCTACTAATCCGGTCCAGATTAAAACATGGGTTGATAGGAGCCTCAGCAATGTAAAGCTGCTAATCTCTGGTTACCAACTGCAAGCAAATCCTATTAAAATCACCTTCAGTTTAACACACATATTGTTACGAAATGCAAAACATGCAGATCTCTGCTCGCACTGTTAATTGAGGGGAGCGTGGCCCAGCACAGTTATACATCTGCTGAAGCGGCTGGGGGAAATTGAGACGGGCTACGGGAGAGACCTCAATTTTTTCTTTAGTAGCCAGTCCCAGCTTTATTCCCCCTATACCTTGGTCTCTCTCTATCTCTCCCTCTCTCTCTTTCTCTTTCTGGTGCTCCCTGAGGGCTGAGGCAATACTGGGAGGGGAGCATGGGGACTCGTCAGGCCTTGAGCGGAGGTGTCAGCTTCTGAGGATTTGACTGATTGGGTAATATTCCGGCATGTTCTCGTGTAAGCAACATTTTAAAAACTCATTTGTAGAAGTCGATCCCGTCGTAATTCTTCTTACCCCTGTCACTCTTTCCCTTGGAACTTTCATCTCCGACACCTCCTGTCACTGCTTAAAGAGTCACCGGCGACAACAACCTTGACGAGGCTGGCAGGCGTCAGCTTTTGCAAAGCCACTTACTGAAGGGAACGCGCCCCCAGTGGATACGATGATACTCAAACTGCCTACACCTCTGCCATAGCAACCAAAGGACAGACTATAGAGTGGATGTCATTGACAGGGCAGCACTGTCAATCAAGAAAATACAGCAAAGTGCACAATGTACTGATGACCCTCAGGAGAGCGCACTGATCCTATCAGAAGGAGTGACAGCCAGATAATGTTAAACTGGTTGAATGCTCTCTATCAGCTACAGGCCATTTGTAAGAAAAAAACTGAAAAATCGGTTAAATTGTTTTTACTTTATTTTCTATACATGCACACAATCTCATGACAGAGTGTCATCAGTAGTTACATAATTCTGTTTATAACATGTTTTATTACATATTTATTTCAGTAATGAATTACATCGACATTTGTATTGGTTCACACTGTAATATTTTTAAGTTCTTCTAATGAAAACAAGACACATGTGCAACAAAAACCTTTCAGAATTACTCTAAATCTTATTGGAAGACACAAAAAAAAATGTTCATTTTAACCTGGAAATAAACAACAGAACATTTTAGAACTTTGTAAATATTTCAATGATTCTACTTCTCACTCACATTCTTTGAATTGTAGAATGTTAATATAAGATCTATTCCGCCCATTAAGAAGTTATATCGTGTAACTTTGCTTTGAAATGAGATTTAATTTGTATTAAGGATCTGGTCTTTTGACAGAATTTCTCTACTTGTTTCAAACAAAAGTGAATAGGAAACAATTAAACTGAAATTTTATCAGCTTACAAAACTTCGTACACCAAAGTACACCATCTCTTTCACACGTGTTTCATTCATGGCTTCAAACAATCTTTTGAGATAGATTTCCAGCAAAGCATTTTAGTCTCCTCAGATGAATATGGATTGAGAGATTATGCTTGCTTTCTAACTTAAACGCCCCATCTCACTCCCACCCACCCACCTACCCACTTCCCACTTTATTCCCCAGACACCTTTTTTACTATTACGGTAGAATTACACCCTCCAGCTCATATGCAATGCAGAATCCACTCCCTTCTGACATTCAATGGCTTGCCAAGCAATATCAAAATTAGATCATTTTCGGAGACTGTAAACGTGAATGCTGAATCTCGAGGGATTTACAGGCCAGTGAGCCTTCATAATTGAACAATAATCAGATTAGCACATAATCTTCACTGTATTCTTGTGAGGTGCGTATAATGTTTTAGAAATATTATGTAAAGAACCAGGTTGCCGACATGGATATTATGGAAAAGAGCTTCAAATAACAGCCCGGGGGCTCTGAGGAAGAGAAGTGCTTTGTTAATGTGCACAAGCACACCCCTTTATTTCCTATGATTTGCGATTCATCGGTTTCAAGAGCTGCATTGCACAGCCATTGGGCTGTTCTTTCAAATGGGTATGTGTTGACATAAACAGCACAGTGGACAACCATCTGTTTTAAAGATAAACGAGTGATCAAAGGGCATAGCCAAACGTGTAAGGGCTGACCCCCACCCCCCCACCTCCTTCACACTTTTTTTTTGAAGGGGAGTATAAAGAATGCAGAGCGGTTTCCAGGGGATACGAATGAAAAGCTTTCGGAAATGTGGTGAGGAATTGAGCTGAAGGGGCAGGTTCTGAGAGAAATTCCCCCTGTAGCTTTGGGAGCCAAGCAAGGAATCACCATGGTTCTTCTGATCACACAAAGGCAGGAAGAGACAGGGCAATATGCTGCCAAAGGGGGCTCTCCCAGACCTCCTTTAATGAATTTTGTGTATTAATACAAAGAGAGACGGCAGACAGCCCCAACTCTGACGCCTCTATCTGACCTTTCACCTTTCCGCTACTACCCCGAATACCCCTCACTGGCCCGAAAGCCTCCCTACTTTTCTTTTATGGCCTCTGATATAGTCTTCCTTCTGCATTTACTCTGAGATAAAAATCAAGTAATTGCTTTTAAATATTAATCCCTTAATAAAACTGCATGCTCGTTATTCTGTTATTAATATTAAGAGTAGTTATCATTAAGTAGTTGCAATTAATTATTTAGAAATATGCAAATATAAGGGTGAGTGGTGTGTAAATTCAAGGGTGGTTCCATATCAACACTTACTGTTTAGAGGTTGAATAAAGATAAAAAAATTCATACTTTAAAAAATAGCAGTGACTGTGTCAAAATAACAGTAACACTTTCCAATAATAGCCTTGATAAAGGGTGCATGAATGATTATGGTTTTCAAATGGCTTATAAATGATTCATAATCAATTTGTTAATGAGGTTTTGGTTAATAAATCAATAATAAGCAGTTTTAAACAAGTTCTAACAATTGTCATACCTGGATGCAGGCTCAGTATTTGTCAAGATCTCAGATTTTGCTAGTTGCTGAGTTTATCTTTTCCACTTTTCCCTTCATCAGGTCTAAAAAAACAGATCTTGCCAAATAATGAGACAATATTAATGTATGACAACTCTTATAACTTATTTATAATTGCTTATTAATGCATTATAAACCGTCTACAACCTGATTAACAACCTAACTATAGACCATCTTTAAAATAATTTTCTTTTGTAAAATGGAACGGAAACAATCAAAATTTACTAAATAACCTTTTACTAAATCGTCCCCTTCTATAATGTGAAATTGTCAAACCTATGATTGACCGTTTGTGGTTAAAAGCAAATAAGCCCCAAATTTTCAAAGAAAGTCTAAAGCAGTGTACCTCTCAACAAAAACACTATTTATGTTGCATGAAAAACGGCACAGCACATCGAGAGCTTTCAGATGTGTAAATGTGTAAATTTGCCAAACCCCTGCTTGAGTACGCTGAAATGGAGCCACAGAGACTGATGATCTCCCGCCTTAAAATACATGCAGCCTTGTGCTCTTCCTGAAGCGCCCTCGTGGAGGGGGGAAAAATGAGCCAGGAGGGGGACTATTTTTCTGTCTCATTTCTGCGCACTTCGGGATAAACTCAGCCATTACTCAGGGCTGGAGAGAGGCCTGCTGGGAAAAAAGCTTCTAGCGAGAAGACTAGAGGGAGCGGCAAGCTCGATGCCTGACAGACAACTAGCTAATAGACATGAGAGTGGGAGCAGCGCTACAGGGAAAGGCACGAGGCTCCGCAACTGTCTGAGGAGGCATCTCTGTTGACCGCTAAAATCCATGAACACAGCAGGCCTCATAACCCTTTAGAATCCTTAGACATATTAACAAAAACTGATTTAATCAAATAAATCCAGTGTAAGACAGTCTATAACTGGTGTTTGTTCACCGTTGGCTGTGGACCCCCTCCCTCTGCAGGTTTTTCCCACCCACTTGTGGGCGGAAACTATCTGAAAGGTTCACCCGGGTTCATAGATCTTATGTTCTTCCTGTTTGTTTGTAAGACATAAAAGAAAGACATTTGTTTATTTTTGTTTTGCATGTGATGCTATTTTAAAATCACAGTATTTGTTATTATTTTTAAAATGACCATAATTTACATTTTTTAAAGTATGTAAATGATCAGCATCAGGCCTATATAGTGACCCTTGACACAATGTTTAGGTTTGAGTTTTAAATGTTGCACTAGGAAATCTTTGTTACTTGAAACAACGCCACCATGCTCATGTTAAGACGATTGCACAATTGGAAAAACTACCATTTAAATAATACAAATACTACCATTATTTATGTTGGCCCAGTTTTTGTGACCAAAGGACTCATAATTGCCATCTCTCAGCTACTGCCGTCAGACTTGGAAAAATGGAAAATGGATATTTTCCATTTTCATTGAACCCATTATAATGCAACACCTGACACAAGCTTGAGCATTTTTTTTCTTATGCTCACTCCTTATTCTTCGAGGTCTGATGAAACGATGGGGCCATTATTGTTTGAACAGCGGATTTGGTGAACCATTTAAACGCGATTGCCGCATGAAAGAGTGATTGCAAGTGATGGTGTCAGATGGAGCATGCTCTTCCTGAACACTAAGAACATTCAGTCGTTGTATGGCATCTGATAACTTTCTCTTCCATCCTCATCTATCCAGCACATGAGGAAAGAGCAGTGGTGAAGTCTAGCCTGAAGTTGTGTATACTGTTACTAGCTGTTAGCAAGATTACCCAAGTTTACACATAGGGAGGTAATTAAAACACTTACAAAACATATATTATCAACAAGGTTACATTCATTATGAAAATTCATAATCATAGTCTTAAATATTTAAAGCTTTTGATTGGGCAGCTTGTAGCCTTGTGGTTAAGACATGGTTAAGAAACCTGCAATCAGGAAGTTGTGGGAGTCCCTACACACTACTCCCCTGGTGCTGTGCTACACTTGGTGAATGGGTTAAATGCAGAGGAAGAATTTTGTGCTGCTCACGCTGTGGTGAGTTCACAAATGACAGAATGGCCACCTTCTCTAATAAGTTTATATTAAGGGAATGCGATTAACTCTTATTTATACTGTTATGAGTCATTAGATTTTACTGATATATTTACCTGTTCGTACATTGGTAATTACCACTAAGTTACATATTAAGCTCTGAGTAATTCACATCTATCCCTCAATCCGTCCATCAAGCCATCTCAGCAGTGATAGGGTGAATAGAATATTTACTGCTTAATCAACTGTTACTTAATACATCATTCATGTGTTATAAATACTAACATTATTAATATCAGTACAATATTAACACATGGCAGGTCATGGCAGTGGCCAGGTGCCTTGTTGCAATACCCATGTGATTCCAGTCTGCCACTTGTAGAACACTGTAAGGGCCATTATGTACTTGTTGTTAACCACTGCTGATGTGTAAGTACACAGCAGCTATGCAAGCAGCATCGTTAACATACTCATCGATACATTTTATGTATCTGGAGGATTAGAAATTACATCCATGGCGATGCCAACCATTACATTGCCTGCTAAGATAAGTTTGTCTTCTTTGACCATTAATACAAGGGTTTAGAATTGTGTACCAATATCCAGAAACCACTGAATTGTCCATTCCAATGCTTTAAAACAAAAAAATAAATAAATAAAGCCACAGTTTTCTGTCTGTGTTTGAAACACAAATGAAAAACTTTCTGGGCCCAGCTTCTTGATAACAAACACTCTTAGCGCACTAAAAAGATTTTCTAAGATATATCTTACCTAAGTTGTTTACATTTCCAAGTCTGTTCCCTGAACTGTCCCTTAGGAAGCTTCTTAAGATGCTGCCTCTTATGTGCAACGTTACAGGAGATATCGATTGCTCGGGGATGTAGATGAGAAAGATGATGTGTGCATACAAATAATTCTGTGTTCAACTATATGGAACAAATTGCATTAGGTGTATCAGTATGAAACTAGTGTTCCATTGTAAACCAAAACTTTTTTCTCAAAAAGTAACCATCCTTGTATTTAAGATCAGGGTGTAGTTATATTATTTTTTTATGTTTAGATGGATGATGGGACCAGCCTGTTGGTTCTCTTAATATATACTATGTAGATTTATTTTGATGTTAAAGCATGAAAATAACAGTAAAGTTACTGTTCATTTTCCCTATTAATGTCAAAATTAAACCTGCAGCCTAATGCTAACATTTCATTTTTTTCACCACAACAAAATCCAACAATAAACATGGTGTCTGATGAGGAGACCATATAAGTGTTTACTGTAAAAAATGGCCAGACAGAAAACAGAAGTGTTTTTGAATTGGTTCAGTGCTGCTGATAATCTTTCACACACTGGCTTCACTAGTCCTTATCACGGTTTAGTTTAACTGAAAAGAAAGGAAAGGGGGCGGACGCCACAGAATACAGGGACAGACTTTTAATGACAACATAACACAAAACAGAATACACATACTTGAGCTCAAACCGGAGGTACATAACCAACTCAGCATACAGAAGACACAGACTGACTTCCAGAACTACAGACAGGGGACCCGTGTTCCTCAAACGAATAACAGAATATAAAACAGGAGCCCCAGACTGCCGGGGCCAACCGGACGAGGCCAGGAACACGGAAAACCAGGAGGAACACGGGTCTAAACAGTGAACAAATAGAACATGGGTTAACCAATACACAAGGCCCAGAAAGCTACAAAACCTACAAGGCACGTGCTCCCCAAACGAACAACCAAAACCAAAAACACAGGCTCGCCTCAGCTCTATGTAAACTGGGTTACGAGGCTAGAGGCGAGAGGTGCCCGGTCGGGTACAGAGGGCACGGCAAACTGGGGGAACACGAACCTGGGAAAAACAGAAACAAAACCATGCAGAGAGACATAAGATACTGAAGACATGAATACCTGACTCATGACAGACAGATGGAACGGAACCGAGACAGATATACAAGCAAACAGATAACACGACCATGAACACACAAAGACAAGACAGTCACATCATGAAGTCTGAACTCCGCCACGAACTCATAGACAAACCAAAGCTAGGAACCAGGATCAGGGACAAGGGGAACAGGAACACATCTGATGGGAAACAGGGGAACAATAGGAAACGACACAGAACTCTGCTCTCATCCCAGACCAAGCGCTCTTTGAAATAAACTCAAGAAAACAGCTGGCCTCAGAGAAGCAGAGAACACATAGAGGGGGAACCAGAAACAGAGGCAACAGGCACTACAACTCGAGACGCGACAGGAACATACAGGGAGACCCGTGCTTCTTGCTATCTTCAACAGGGGGCCAAGACACAGGAGGAAATATTCTCCAGGACATTCCCAACCTGGCCACCAGCTGCCCGGGCGCCACTGGAACCTGAAGCTCCGTCGTATGAGGTTCCACTGTCCTGGGCTCCACCGTCCTGGGCTCCACCGTCTGACGTCGCGGACGGGAACCTCACGGAATAAGAATCTCTAGGACGGGAACCTCATAAGCAGGGGCGACACAGGGAGGGGCGACACAGGCAGGGGAGAGAAACAGGAGAGTCACAATAGAGGGCGAGAAGGGGAAGGAGAAGCACGGACCCGAGACAGACAAACAGGATACAGACAGACAGGGAGTTCAGACAGACAAACCAGAATACTTATGTGCCAGGTGTCTGAGACCCAAGCTCCACTCAAACCTACTGAGGCCAAGAGACCATAATCACTAACAGGGACAGGGGAACACAGACAAGGAACAGGGACAGAGAAACACAAACCAGGAACAGGGACAGAGGGAGACCCTCTCATGACTTCTTTGCACGAAGCCAAAGGCAAAAAGCATCTCCTCGGAATTCGCCCGGGGGAATGTCACTCCTCCACGGGCCGTCAAGGCTTTCTGGCACTAACCCCGAGTCAGGGGGACTCGAGGTACTTCCTCGGTGGAAACACCGGTGAGGAGAGTTACTCCTCCGGCCACCGAGGGACTGGTGGTACAACCCCGAGTCAGGAGGACTCGAGGTTCTTCCTCGGAAACCACCAAGGAGGAAATATCACTCCTTGTGCCATCGAGGGGAAGGGCAGGATCCAAACTGGATCGGCGCCACCGCGAGTTAAAACCAGACAAACATGGGGGGACAGAATCCATAAAGGATAGACGCCTATCGCGCGCCAATGTGGGGACAAACAGACCAAGGGGGGACAGAATCCAAAAGGATAGATGCCGATCGCGCACCAACGCGGGGACAAACGAGACACAGGTGAAACCGGTGAAAACGAGGGAAAGGTAACAGGACTTAACGGGAAGTGGTACAAACAGGGATGGAACACTACTAGGGAACGAGGGAACCCACACAGGGAGGACAAAAGTAATGGGACAAACGAACGGAGAAAAGGGAAAAAAAGGAAAAGGAAAGGGCCAGACACTGACGGGATGGAGCAGCCATCACAGTCCTGTTGGAACTGTATCTTGTGGATACTTTACAATCATTTTGTAAGACTCATACAAGTAAATAAACTAAAATCTATGAAATTTGAATATGTCTGATGGTCTTTGATGTACACTAGTGATAGGAACATATTTCAGAAAGTATTCTTATAGTCTAATCCTAACATTCACTCTTGTTTTCAATTTGCCAACCAGCTTGATGGAAAGTGACAGAGTTTTAATTCCATGGCTCTTCAGAGTTGGTTCAATATATTCTTTCCGGTTTGGCCTTAAAACTTAAAAAATTGAGGGTAACTGCCAGGCATATTCCAATGTGATTTTTCCAAAAGTTTTTCCATGGCATCCTATTAGGTGTACGGCATTCACTTATGTATCTCACGGTGAACCTAGTCAGAGCTTTCCTGCTCAGAGCTTTTGTATTGCCATAGAATCCAAACAGATTGGAAGACACTTCCCCTCATTAGGTCAGCTGGTGTGAAAAAAACAAGAGTCGTGGAAATAACGTTCTGAAACAGGAAATAATTGGCAGCTTGTGACACCCTCGTTATCGGTATGCTGATAATTCTATCCCCACTGCCCTCATTAAAGCTGACAAGTCACGCAGCGATTAAAAATCGGAATGCTGCAACAACAGTGTAAGCATTAGGATCAGTGACTGCTTTAACTTCCAGTGACAAGGAAAGCCTGGCCAACGACTCCTCTCCAGTCAGTGGGGAAGCTTCAGCCTCAGTGACTACCAGCGATCCAAACTGACAGCTTGCTCAAATGGGGGAGAGAAGGGCCGCCAGTCCAGTGAGGGGCTATGAGTGTGTGTGTGTGTGTGTGTTGAGTTGGGGGCGGGGAGCGTGCCTCCCCATGTTTCCACTCCCTTCACCATACAGGCTTAGTCAGAATCCACTGCTGGGAGAAAAAAAATGGACAAAAAAAGGAAAACGCCTTGGCAAACGAGGCTATGGAACACACTGAACTGCGACATAGCAACAACCTTGAGTGGAAAATCTGAATGTTTACGCCATATGTTGTTTTCTCAATCTGTTATTTAACAAATATTAATGTAGACAGTGGAAAACAAGGAGAGCAGCTTGGGTTCATCACAGCCTCTTAAAAATCAGCTTTTGCCTGGCACCGATCAGGGAAAGAGGCACAAAAGGCTTATTTTAAGAGATCAGCAGCCAGTTAAAATTAATCATCTCTGGAGGTAGCATGGCCAGACAAGCAAGGGGAAACTCAGGTATGGAGAATGAATTACACATTGCGAATCTGAAATGAACATATTGAGCAAATGATGTGTTCATTCAGTTTTTAAAAAAGTCATCCAAAAGTCATATACTGTAGCAGCAACTGAGATGCAAATGATGTGAGGTGTCTTTGGTGTTAAATGATGAATAGCAGTTATTGCCATGAAGAAAGAGTCACAGAATGCCTTGCACTCTTAAAAATAAGGGTGACAGAACAAGATCTTTGCATGATACCAAAGAAAAAAACAACGGTTCCTTTAAGAATGTTTAAATGCATGTTACTTAAAAGAAAATGTGAATCTCTGAATAAATAAATGGCATCTTTGCTGCTCCATGTTAAATGTTTTTCCCTACTTTAATTGGGCAAACTGGGTTATCACAAAATTAGCACCTTTTACACATGTTTACTTACGTGTTAACATATGTTTTCAGTATTCTGCACACATTTTGTACATACCTGTGTTCTTTGTCGTTAACCCCAAGTTGTTTTAGCTTGGGGTTTAAGAAATATCAACATTTTTCACACCTGTAGAACCACTGAAAGTTCACATGTGGGAGGGAATCAAATGTTCTAGCAGAAGTGTGGAAGGAGTATTTGAAAGTGACCATTCTGTCATACATGCCCACACCTCAGCACACAGTGTGAACAGCACGAAATGCTTTCTCTGCATTTAATCCATTCAAGAAGCTCCAGCAGTGGGCAGCCAGGAACAGGGCGCCTGGAGAGCCGTTTGTGGTACCTTGCTCAAGGGTAGCTCAGAGGTGCTTAGTAATCTTGGGAATCAAATCCATGGCTTCCTGATTGGAAGGCAAATGCCCTAACCACTAGGCTGCCAAAACTCATGAAGCCAGCTTCATCTATTCAAAACGATGCTAATGCAACATCAGACAGCTCAGCATGCTTGGAGGAGAACATTAACTACTAATATGAGCTAATATACGCAATTGCACTGAATGGAGGGCCATCCTACCCACCCCAACCAAGCAAAGTCAAGTATGCCCTCTTGATCACCTGGTCATGGATGGTTTGATATCACTAGGTATTGAACCAAAACTTTTCAACCAGCTTACTGTATTTAGGCTTTATTTCAGTATGGGGACTTGCTTTGCAATGTTACTTATGGTTGTATGGTTTCTTTTTATAAGTACTGGATTTGAATGGGGAACATATTGATGTACCCTGTGATGTTTACTGTGTATTGGTCTGGATAGTATGTGACAGAGAAAGATTTATCATGCACAAACCAATGAAAATCAGACCAAAAAAAAACTAAACCGCATCATAGAGTTGCACGTATGTCAACAGTGACTGGACCACCAGGTGTAAATTCTCAGTGAAAATCATTGTATGTTTTTCTGTTTATTTGTTTTGTATGAGATAAACTGAGAGCCCATCTTCTCTCTCCCCGTCGCTCACAGTAAATCCTGATGGATCGGAGTCAGCGTGGTGCCGAGGCCAGCGTGCTGGGCATGTGGACCGAGGTGATGGATGGCTGGGGGAGCGCCAGTGGAGAGCAATCTCTCTGCCCATATGGGCCGGTGGTGGTGGCAGGAGGCGACTGGGTGATGGCACTCTGAACGCTAGGCGCGCTTTGGCCTGCCACCAGGACCTGTCATCACCCCCTCACCCGCTGGGCCCTCCAAACCTCCATGCCTGAGAGAGAGAGAGATAGAGAGAGATAGAGAGAGAGAGAGAGATAGAGAGAGAGAGAGAGAGAGAGAGAGAGAGAGAGAGAGAGAGAGAGAGAGAGAGAGAGA
>JBBMFX010000007.1:3248627-3283634 GCA_037832545.1 Rhabdalestes septentrionalis | reverse complement strand
GAGAGAGAGAGAGAGAGAGAGAGAGAGAGAGAAAGAGAGATAGAGAGAGAGAGAGAGGGATAGATAGAGAGAGAGAGAGAGAAAGAGAGACGACTGCTACCCACTCTGGAGTGTCCTTTCCTAAATAAACTACTGTAAATATGCCAAGAAGTGTCCATATGCCCTCTGATGTGGAATGTGGAAAAAAAAATATATATATATATATATTCTGCATGATTTGAGGCTCTCGTGTTTAGACTAATCTGGTGATTAGTGTGGAAACAGAAAAAAAGATAAATAAATGGCAACAGGATGATATTTGTCCCTTTCCTGGGTAGACAGACAACATGCACATGTGAAAGAAGAAGCCGGATGATCTCACATTTCTTGATTTTCTGACCTCAGAAATGTGACAGAATGAATGCAGGTTTACGGACTTGGATACAATTCTTGGGTGTGTAGATACGAATTATTTGACCATTCATTTTACAGCTGAGCTCCCAGAACAAGTAGTGGCATCCACGTATTCAAGTCTTAATTTCAGCTTGGGTCAATGACGTGGGTACCATGGTTTAGAGTACTTAGTTAAACACTGCAACCTCAGGACATTTGGCCTGCTTATCTATAGCAATCTTATTCCATCACAATGAATAATATGATAAGCTGTTTATTGTAAAATAATTATTTGACTCTAATATGAATGCCCTGAGTGGATTTCTGAGTCTTGTCTCTGCTCGTAAGGATGGAAAAATGCAATCTTTTGCTGTCAGTGTTGTCATTGCTTAAAGTTAAGCCTTTCATATATGTCTGAACCTGCTCAATCACTCTTTCCTTTCATGGGTCTTAACATTTGTGTATAATTGTCTAAATGATTTTTACATTACATTATATTTACTTTCTTGCTCTCATTGCTTCTGTCATGTATGTATTTTTGACACAGATTTTAATAAAAAATTCATAATAATTCACATATTGTGCTCCCCAGGTGCTGTTTTCCTGGCTGCCCACCGATTCACTGGGTGAATGTGTTAGATGGGATAAACGAACTAAATACAGAAAAATAATTTTGTGCTGTTCACATTGTGTGCTGTGGTAACTTCACATATGAAAAAATGGTCACTTCAGTTTGTAAGCTAACTTCACAATACTATTCACACAATTCAAAATTAAATTAAATTTGTAATGAGTTCACTTCACAGCTCAAAAATTTTCATGAAATTTCAAGTTGCTTGGTTTTATAATAAGGTAAATGCTCCATTTAAAAAAGGGAAGGCTCAAAGTTTAAAGTTTAGTTACACATCATTGCTCACTAACAGCTCAACACTAAATATTTAACATCCATACACCCAGAGAGCTTGTGGATCAGAATCTGTGTTAATGCAACAGCTGAAAAAAAAATTGTAACTGATTATATGTTAATAGATTGTATGATTGTATGATTCCTCTGGCAGAATGGTCATTGAGACCTGCAGAGAGAGACGACGAAATAAGCTTCTGTATGGCAGTAGATATTTATATTTTTGTTATGCAACCTGTTGGGCAATGTGTGTATAAAGTCCTGTAGACTTGTGCTTATTAGTTTATTCGATCCAAGTAGTGGAAATGTTAAGTAATGCTCTTTTATCAGTTTTAAGCACTTTTAAGAATACTCATCAAAACCTAGTTTTAATGATATTTTACCCGGATCTCAAGACCTCATTGAACTGGTGGGTTTCATTTGGCAGACTGAGAGACAGCTTAGTGTCAGTCTGCGTATGAACGGTCCTAGAATCCATTTTATGCGCAATAATCCCATGATTTTGAATTCATTTTCTAAATGTGCCCATGAATCACCAGAGACACCCTTCAAAAATATGCAACAGTAAATGTCACGGATTGTGCTGACAAGCAGGATGTACTCCAGTTTAGCCTTGCAGTGGGGAAAGCAAGAGGAGGAGAATATTTTAAGAAGAAAATATGGCATTCAAACACGTTATTTAACTGTCATTTGGGGGATTCATGTGTTGTCATGAGCTTTGATGTTTAGCTGACAGGGGAAGGATTACACGCAGCAACACCACACATAATCAAAGCCAGTGTAAGCAATTAAACTGAGTATTAAAAACATGCATGCCCTTCCTGACACACGTAGACAAACACTTGCACTCGATGCTAAAAGGATATGTTATACTGTAAACTATTAAGGGACTAAAGTCCAAAAGAGGGCAACAGGAGAAGATAGCAATTAAAAGAATCAAACCTGATCCCACAACATCTGTCTGCTCTTATTAGCATGTTTGGTAGATTTGCACTCAAGGGACTGGAGGAGATTAAAGGATTGTACTCATCTGGCCAAATTGAGTGTTCACCCTGAAATGACTGGGCACATTCAACAGCAAATTAGTCCACCTGATATTGACACTGAGCATCGATTGTCTCCGGCTGACCAGAGCAGCGTAAGAGTGTGTTTCCTTAGCCTCAGATTAGACTGATCTCTCAGCTTAATCATAGCATCTCACGGCAATGAAGAAAGAGTGCGGGGTCAGGACTTGTTAAATCACTCAGGCATGGTAATTTCATCAAAAATCTTCATTTTTAACGTAAGTTAACATAGCGATAGTAATTTGGACCATTTCTATTGTTTCAGGCAGTGTAACATTTTCAAAAATATCTTACAATGACATTTATTCTGACAGTGAAGGCAGCAAATATGAGACTAGTTAAAAGGGACTTTTTTACCAAAACTGTAAGATAGTTTAGAAGTAAATCTGCAGCAAGAGCATGGAAAGCACCAAGCACTGAGCTTTGTTAAAAAGTTTGAAGTTAGGGTTGTCTGGAAACTTTCCTTGAGTTGCCTTCGGTGGAAAAGCAAGAGGGAGTCCGAGAATAAAATCTCTCTGCAAGAAATCGAAGCACACCCGCGCATAGGAAAGAGCACATGTATCTGGCAGAAATTCCACTACAGAGAAATCGACGTTCACTCCGTGCCAGTGCCCTGAGCTTTATGAACACATCTAGAACTCCAATCTGAGATGAATGGAGGATAAGCCATTTCCAGTGTTCTGCCATAAAGCAAGAACTGCAGCGCTGCCTGCTGTTTTTGGATTCGGAAAAGTCTCATCTCCAAGCGAGCACCCCCACTGTAACAGCACACCGCACTGAAGTTTATAATCTCATAAACATTACTGTATCTGCACATGTGCCTCAGCAAGAGGGATGGAGGAGAGAGAAACGATTCAGAACTGGAGAACATGCCTTCTTGTTCATTATATTAATGAAATTCATTAGTAACAGTTAGCACGCGCTAATCTGCTGAAATTGAAATATAAGGCCGGCATTACTGGCACAATATGAGTAAAACGACAACTTCATTAGCATGACTACAACTGTGCATCGCAGACGTCATTAAAATTGCTCCCAGAATTGCCATATTAGTTGTTTTATGAGGTAATTTTTATGTGCAGTAATAGAATTCCTTCTTTACCCTCCAGTGCATATTAAACTCACTTATCTTTTTGTACAAACTCTCTCTAACCCTTTCAGAATGTAATGAAGGAATATGGTGAGTCGCCCCATTTCCAGAATGCGTTGGCTGGTGTTGTGAAAACAGATGTCTTTGTTTATTTTTAGCCCATACAAGTAACCGGCAAACAAAATCAAATCAAAAGGAAGAAACTAAATGGGAAGAAAAACTGTTAATTGTATTCAAAGCATCATGCCACAAACAAGTCTCAGATTTCATTTAGGCTGATCACAATTACCTTAAGCCTTTATTAGACTATTGCACATTTCCTTTATTATTTTCCATCAGCTCAGGCTGTTGAGATGTGGAGAGCAGGAGGCCGTGACCTCCAGATAAATTATTAAGTGTGAACTCAAATGTATTTGGCCAGAGTGTGAGGATGGAGAGGGTGGCCTGGAGGAGTTTGCATCTGGGTGGTGTAAGAGTCAGGAGGAAGAAGCAAAAGGGCAGAAACATGGGGGCACGTTAGGAAACGCCAATAAATGAAAGATTAATGCCTTAAGTCTGGTTAGAAATATTGCGATTTTTCACCGATGTCAGTGGAATAAGGGCATCAGCAACATTGCACTACTTACTGGCTTTTCCATAATTGAGACTTTAGCTTCTAGCTGTGCCCCTCAGCTTCTCATCCATCAAGCCAGGTTTGCTTCAGACATGCTGACAGCCTCAGATTGGGAAAGAGCCTTTCAGGTAGCCGGGCAAACCTTTTAAGTCATTTATCCACAACTGAAGTACTTAATTGTCTCCCCCTCTCCTCTATAATTATTTATTTATATATTCCTCTTTCTCTCCCACACCCTGCCTCTACAAAACCAGCCTCAGTATAGTTAATACAGCCTTCATTCTGTCCTATTAGAGTTTACATAATTTGTAACAACATACATAGATGGAGATGTGAGGAGCTGCTTTGATAAATGTACATCAAGATTTACAAAAGATAAAAAAAACCTCTAATACTAAGACCTATGAGTGTTTTAATCATTTGTAACCACATGACTGAATTTATGGAGATGTACGGACTTTGAGAAGTACACACTGTGTGTGTTATGTCAGGACTTATTAACATGTACAATCGCAGTGGTGGAAGTTTTTAGATCCACGGTAACTGTTTTGTGTCAGACCTTTCCTTTCCTGCTGTGTTTCTGCGGAGCGCCATCTGCAAGAGTCTCTCCCTGCCGTTTCCTCGCCTGATAGGGACCGGTGAGAGAGCTAAAACATTTATTCGGCACCATCGTCACTGTTTACAGCAAAACATCTGCCCGTCTCATTTACACCCATATATCATGAATTGAGATCTCGGTGTGAATTTTTATAAAAGATGAGGTCTTGTCCTGGTATTTCAAAGATATTTGATGACCGGGAAAAAACTTTTGAAGTTCTTAAAGGTTGCCAAATTGCCAGCCATCAAAAATTTATGGGCAGGATAGCGAAATGACAAATCCCATTATCGGGATAAAGGACGTCCATTAATTATATCATCTAATTGGACAGAGGCACATGTGGAACAGCTCATCCAGAGTGGTCACTGGCAGCAGAAGACCAGCCTTGTGCTTTGGTTTTTCTATTAGGAAACAGCATGTCCCCCAACTCCTTGAATTACGCAGCGCTTTATTGATTAATGACCATAATTTATTACAGAGAAGAGGGCCATGCATCCAGCTAAATGTACAATTAATCAATCCTCCATCAGATTATGAGGGGTGCTGGAGCTGTTGCAGCTGGTGTGGTAGTAGAACAGTGGACGAAGGTGATTATACGGCTCATGGGGCTGTTCTTAGAACGACTTAAGACTCTTTCATTGGGTTAATACTACCTGTCCCATCTGACAAATGTTCCCCTCAGAAATTGAATATTACTACCATTGATGGACTGGCCACCATGTCTTGGCCCCAGCTCTCCGTCAAGCTGACTAGAATAATGTACCACCCCTGCGTGCCCTGCAAAATCATTTATTAATCTCAAAACGGAGGAGAAACCGCCTGCAGGTTCAAATACATCATTGTTAAATCAACAATATTATATTAAGCTTGAAAAGGATGTGGGGTTAAAAGAACCCACGGCAATGTGAGGATAAATTTCAACTTTCTCAAATCCATTTAAAGCCCGTATATCCAAGAGAACCAAAGAGACGCATGTCACATGTTAAATCCAGCTTTAGAAAAGCTGTAATTGATCATAAATTTGGAGTGCCATGCCTCACAAGTGCCTGTTGGCATGAGTGTCATTTAGGCTGCCTCTGGAGGAGTAAATAGTGGAGTGGGGAAAGATAAAACCTAATATTATGTAATTTCTATGTAGACTAAAATGTATGGCAGAAAATATATACAATATCACAGCAGTTCAATGTTAGCTTTTGCATTCGGCAGGACTGCTAACCTTAAAACCTCGACTGCTAAATGACTAATAGTGCATAACAAATGGTCTCTTTTCCATGGATTATGTTGCTTTATGATGTTAACAATTGACAATTAATTATCTTACTTAAATATGCTAGTAATTGGGTACTAATATGAATTAAGCCTACTTTATTCTTACCATTTGGTTTTTAATCAGTGCAAAAACGTAAATTGAAATGTAATTTCAGGTTAGCTTACTGATTGTAGTTTCATAGTAGTTATGTTTCCGATGTGTTATCAGAGAAGAATGAAAATCATTTAGCAATATTTCCATAGCAATAAGCCTGATAAATGATTTCAGTGTTCATGAGCCAATAACGTGTTTATTTTTCAGCAAAAAATCCTTCTGCTGGATCTCTATTAATAAAGATGACTTGGTGGTTTGTAGCTCTGCAAGCTAGAAAACATTACTGCTTTTAGCTTATTATTATGACCATTCCTGCAGTTTTTTGGCAGTTACGCAAGATGCAGTCAAGTAAGCACTGTTTCACACCACATTGTGTTTCATTTAGTAGAACCAGTAATACCAATAAACTAATTGTCCTTTCAGAACATAATGTTTAGGGTCTATATTCTCAAAAGCATCTTAGTGTTTAGCTCATACTAACTAGAAGAGTGTGTTCGGTTTGATGTTCCCACTACCATTTAAGGAACATTGTTGTGTGTTCAAGAGACCCAGCTAGCACAGTAGATTCAAACCTCAGACTAAGGTTTGACAAATCAACACTCATAAAATATATACTTCAGTTGAAAAAAACTGTCCAGCATATTGTTGCATTTATCTTGCTCTATGTATCTTGGTCGGTTGCAAACTATATGCATGTAAATATGCATTCAGTTTTGCAATGATCTAATAATTTATTAGAAATACAGACATGTTGTTTCATAAAGTAACTTGGAGTATAACAGCAAACAGGTCAGCAAATTTTTACATAAAAGTAGACAAATTAATACGTAAGCCACTTATTTAAGCGAATAATAATGACAAAATAGTGGAAACGTCTCTTCCATTTACTTATACCTGTTCACGTCTAACTCTCTTTTTATTATACCTTTATTTAACCGGGCAAAATCAGATAAAGAACAAATTTAGAGCTGTGGCCTGGCAAAAGGCAATGACTTTTGAGGGAAGAGAGGGGGCTGTAACAGACCAAAACAAAACAAAACAAAACATATATTAGACCAGTTACAAATAAAACCATTAAACAAAAATGTACAAAAACACAAAACACACACAAAAGTGATTTTGTAAACAATGGAGGAGTCATAGAGAATGGGCAGTTAGCCTAAATGACAGCAACATATATCTTTAAAATGATCTGTGAAAAACTGCCTTTGACTCTGTTACAGATATTCACCTAAAATGCTACCGATGCTACTAAGCCTTTTCTGCAAGCTTTATCAGTTCAGTTCATGCTGAGGAATTTCCAGCGTCAGTGTTTTCCTACATCATTTAAATTATGTTCTGTTATAAACACCTCACAAGATGTCATCTTAGATACAAAGGACACTCAGTAGAAATTTCCTACAGTATTTAAACGTCAAATTAATTTGTCAAAAAGTGACTATTGTAATATTCTATTTGATCAAAATATACACAAGCTTCAAATGTATGGTCTCCATTTGCTGCTTCTTCTGTGCTATGCACATTTCCTTGAAGACACTGAGCATACAAATGTGCAAATTCCTTTGTTAAACATGTTTTTCTGTTGTTTAGGGTCTTTAAAACATTGTTACATGGACATTTTGTGTTTTCAAATAAAATGAATTTCTTTAATATAAAGCAGATTATTCCCTATTTACATCTTTTTTCCTTTTTGTTAGCAAAGTTTTATATGTCTTTTAAAAAATCAGGACACTATATACACTCTTTTGCTTTCAAGGTGCTTGACCATAAGACAGACTGTAAAAGGCAATGCACTGAGATCATCAGGGGCATCTTCAATCGTCCAATAGAGGTTGGCAGGACTGGTGGATACCTTGTTAGATTGAGGTGCTCAATCAAGGCAGTGCTGGAGTGCCAAGCTGCTGCCGAGAGTGGTGATTACAGGGCTATGCGCGCAGAAGGCCGGGGGAAACGGACTAGCTCTCTGCAGGTGGCCCTCTGACATTCAAGCCTGCATTTTCTGAATCAGTCTTGAGTGATTAGGGCAGCGACAGGCAAAGGACAGATCAAACAATTATTTCCCCCTCTTCCACCTGTTCTTTTCTTGGCCTTACGAAAGAGGCGGGTCATTTTTTCTCCTCTTAGCCTGTCTCTGTCTCCATATGACTCTTTTTTCTTTAAAGTCAATAGAATCTTTTGGTGTTTTTGTTAGGCTGTATCGATTGTATTCTTACTGACAAACAATTTTTCTGATTTAAAAACAATGATTTAAGTCGAGCATGCCCTAATATAGAGCATATGACCATGTGCCATGGTGCCGAGAAGTTGTGCAGGGCCGATTAAACAAAAGGCACACAGTATTATAAAACTGGATATTATACAGGAAATTCTGATCAAAACTAGACATGACGAAATTAAGTGCACCGGCAGGGCCATATGGAATTAGTACAATTTAATTACACATACTACACCTTTCTATTACAGCCCTCAATCATGTTTGATTCAGTTTTATTCTTTTATCCTATTTTTTATTTATTTATTGTGTATAAGACTTGACATAAAGATATTCTATGTAGTATTGTTTAAATATTCTATGTATTCTATGTAGTATTGTTGCGTATTACTATTGACTAGAACACTAAATACACTACAGTACTTACAGTGAGTGTATGTTGTATCACAAGAGGGCAGCATTCAAGCCTACAGTCAGTTCAATGCAACTGGCTACAGTACAATCTTCCACCTGAAATAACAGCCATAAAAACCTCTGGCAGCCTACAAATCTCTGACTCTCACTGGGTGCCATGACCCCCCTCCACACACACCACCACCACTCTTCAAAATAAAGGTGTCAGAAAGCTTCCTACAGAAAAACCAATGCATGTTCCCTGAAGAACCTTTCAGTGACTGTTTTCTCAACATCTTAAACTGCAGGTTTACTATTCAGTATCAATTATTTGGCAAGTGCTAAGAAACGAATACTTTTGATATGGAAGTGTGGGCCTATGTATAGGACTGAAGAGCCCAGAGAATAAGACAAGTGTAAATGAAATATGCGAAGAGTGTGAAGAGCCTTTTTAAAACGGAAAGAAACATCACATAATGTGAAATCTCTAGAGGGTCTGCCATAGCAGAAGCTTTTCATGCGAAGAACCATTCAGGAGCCCAGAGGGTCACAAGCTGGAATACAGTGGAGTCTATTTCTACTGCAGGGCCTTGCCTCTGAGAAGCTCCTCTTTCATCTAGCAACACAGCACAGGGCCTGTATTTATATTTATAGAGTGTTTGAAAGATCACCAAATCTGTCGAAAATTGAGTAAATGAGTCCACAAGAAATGTCAATATAATGACATAGATTAATTGAATGATGAATATTAATGAGATTTCAAGCTATTAATAAAGAAATAGCCTATATGATTAAGCACAGACAAATTAAAGCTTAATTGTGTGTGTATGTGTGTGTGCGTACCCGCATGTGTGTGTGTGTGTGTGTGTGTGTGTGTGTGTGTGTGTGTGTGTGTGTGTGTGTGTGTGTGTAAAACAGAGGCAAAATGGAATATTTAGTGACAAGGAATGAATGTGTTTCAAGGGAATTCAACCATGACTTTATATAGAAAGCTAATGATGTTTTCAGCTGAAGCATGTGGGGGCACTAATCCTGAGATTAAATTATATATGGATTTTAGTGCTCCTAAAAAGCATTGATTCTGTAATTCATACTTTTAGTTCCACATCCAAACATGCCTCGAACACAATGCACACACATCTTCTGGCGGATGCAGGAAGAGAGCGAAAGGGAAGAGAGGGGAGAAAAAAGCAAAGGAGAAAAAATGGTGTCTTTTTATTCACGTTTGGAATAGAGGAAAAAATAAATAAATTAAAGATTAGTGTCTTTTTTATTCACGTTAAAGCCATATAGGGTTTCTCTTTCTCTTTTCCTCTCTTGCTCTCATTCTGCTCCAAAGTACAGCCTTGAAAACCAGGCTGGTGCTTCAAAGGCGAGGGATTAGAGTCTTTATCCCATAATTAATATGGTGGAGGGGAAGAGTGACAGCACCTGAGGACCGGCCAGAGCAGCCAGCGTCCTGCTGAGGCCAGAGCGAGTGCTGCTTACCCACAATGCAGTGCAGGCCAAGCCCATCAGCTCTGCACAATGACCACGTCTCCTCGCGTCTCTATTGATGGAGTATAATCTTCTTCGTGCTCCTTTTCTCACCCTCTTTTTTTATCCCATTCATGCTGGCGCCAAAATACATGTAGCCGAGTGTAAGACACTAAATAAAAGCAAACCTCCTTTTTGACGCCCTGGTCCCTCTTGAAATTTATCCTGGGAAATTCTTGACATGTTTGTTGGCCTATAACCCTGCTGGGTCACTTTCATTTCCCACATACTGTTAAGCAAAACAGGCAAGTCCTCTGCAGCCTCTCTCTCTCTTTCTCTATCTCTCTGCCTCTCTCTCTCTTTCCATCGCTCCTTGACAACTTCACAATAGACAACAGACTACTCTGGTGTATCATCCTCCAATTCTTTAACTCATTAAGTGTTATTTAATGGATGGTGAAACATATTTGAATTCTTTTTCTTCCTCCTTCTTTCGGTTTCATGGCACACAAATGACACAGATTGGGTTAAATCACCATAATAGTGCATTTGAAACATAGCAGCATTCTCATAAATTACATGTGATTGTATACACAGAGTTACTGATGGAGAAAATATTTTGGGCTCGAGGAGAAACAACGTGTGTTGATTTGAAATTGCCAGCAGTTGTTTTTGGAGAATTCCCTGCCTGCTTTGAAGTCTACACCCCACTGAGTGACCTAACTTTGACACAGAGCGGTGGACAGAGCTATTTTTATGTCCCATTAGAGAATTTGTTTGTTTTTTTCAATTCTTTTTAATGTGTATCACTAAATGATGCAATGTTTTATGTGGTACATGTTCCCAAATAATTTTACACTGACTTAAAAATTAAGATTACGGCAGTTAGAAGGAATGAAATGAAAAAGGGGAAGAAAATATGATCAGTTTTGATTTCTGCACACACTTGGCTCTAGAAGTCTAAGGCATTTGCAGTTAAAATGGTTTACACAACTTGGGATGTAAAAGCATTGTGGGTAGACACCAGTAATGTAATCTCTTCTTTTTGGGTTTGTCTAAAAAAGGCCTACAATGTTACTAGTGGTAAAAATAAATAAATAAAAAAATAAATATAGGGGTGTATACACTTAAGCAAATGTCTTCACGCTGGCCATAAATACCAAATGAGTCCAAATAATTACTCACTGTGACTTTATACTCTCATTTTTTTACTATAAAGGCAGCCTTATAATGCTGAAGACCATTGCTAACTACTGCCAATATTTAAAGGGTTTTTGGATCCACTGCTCTTTTGTATTCCTCCATTTTGGAGAATGGGGGGTCCTTAAGAGTGAATGATTCCATTGTCGCCTCATAGTAAGATTCATATGGCAAGAAAATACCGTGAAAAGGTTTCAGGATACATGACATGTAGAAAAACATTCATATTTTCTGAAAAATAAGTGGATTAGAAAACAAGGAGATCATAACTACAACACTTGAGCTAACTATAAAGAAATAGCAAGCAAATAAAAAAAAAATGCTGAAATGAACTGACTTAGAAGGAACAGGAGGAAAACTATAACTGTGTAAAATAACTTAGTTGCATAATGTGTTGACTCTCAGTTATCCAATTTATCATGTGTGGGTCTTTACTGGCCTAAATAGCTGCACAATACTGTGTATGGGTGAACAGACTTGTCATATTATTATAGTACATTAGTCAGGATCTCCTTATGACAGTATGTTGCTTCATGAAAATGGTGATTCTGAATTGACACACAGCCTGATCATACACCATGACGTTTATGTGTCCACATCCACCATGACGTGCACATATGCTCTTACTGTATGCCACCATGGTTTAGGATTTTTAGGAAAACATGTACAGAGGCTTGGACTGAGGTCGCCAAAGCGAGACAAAGGTGGTCCAGCTGGCAAACCTTTCACTCCTTCACCCCTGTGAAGTCATTACACTCTTTATGCCATCCGTGTCTGAGAATAAAACACTCTTTGAAGTGGGTTTACAGTATCATTCTGTGGCATCACTAAGGCCACAGCTAAGCCCTTACAAAAATGTCCTCTGGGATTACAGAAGGGCTCCACGGGCTGCGCTAATAAATCGGCCGCTTTTTAAATCAAAAGGACAGAGTGGCCCAATAGCTCCGTTCCAAAACGCCACCGAGGGAAGTTAATGAAAGACGTGGCTGCAATTTGCAGGCCGGTCGCTCATCCATCGCCAGCCTGGATGGTGCACACATACATTCAGGATCCGTCATTAGAGAGAAAGAGAGAAACAGAAGTGGAGGAGGACAGGCTGCCGAGTTGTTAAGGCTTTAATCTTGGTGCTGAAGAGGCCAACTCCAACCTTCTCTCTCTCTCTCTCTCTCTCTCTCTCTCTCTCTCTCTCTCTCTCTCTCTCTCTATCTCTCTCGTTCTGTCTCTCTCGCTCTCCCTCTCTCTCCCAGAGGGCACTGATCAATCATGGACTGACTCCCTCAAACTGTTTGTGCTGAGCTCTACATCTGTCACCAGGCTCCGCTCTGTCATGTCCGAATACGGCCCAGGAAAAAAGAAAAATCACTTTCAATTAAGCAGCGGAAAGTAGATTAGCCGGCTTGGCCTGGTTTATAGCACACGAACGATGGCCGAGTCTTTAATGGCTTATTGTCCAAGTTGAGGAGGGTGGTGTGTTCAGCCGAGCGGCGGTGACATCAGCGGGGGAAGATGAAATTTCATATTCAAATGTCTGAATAAAAAGAGCAAAGCATTACAGAGCATTTTTTACACACCCTTTATGAAGCATTGCGAAAAAGTTTCTTCTTTGACAGATTAGTAACAATGATTGCAGACAAATCAATAAACCACCAGCCTTCATTTAGCCTAAAACTTTACATGTGAGAGTGAAGTAAGCTGCCTTTCTGAATATATGTCTAAATTCATGCCAATTTATAATAGCATCACAACGTATTAGACTCCACTATACTTTGAAAAACTTTTATTTCAGATGTATTTGCTCATTTGGCTTGGGTTCATAGTTTCAGTCACTTGAAGCAGCACCCATTCACTTGTATGGTGAACCACTGCAGCTCAGCTGATTATTATTAGAATCTATTGTGTTTGTGATAATACCTAACCTAAAATGGAATTGACATCTGATTATACCTCAATATCTACTTGAAATATTTTATAGTATAGTCACATGTTAAGTGTTACATATATAAATCATATTGAAGCATTATATTCCAAACAGCTGTGTGTGTGTGTGTGTGTGTGTGTGTGTGTGTGTGTGTGTGTGTGTGTGTGTTGGTATATAACAGTTGTTTTAAGATGTATCAGTACCTCTGAGAATATAAATGTTAAATTAATTTCCAAATGTATATTTCCTGCAGGATGTGACTGGCAATGCTGTAATCTAAGTACAGAAACACACACCTCATCTCTCATTCCTAGAGTGCGGCATCAAATAAACATTTTAAGTCATCTATAATGCTCCCTTTATTCAGTGGAGATTATATTTGGACACCTACATCCATGCGTCTATTCAGCGCTCGTATTTTTTTTTTCTTCCTTCTTCTTTTAGCTGGACGCGCTTTCGGCTGGATCAATTCTCCCTCTCTTCTTTTTAATCCCTGGATGCTGTATGCCAGATGGCTTTTACTACATCGTTTATCTGCTAAGCAGACACAATTATCCAGCCCAACCTACAGCGTATCCACGCCTCCACTTTGCTTGCACCCCTCCTCGTCTGGGCCACTGAGGTAAGGCATTGTGCTTCTGTCTCCTTCAGCCTATTATTGCTGTTGCCAAGCCTTCTTATAGTCATTGCATATTCAGGGTATGGTGGCCACATACATTATAAGGACAGGATATTGATTGTTCTTGTTTACAAATGTGTAGGCATGTACATATTCATTCTGAGAGCTGCATCCCTTTATTTTGGGAGCCAATGTCTTAGCATCTTTAGTCGTGTTTGAGGAAATCATGTGTGCTTAGAGTTATGTTGTTTATGGGCAATGTTAATCACTTGATTAGGCAGCAATCAGAAGTTTTCTCTTTTGATAGGTTATGAGCATTACAAACATTTTCACTTTTCACTTCTCCAAAAATGCATTGTTTGGATTGGGTTTAAATACATATAGTAAGGTTTGGTGTTATAATAAAATTAAAAGAGACCATTACTATATAAAGAAAATGTGTTTTGCATTATACATCAGTGGTTATTCTTTTCAAACATCTATGAATCCACAATCCAAAATAGAGTTAATGGGCCATGGAGGTTTCTTTGTGAGATGCCATCATAGTGTTTTTGGTTCTCAAAGGAAAAGTTGAATTTGCCATTTGCATTTATCCAGAGTGACTTTCATTCATTAGTTCCAGGGACAGTCCCCCTGGAGGCCTGAGGGTTAAGTGTCTTGCTCAAGGACACAGTGGTAGAAAGTAGAGGTTTGAACCTGCACCCTTGTAGTCACAGGCAAGTGTTTTAGCCACTAGACTACTACCACAATTACATTTGCTGTGTAAATGGTCTAGTGTAAAGAGACATTCTTGTAAATTATTAATAAGGTAAATATTGTTCATCCCTGACATTTGCTAGAACTCGTAGCACATTCTTTCTCTTTTTTCTTTCTCTTTCTCGGTCTCATGAGGCGCCACCACATTTGTTCTAACTGCTGCTGACACAAAATTACTGGACAGCTCAACACATTTGGAGGAGAACACTGACTGCATAATCAGTTTCATCAGCTAACAGATGGAGGGAGGGCCAGGCTAACCATTCAAAAAGAGCAAAACCACTTGTGCAATATCTTTATATTTATATATTTTTTGGTTCATCACACTTCTGAATATCATTTATAAAATGCAAATTTGGTTCTTCAGATCAGTTGTTTTTTGTGGATGCGTATTACTTTTGTGCCTCTTCCAACAAAGCCTTGTTCGTTTTGCTAGCTTTGTTGCAGCTCCTCACATAAAAAGAATGGGCTTGTTTGAGAATCACAGCTTTTGCAAGGTACAATAGTTATTTATGGCATTCAGTCACTTCACATTGAGAGTAAAGCGATCTAATGCTGTGGTGATTACTAGAGATGGCATGATAACACTATCTAAAATGCAGTTTTAATAGAAGAAATAAGAAATAAGAAATAAAACATGACCTGATATGCGTGTGCTATTTCAGGCTAGATGTCTTACTGCATCTCATGCATTCATTTATCTGCAAAAACTTAAATCTTCTGCTGATATTGGCTTGAAAATATGTTGAATAATATGTAGACTAGTTCACGGTGAGGTTAGTTTATGAACATTTTACAAATATAAACAAGGCAAATGCGAAATTTGCACAGGTGAATACTGAAGGCCACAAGAACTAACATATTTTTAAGTGGGACCCAAAAAGTGCAAAAAAGAGTTCATATGCAGAGGGATTTCACACTCCTAACTTGAACTCCTGTTATCCTGCACCTTGCAATGCCAGGTGCTATCTCAAGGGGGAGGGAGAGTGTGTGTGTGCATGTGTGTGTGTGTGTGTGTGTGTGTGTGTGTGTGTGTGTGGAGATGCAGGTAAGCGAAGCCCTGGGAGAAGGTGTTATCAGTTTACGGTCTCACCCTTTCCGCCGGTAACTCATTAAGCCTGTTTCCCTAGAAACAATGTTTGCATCGAACGGTTACATTAGTGTGCACCATGGACTGCGCCAGCTCCATGCTAATGAACATATGAATATTAATCATCCGAGTTCACTGGTGCTGGAGAGTTGAGAGCAGATAGTCGTATTGATTAGGAGGTGATGAGTGAAAGCATGTCAAAAAGATTCCTTTTTTTCAGCGTCAGGATCCCTTTCCTGTCTCAGCCTGATCCACACGGGTGGGTAGCACCTATGCGACTTGTTTTCCAACGCGGTTCATGTGGTGACATGTTAAGGGCTAGACTTCAGAGACATTTAAGAAGTGGAAAGTGAGAGAGACGGATTTCCTGCCCACCTCTACTATGAGGCGGATATGCAGGGGGAAGTCACGGATGTCTCCTCACACACAGGTAATGACTGGCTCCTTAATCAGCTGGCTGGTTCTGCCCGTCTTGCTCCCTGTCACAAATCCACTTTAATATGGTAAACATGGGATGAAGGCTAAAACAGTGTGGCTTTTATCACCCCGGTCCCTGGTCATGCAGGGAAAGGGGGAAGACATGAAAGCTGTGGATCTTATCTCTGTGTTTCAAAGTCTAACGCATAATCACTGTGTTAATACTATTTGGATGGTATAAGTTTAAAACTCTTGGATTAAAATTAAGCTGAAAGGGAGGAATAAAATATGCATTTTTTTTTCTTCCTGCATGCAATGTTATGGCAGTCTACCTAAAACGAAAGAGCTGCTTCATGGATAATTAGCATTTCATGTCCCCACGCTGGCAGGAGATGGCTCCGTATGCTCCTCCAGAGCAGGATCCGGTCACTAGGAGCCCGAGAAGAAGTTTGTGAGTAATGTGGCCCACTCGAGCTGCTGCAAAAGCTCCAGAGACTTTAAGCTCAGTCACAAGATCCCCTCTGTGTCTTCACTGACTCCCTGACATAGTGGAACTCACCTTTTGTCTGTTACAATTCGCTCTACAGTGCCTTTGTTCTCCTCTTTGGCAAAAAGAAAAAACATTGTAACAGCATTTTCTCCCCTCGCCTTTTTGTCCTCCCTCCCCCCACGCCTTTTCCTGCTGCTTTCTTTTTTTGAGCATGTCTTTCTCCCAGAACATTTTATGAAAGAAACAACAGTGACTTGAATGTGAAATGGCCCCTCTCAAAGCGGCAGGCCTGACAGGAAAAGGGCTCGGCTCGAAATAAAGTGGCACTTCGTCCTCCCGCTTTGCTTTTTTTTTTTTCCTCCGCCGGGCTGCCAGCATCACAATCCCGCCCCGCAGCTCCATGCCATCTCATTTGTCATGTTATCAAATGCAAACTTATAAGTATTTTGCTCACATATGCTGCTGAGCATGACGATGGCTTGAGACTGAGATGCTCTGGGCTCGGTCCAATTCTCAGCTGAATAAACACAGAGAGAGAGAAAGAGAGAGAGTGAGAGAGAGAGAGAGAGACAGAAAGGGAGAGAGAGAATTTGCCCAGCAAGGTTGGCAGACACAGCCACATTTGACTTTCAGACACTTTCGTCCATATCCTCTTCTCTATTCCTCTCCTCTCTAATTTCTTCTGCTTTTTTGTTATCTTGCCTTCTCTGCTCTTCACATTACTTCTCCCTTCTTTTGTCTTCTCTTCTCTTCTCTTCTTTTGCCTTTTCTTCTCTTCTCTTGTCTTGTCTTCTCTTCTCTTCTCTGGTCTTCAAGAGTGAGGTAATACATTGGCTTTTACTTCGCCACAGTCAACCAGCTTGGTTACACTGGCAGTGAGAAGGCCTTACAGAAACATGTTCAACATAATGGGACAGGGGTGCACACAAAGCAGGGGGGCTTTGAAGTATTATCACAGCATTTATTGACTAAGAAGGAAAAAGTGGGCCAGGATAGGGTGGAGGGTAAGGTGGAAAGGCATGGACAAGGGGTCACTTAACAGATTTGAGGGTGACCAATTAAGTAGAGAAGGTCAACTGTCTTCTTCCGTCTCTCCCATAGTGTAAATAAATGCAAATAAATGTGCATAAAGACTTTTTTAACCCCTTTTATAGTTTTACATTTGACGTAAATAAAAAATATCATTTACAAACCTGTTTTTTTTCTGATAAAAATGGTAAAATGGAAATTAACATGTATTCAGATTGTTTAAATAAGAGAAACCTTGGGAAAGGCACTGAAGTGCTTCTCATTAAAACATCATTAAAAAGACTGGGGTGTTATTACAAGCATTTCTTTAGATTATAGACTAATAAACTAGTATTTAACAAAACAATACCAGATTTCTTTTCTCTTAATCATGTTAATGAAGAAATCTATATTTATAATGAGTGGCCACTTTACACTTAACTGAATTGTTTAAAAAGAACCAAATAAATCCAAGGTATTGCACATTCCTGCGATGTTATTAACTTTAAAATATTCATAGCTCCCTAATTAGAATAAACCCTTACAGCCTACAGGGATTAAAGCTAACTAAGCAGTGGCTGATGTTAAGGCATCCAACAAAGCTAAAGTAAACGACTGAGGTAAGCCATGCCATCTTCTTTTCACCACAGCCATCTTATTTGGAGATGCTCTTTCAGGACTCCACAATGACACACAAACTCTGTCAATTTAAACAAATAACAATGATACAAAGGGTCACTTCCAGTGAATGTAAAATGCAGTGCAGAGGCCCCTATGGGCTTGACAATGGCTTCTGCTTGCATCACAACAGCCACTGCAAAGCAGGACAGGCTCAATATTTACATTTCCTTTTTGACGTTTGGTGAAAGGTTTTCTTTAACCCACGGAGGGTCAAATGAGAATGGGTGAATAATAAGAGATTAAAAGGTGAAAGGGACACAGGGGAGACAGCAGAAGAGAATGGCAAATCCTGGCCTGGGGGCTCAACGTTAAAACACAGTGTGTGCAAGGGTAGTAAAGCAGTCAACACTTCTTTTTCACCCCCTCCCAAGTGCCACCTGCATTACAATTAACCTCATGGCAACCTTGAGGTCCCTGATTAGTGATGGCCTATTGTCTCGGCCCCATTAGTGCATGGCCTTCACTCTACCCCAACACCCCCCAGTCGACAAATCAAATCACAGTTGCTGGCGGGACGCTCAGTAACAAGGGACATGGCCTGCCTGTCTAGAGGGACAGGGTTGCATTGAACCCTTGAGAGCATTTAGTGCTACCTGCACAAGCTCCAAACAACAGCCAGTGCAGTTCGTGACAGCACGTATGATCTGTGGTGCTCTGGGGAATTTCAGCAGTGTGACTATTTAGTAATGTAGTGTTACTTCTGTATTCTAGTCTTCGGTGCCTCTAATTCTAAGGTTTGTCAACTCCCAAAGCATATAATTTAGTAACTACTTAAGAATCAATGCAAATTGATTGAATTATTTTATGTCAATTGAATGGGGAATGGGTCCTAGGTATTTAGAAATAAATGAGAAATAATCGTCCATAGCTTCGTAGTAAGTAAGTAACTGAAATTTATTGTCATTCACATCGTACAACAGGAGAAAAATGGATGTATAGCTGGACAAAATTGGCTCAATGCAGACATAAAAACACCCATGCACACAAGACAACATGCAAACATTACAGACATTTTCACTTTTTACCCTGAAAGTGGGTCCATGATCATTGATTAGGCTATTTAGTTAGAATTGGCTGTGTGGTCATAGCACCTGACATTTCATAGCTCTGATAATTCTGCTGCTGTTGCTGATCAACAATCAAGCTCATGTTCAGAAATCTTTACTGATGCCAGAGGAAACAGGAAATCTCACAGTCTCGAAATTCTGGAATAAATGAGTACCACTTTGAATAAGCCATCCGAAAGACAGGAAAAAGAGAGAAAAACATGCCTAATAAGGATAATGGCAGCAGATGCAGAAAATCCTCCAGGAGGGAAAGAGTAACACCACCTATCACCTCTGAAGAGCAACAAGCCAGAGGTGAACTGTGAAACTGACAGCAGTGTGAATGCAAGTAACATACATACTGATTCCTCAAGGAATGCAGCCAGAGATTAACAGATCCACAACATAATTTAGACAATTTTGAAATTCATCCATTTATACAGTTATTTGTGGCTGAACATCGGTTCAAAACCTTACTGAGGCATTTTAGGGATTTTAACTATATTGAATTTTGGCCCCGCTCAAGGCAGTTACACATTTTTATTGTATTGACTGTGCTCCCATAGAGGTAAAATAAAAAACAGTGTAGCCCATTGTTACAAATATAGTGTTTGTGTTTTCTGTGGTACTGGTGACATTTTTATATGTAATTTTCATGTTTTTTATCAAAGAAAAGTTAAGGCAGGATGTTCTTGTCATATGGCCAATTTTATGTGAAATTATGTTTACTTATGTATTTGCTTTAACTACATTAGTGTATGCAATGCAGGCATTTTGCTTGTTGCTGTACATAATTCAGAAACAATATAAAACTGAAACCTATATTGGCAGATGCTCAAAATAAAAGTTAAAGTGAACCTGGAAAGAGGTTTAAAAAATATTGATTGAGACATCACTATTCTAATGCTACACAGAATAAAGATGCTAATGTTGTTTGTAGCAAAGGCATAGAAAAATAACGTTTGGTTCCCCAAACCAGTGAGTGGCTCTTTTACATAATAATATTTGGGGTTTTTTGTGTATAAATGAGATATATGAATGTTTTTAAAAGTTAAAAGACCTCCACATTACGCAAAAGCTCCATACTATACATGAACTGTTTATTTGAGAAGAATTAGAAGAATAAATCTTACCAGAGCTCTTTAATTTTAGAGTGGTAAAAAGGACACGCAAACAACACAGAGATCACACATACACAATCTGATAGGGGAAGGTAGTTCCCAGGAACACCTGGCAGCTGTTTAGAGTGGCAATGCCAGGGGACCCGCCAATGAGAGTGCGCCAATTTCTCTGAGTCTAACATGCACCTGGGTCAGACAGTCCAGTCCCCAAGCAGCTTCCAGGTGCACAGGTGTAAAAGACATAAATATAAAACTGCTGCCTGGTTTTCTCAATTGATTCATTTTTGTAAAAACGTCTTTTTCTAAATAAGGTTAAAGAGAGGGCTGAATTCAGAGAGTACCATAAAGGATATCATCTTTTGATCATCTTTTCAGTTAAGAGAAAGATGAAGGAGAAGAAGAAGAAAGAAAGAAAGAAAGAAAGAAAGAAAGAAAGAAAGGAAGAAAAGCACCTGTGATGATTTCATACATTTTATAAGAATTCGCTCTTTAATTTAAAAAGCGGAGCGACTCAATTATGTAAATCACAGGTGAGTGACGGTTAATGGGACAAGTGTGTGAAGCGAATGAGTAAAAGGAAGTGGAGTTGGAATCGCCGGTCCCAGGAGGTCCCCCCCCCCCCCTAATAAGTGGGTAGAGGAGCGAGAACAAGTTTGCCATGCACTGAGAAGCACGTGCTGTAGTAAACTAGGGGCTAATCCATCCCCCGCTGTGTGCCTTCCCCAGAGGTCTAATGCTCAGCACTCAGTGAAACAAAGCCCTTGCTCAAGGCAGCCTCTGCCAAGCTCACCACGGCCCAGAGCCTCTACCCTCAATGGCACACACCAAAAACCTTGCATAGCCTATCACCGCTGAGCTGGGGGACCACACCGCCTGTCCGTCAATACAATACCCCACCTAGAGTTCTCTAGATCTTAATCTCGAGGTAATAGTTAAAAAGTAAATCGTTCCATTTACATCAGAGTTAATTTGCTCCATATAAACAGTAAGAATTATTCTTCAAATATGCAAGAAATCACCATGAATAATTCACTTTATTCAATTCAGGACTATTTTGTAATTTTGCATGATATTCCATGGAGTTCCCAAGATCCCTCTTATAGTCCAGGCCCTAATCTGTTTTTTTTTCTCCTGTCATCTCTATAAACTGCGTTATTTTGTTTAAAAAATATAATTTTGTTTTCTCTACACAGAGGGACATACATGAGGAGATCTATGGAGGTGACTCTGTGGCTGCATTGCTTTAGTCTGTTTAGGTTCAACATTAATAAAACACAGATGAAATATGCGGCTTGATCTCAGGCATAGAGAATTATGTTTCCACCTTTCCACTTCACCACTGGTCTGTTTTGTGTGTAACACGCACTGCATGGTTCTGTCTGCCAGAGATCTGGCCCACTTTTACACTGTTGAACTGAGCATGCAGCATCCAGATAGCATACCCTCCAATTCCTGAAAACGTTTATTGATTTAGTTCGTTTTTCCCCAGCAGTGATGTCTTCATAAAACAACAATCCTGGATTTCTTTTCACAATTTGGTACATGGTGAAAAAATAGATATTTTTAGAATGTCATTTAATTTTCAACACTGTATAATAATATCCAACAATCTTTACCTATGTTTGTAATGTAATGTAATGCAATGTATGTAATATAATGTGTTTATTTTAAGGGGTCTTCAAGTGATTTATTTTCAGGGGGTCTTCAAGCAATTCTCAGTATTCATGTATCCATTTCAGTGCAGTATGTTACAATACTGGTTTAATACATTTAACACAGCAATGTAATATTATATGCTTCAATACAATATCATTCTTATGTTCTGTAACTCTGTTGTAATCATAATTAAAAACAGTATTCTAACCATATAGAAATCTATGCAATCATGGTGCAGTTCTGTTTTATATGGGTCAGTATAATGCCAGGTGAGTTTGTGTCTCAGCTTTGGAGGGCATGGTTCTGTTTCACTAATTTTGAACGGCATCAGGTCCCTGCACAGCAGCCGTTCGATTATATCCAGATGCAAGAAGTTGATTCAACAAATGCTGGGTGGATCTTTCCAGGTTTTTTCCTCAAGTCTTCAAAACCACCACACTCCGTTCCCTTCGGTACAGCCTGAACCAGATGCCGTTGAAAAAAAAAAAGAACACTGCAGTCCACATGCAACCTGAGGACCTTGTCTAAAAGCCTGACACTCTTCAACAACTTGAAAGTCATACGCCACATTGTCTATTACAATAATTGGAATGGCAGGAACCAGAGTCCCCAGAATATTCCAGAAGATAATGGGACATGCTAATGAGGGTGGAATCAAGCCAATCAAAGGATGTTGGGGAAGCCGGGAGGTGGAGGTCTGTTGAGGGGAAAGGCTAGGGAGGGTGTTGTGGGTGGGTTATCTGTCTAAATTGTACAGCCTCTGAGCAGCGTCACGTCTAACTGTAGTAAGTTCCTTAGCCTCTGTCATTGACACCGAAGGGGGCCATACTTTGGGGGGAGCTCTGGCAGGCAGAGCAGTGAGGGGGTTTATGCTGGACTGCAGTGCCAAAGCACTCCAGCTATGCCCTGCTGAATTTAGAGCCTGTCGCCCTGGTGGCCCTACTGAAAATATGACACGGGGGCATAAATAACACCTCTTTGCTGATCCCCTAAAACACCCAACCCCCTACCGTTCTCATAATATGCCCTATCAAAGCCCACTCATAGCCATGGATGTGCACGTAAATCTTCAGAAAGTGAGGTAGCATCTTCATTTGTTGGCTTGGCAGTAAGGTGTTGCTGTAGTGCATGAGTCTCCCTTCTGTAAATGGCGTAAGACCCAGGGAGTGTGTAACGGAATGGGTATAAGTCACGTAACTAAAAGAGCCAGACTTCTGCTTCACTGCCAAGATGCCTCACACACTACTGTCATATCTGTTTGTGTGTGTGTGTGTGTGTGTGTGTGTGTGTGTGTGTGGTGTGTTTGTGTGTGTGTGTGTGTGTGTGTTTGTGCATATCTGTAAGAGGGCGGTGGGTCTGTTGTTACGTAGCTGATGTAAAACCATACTGGTAAAAACATGTTATCCATAATCGCTCAAAGTGTGTACATATGCACATTAATTACTTAGGCATAATTAGCTTTCAGAGATAAATATTACTTTGGCAAAATCAAAGTAATATCAGTATAATGGTTTATTAACTACATTATAATAATAATTAATAAAAAATGCAAGAATCAGCATGGAGAAGCTTCCGTCATCCATGACACACACGCTGCTTCTAGTTCCACACACAGCTGATTGGATTTGCCCGAGTCTCAGGTCAGGAGAGGAGCACGCTGAGAGCAGAAATTGACTTTGGCCAGTAGAAGAGAGGAAGATGAAGGGCATCCAGTTGTATAATGCAAGATCCCCTGCCCTTATCTGCCCATTCTGCTTTCCCCATGTTATTGCAGTGCGTTTGCCACTGTTTGCATGATGCAAACAGAAAAGCCGGCTCATATTTAGACAAATATAACAGTCTAATTATCAATAAACTGTGAGGAAATAAAAAATTCCTAATTCCTGAAATCAAAACTCAAAATGTTCAAAGTAAAAAAAATAGTCACCCCTTGATCTAAAAATTGGTTATGCCTTTTACATCAGCTTTAATAAACGTGTAATATGATCTTCTTCAACTCATAAAATACTAATAAATCATAAATCAGTCACCCTACAATTGCCGTGATCATCTCTCATTATAAATGACACAGAACTGTTCAAGGACCTTGACTTTTTGACAATGTAAATCAAATTCTGTTTTGACATAGCAGCTCCAAATTGCACTTCCACCAGCTTTGGTAATTGTATAAATGTATAAAAATGCAGATAGTGTAACCTGGGAGTCTTACCTAATCTCATTCCCACAGCACTCACCCCAGGACTCCTGAACATGGGCCAAGACTGAGGCACTTGCTTTTGATTTGATTTAGGGCAGTGCACCTCTCCAATGATTCTCCCTGCTATGAAATGTCCCACAATGGAATGTATGCATTATTCCTCCTCTGGAAAAGACTACCAGGCTTTGCAACACATGCAAATGTCTTTTTTTTTTGGACCACTGAACTTTATGTATTTTGTAAACTGATACTTTTAAGCACAGAACAACCCAAATCACCATATCAAGCAAAACAAATGTACAAATGCTTTCATAAATGACGTTTACACCATTTAAAACGTCAATATTTTGAACTCAACAAATAAACACTTTAACGTTCTAAACAAGAAGATGAGATAATTTTCTGAAACCACAGGAAAAAAACTGCATCTTTATATAGCCACATTGATGATTTAAAAGTGTGCATGTATGCTGCGTGAAACCTCATATCAAATGTGTTTGTTTTATGGCTCATATAAAGCCACTAAGTTCTATCATTTCTTTTTCTTTGTGAGTTACTGACACCATACCATGAAGGAATGCTTTCTGGCATGGCTTGTAGGGCATGGTGTCCCTGCACTTAAATTGCCATGTATAAACTGATCTCCTAACCCTAATTGTAACGACAACAAGAACCTTGCTGTGTTCCTTGACACTGATGATGTTATCAAGCAGCCAAAATATATCCTGAGGTGCAACATTTATATTAATGAAGCACATTTGTATGCAAGTATTTAGTCAACGAACTTTGACAGTGGTTCATATATGAGTGCTCAATGTCTGAATGATTAATTTCTGAAAGTTCACTTTATGCTTTGCTTTCCTGGAACAAGTTTATGATTGGATAGTTTTGATTATGGCTCCACAAGAACATCTGGATCATGTGTTATATCCGTGGGGAACTAAGCCGAGTGTATCTGATATTGCGGCATTCACTACAAAGGCCAGGAAAAATGCTTGCCTGACAGCAGTAAATCCTACCTTGACACCTTCATGCTTGTTTGATTTGGTAGGGGAAAATGACGAACTTGTATTAGAAATACTCTCGTATTTTCCCCAAAAAGGAAGGGATGAACCCATTTATTCATTCATTTATTTGTTTGTTTATTTGAACATGGAAGATCAATGGGTAAAATGTCAAATGATACCTTGGTCATAAGTCTCATAAACTTTTTAGACCTGGAGGAGAAATCCTAATATTTGGTGAGTGAATATGAGACCATGAAGCAACCACCATGTGGGCCAGAAAGTGTGGCATTACACTTTCTCTGCTTTAACTTTAACAAGAGTCAGAAGTAAAGAACCTCAACCTATTTCAGTTTTATTTGACCAATCAATTCATCTGTATCAAGACATTTTCTTCGGCTGCTCCTAAATGCAACCCTTATAAATGTCACAAATCGGAAACATTTGTGTCTCATATTCACGATCAGATATCATGATACATTTGCTGTTAGTAGAGGTGCTGAGTGTCATGATAGAGCTGTGAGAAGAGGCTGTTGAAGTGAAAATGCCAGTTACCCTTGTGAGGAGGAGCTGATCCGTGGGAGGAACGAGAGAGAGATATCCTGCAGCCCAATCCTTACAGACAGCCTGGATTATGAGATACCACCATACTGATTAATGAGTAGAATGTTGCCTGTTGAAGAACATCTTTCACTGTACAGCAACCTCAAATATCTTGACTGGTTTTCTTTTGGAAAAATAATTTGTCAAAGCCTACTATCATATTTAACCTATTCATGCACTGCAAGTAAATTTAGTATGATGAGGAATTTTTACTTTGAAGATATATTGCTTGATCAATTTGAACAATATCAGACAAGTTTAGAGAACACATGGACCAAGGAAAATATATAATATTGGATATGGATGTTAGCGGGTAAATGCTTGCCTTTTGCTGGGTACAGCTGTTGAGAACTTCTTGTATTTATTGATCAGTGTACCAGTGGCTGAGACTTTGAGGCACTCCATATTTCTCAGCTATGGCTTCATCAGCCTTTGTAGCCAAGCAAGAGTCCTTGTTACAGAGATGCATATCAGACGACTCACGGATCTTGCAAGCGTTCCACATATTAATTTCACAGCAGAAAGCTGTGACATTGTTTTGGCTATACATGCTGCAAAGAAACTTATCAGTAACAAAGCATACAATAAAACACTTGGCATAGTAATAGTTTATTATAGTGTGATTCACTGCACTTTGGGTTGGTGGGGAATTTCCTGCCCACTAAAACATAGTGAAGTGATCCAGCAAGAGTAATATGCATAGTCGCATGACCCAGCTGTCCTTCAGAGATTATGAAAGAAACCCTGGCTTTCACCGAAGCCAGCTGGAAAAGTTCCTGGACCAAATTCCTGGCATGAACCCATCTCGTCCTGAGTATGTTCCCAAGTTACAAAGAATTAAATAAATATATAAATCAATGAACACAAAAATAATGTTAATATGCACATATGGTGAATGTAGTAGTGGATCCACCAGACTACCCCTCCTGACAAATCTAAATTTATAGCTGTCAGAGAAACAACACCGTGATGGACTGAAATCAAACAACAGGGACTCCTGTTGTCACTGGTGAAGGCCAGATTTTGTTTTCTTTCAGAGACAGATGCTGATGGAAACACATACACTCTCACGCTGTGGCAAGTGGATGTGCACTCAACACCCCATAAGACATCTGAATTTGTGGTCTTACCCACAGAACATTGTTTACATTCTTTTTCTACATTTATTTATTGTTTTTATACGAAGTAACTGCATACACATCTACATTATTACCATCATTAAGCTTGTAAATAATGCGTCTTAAAAATGCAATGATTGTTTTGAGGTCAAACTGGTGCAAAATAGCAATTTATGTTTAAAGCTGTTTAATCTTGTACTGGTTTTCTGCTGTTGCAGAAAATTATGCCTCTCTGAGTTTCAAAAAATATGGCCTGTTCTGCCAATGCAGGTGCTAAAAACAATTAGTAATTAATTAGAGCAAAGAAAAGAAACATAAAAAATGGCTGCCACCTGGACCGAGCCAAAGCATTTGGGATGATAATTATCAATCATGCTCAGGTAGCCAACTACATATTCTGCTCATACAAATTGTTCTTTTTATATTGAAAAATAATCTTTCATCAAGAATAAGGTAATAATGATCTATTTAGACTAAAGCATTCAGCATTTCAGCAAAGAGACAAAATGTAAACCGACAATGGATAAACTTTTTCTATTTTCTTTTCCATTTGAAACAATGGCACGTACTGCATTCATGTTAGAATTGAAATCATTTTGCTTTTCATTGATTTAAATTATCATTAAAAGCCTTGTAATTTAAGATGTAAATGTGGTGTTGTCATATAGCTTAGCATTCTGTCAACAATAAATATACCTTGCATTTTATTTTCCATTTAACAGACAGGTGCAGTCCAGAACTATTTTAATCACCCATGGAACACCCCACTTAAATTACTCCTGAGGAGAATTTGAAGCATGCTATCAATATAATTTGTAGCTTCTGGTGAACACTGTCATCATATTTGGAATGTGGAGTTCAATTGCTTGTTGGTGTCTGTGTTAAATGCTTTATGCAAACTACAATAATTGATGTCAAAAGACATTTCACTTTATTTTTCATATAAACCACTATTCATTCTTTGTCTCCATATTCATCTTTAGTGGACAATGGTTATATAATCATGGATGGTCAATAATTATCAATGGATTAACAATTTTGAAATTATCATGCCCTGTGACATTTAATTTTGGGATGGAAACATCCATAAGAACATGTTCCATAAGATCATGTTCCACCCTCTTATGTAAAAAAATGCCAGAATACTTTAATGGAGGAAGAGAATAAACATGGCAATGCTATGTAGTTTCTCATGTGGTTTTAAGGATATAGCAAAATGAAAATTTTTTTAACCTTATGCAAATAAAAGAAGCTGTAATATGACTGTAATGCATTTTCACAAAAGTGCTTCTCACATTAAGGCTTCATCACTGATGCAATGCTTGATAGGCTAAAGCCAATGAAATAAATAAAATGACTAATAATGCATTTTCATTTATCTCAATAGATTTGTCTTCTTGTTGTGCTGGGCTGAGCTTGGCTGTTATTAAATCTTATTGAATCTAACAAAAAACCTACATCTATCCTTTGGTTTGATGTGTCAAATAAATTCTCACATGAATTAGATTAAGGTGTGCTACTGATACTTATGTCCATGACGCAAAAGCATCTGTCCCAAATGATGGGTGTGATGTGTGAGGTAATGTAAGTTGCTTTAGGCAAAGTAATTATCTAAGCATTAAACAAAACATGTTTTTTCACCAATTGCTAACTCCACACCTGTTGTTCAATAGATGTCATTAAACTAAATTTTTTATACATAGTAAGATATTAACAAACCTCCAGCCTCTATATTAAACTCTAAACATGATAATCATAAGCCATGCATAGACAAAAAATGCACTAGGTCAAGTGCCATCATGGTTAAGCATCTTGTATTTTCATTTAATTTGTGTTTACATCATTTTGGGACATTTCTTCATTAACTTTAACAATAGGCTATTTATTTAATAAATGTAGACATTAACACAAAAAAATCCCTAGTTTACTCTTGAATGGTTAAAACAAAGATTTAGAGCAAATGGAGCATTCTTCCTCAAAAGCCAATGTTTCAAAAGTCATATAATAAGGTATAAATTTTGGAAGCATTGTTGTATGGTAGTAGTGATATAAGATTTGCAAAATAAAATGTATTCAAAGAATAGATCTGAATCTTGTGGTAACTTTCACATGGAGTCATTTGACAAATAATATATCTTAAATATATTAAATAATAAGTTATCACACCTAGCCATATCGTTTCACTACTTCTCATGTTCCAATGATGTGTTTGAATCCTCAAACTGTAACAAATGAAGAAGGGTGATTTTGCAGATTAAAAAAATTTAGATAGTGAGCAGAAACCTTCTATCCCACTCCCCAGAACACTGATCTGCCTTTGAGAACACTATGCACATTATTCAAATGTTTGTTACTCAATAGCTGTTACAGCATGGCAAGTCTGTACTTCTAAACTGCATGTCTTGAGTGGTGTAATGTTGAAATCAGCAGTTTTTGATATGTAAACATATCTTCAGTGTCTAATTACAAAGAGCTCTAACTTTTCTTCCATGGTTCAATGCACAATATTAATGAGGTCAATGATTATGTTAATTGGGCCATTTTTACTGCACATTTTAATTAGTTCTCAGTTTTCTGCTCTAATCAAGAGCTTGGAAACTTTCTTGATCCCTGAAAATGTATGTTATTTCCAATAGGATTCGAATTCCTAAAGCAGTATTGCTCTGAACTATTTGAAGCATTGCCGTTTTGCTATTTTAAGCTTCGTCATAAAAAACGTCACATTGCATCATATTGCCATGGCATGCTCATGGATGACAGTAAGCATTTATAGGGTATGTGTTAAATGAAATGTTTCTAAACACACCCAAAGCAAAGAGCAGAATGTTCAGGAAGTCATAGTAGATGGATTTGTTCATCTTGGCGGCAGGGTGATGTACCCATACATTTCATATAGACTCACTCAAATGTTTGTCCAGTGAAGCACACAAAGACATACACAGAAAAAATGCCATTTTATAAAGGGCATTAAGTTTACAAATTACTCCTTTAACGAATCACCTTCTGAGGCGCCATTTGAAGCGCCATTATCTGAGCGTTCCAATCTAGTGCTTCACCTCCAGATTTTATCATTCATTATACTGATGAGATGCAATTAAAAGAGCAGATGTCCACAAGCAGCCCCTCATCTGTGACGAGTAAATAAAACACCAAGCGATGTAATGAGAAACCAGGTTTGTTCTCAGGACAGTTTTTTCAGTTTAAAGTAACACTGAAAGTTAAATGTAATAAAATATAATAATAATAATGTTGGGGTTATGCAAGAGTATCGTGGGTGTGTCACAAAAGGCTAAGATGAATAGGAAAAAACAAACAAACAAAAAATAATTGCGGCTCATCTGCTGCATTTTTTTGCGTTTTTTGTGAGAGGTCTGTTTTCTGTTTTGTATTTTAAATCCTCCGATGTGGCGCGAATAAACTTACGAGACGTCTGTACCCCTGTCCCAAAACAACTAGTTGGACTGACGCCATTTAGCAAGGCGTCAGGTGAGGGCAACAGCGCAGACAAATCAGCGCCTCCACCCATTTTTTGAGCTCGACTGCGTGTCATGATGTCCACGACTGATGCTGGACAGGGTACGAAATTCCCTTGTGACTCACGTTAGTTGACGTTTCTTTCTTTAGCAGAGGGGGAATCAAATGGATTATGGTGAAGAATGGCAAGAACGTAGGCCTGACGTTTGTACAAGTTTGCAAAATATCAGGTCTTTTATGCATTGCCTAAATCAATTTTTACTTTTATTTCCATTATCATATTTATTCTGCTGCTGTATTTTTACATGTCGATTTTTAGCTTTTAGTCTTTAATTCTGTAAGATCTGGAAAATTATATAAATAATTCAACAAATAATTCAATAATTATTTTAAAACGGTCAGTACAGCAGTGCTGCTATCTACCCCAAGTACTATTTTGACGTTTTTATTATTATATTTTTGGCCATGTATGTAAGGGTAATAATGTATGTCGTCCTAAGGAGATTAAAAACAAATAATAATTTACCAAGAACCTAAGGTCAAGCATGAATAAAAAAAGAGCATCCATGTCAACAGAGAGCAACAGTCGTAGTCCATAAGCTATAGGGCTGTACTGCTGTCAGCTCACGCTATTCCTTTGAAGTTCGGTTCTGGTGGTTGGGCAACAGCTACTCAAGTAATTCTGGGAAACGGCTGTATAGTAATCAAAGTAGTTTTTTGTGAAGTTATAGCTTGCAGTTGGAAGTATGCTCAAACGAATAATAATAATAATAATAATAATAATAATAATAATAATAATAATAATAATAATAATAATAATAATAATAATAATAATTTCACAGAAATAAATCACAAGGGGGCGTTCAGTGGATTTAAATACGTTTGCTTGAAATCAGGTTGGTCCATTATGTAAGGGTCCCTTTTAATGTTATGTAACCTGGGAGATGCATGCCAAATAAGGGTCAACAAAATAGTAGCTGATGTATTTATGTTCTCGCCTTGTTCTCTTTCTAAAATGGTTGTTAAATCGTAGAGAGTAACGTCAATGACATTTAGACATTATCCTCCAGCCGATCAAAAACAATAAAGTAAATTTGTATCTGGTGGTGGAACCTTTCATATACTACAATATTTCCGATGCTTTTGTCTTCTGAATACGAAATGTATATCGTACCGTTATTTTTATGGTGCTAACAGTTTTCTGACTCTTAGAAACATGACTTGATCAATTGATATTAATTTCTTAATTTCACGGAAAGTAACGTTTTACTGAGAGCCTCGGAGGTATTGAATATTCTGATGTAGACTCTGAGTGTAGACTTGGCTCAAGAATATAAGCTTAAAAGTTAGCCCTTCATATATTGTGTGCTGCAGTGACCCCTCCCCCCGTACACAAATATACAAACGTGCATCACTTATCGCATACACAAAGATTATGTCCGTTTAGGGAAACGCGTTTCACCACGGAAAGGTAGGATACCTGCATCAGGTAAATGACTAGATAAATGAGGAAGGTCATGCCATTTAATAATGAGGTGCTGTATGGTGACTAAGCAGGCTGTGCAGCATTTATGATGTGGGGAAGCTGTCTAGCTGTCTAGCTTGCTAGCATCAAGTTTCAACCACTATCGTACTGAAATCAGTGATATGGTCTGTTTATCAGCGTTGAAAACTCAAGCGTGCGTTATCTTTTCTTTTTCTGCTGTTTTCTCAGTTACAATGAACCTCCAAATTTAAACAGAAGGGACGTATTTGTTTTAGTTTATTTTGCGCTTCTTAAGCAAGAGTCCATGAAGTATATTAAAGTAAAATGAACTAAAAAAAACTAGTTATATAAAATGGTAAAACCCCAAGGTTTCCTTAATACTTGTTTAAAAAACGGACTACATGTACAACTAGTGGTAACTTATCAATAGCTGTTTTAAGATACACATTAATAAAACAGAAAATAATGTATAAAAGGTGCACACCGTCCTGATTTACAGTATATCTAAAAATAACCAGTGTGCTTCAGGGTTTCCACCTTTAATAACAATCCACACAAATTCTGCTCGAAAATGAGCGATAAAAATGAAACAAAAATTAATTATATTAAAGGATTCCATGTCATTTTCTGCGAACATCAGCAGTGGAGGACGCAAACATTCTCTTCAAGTGGATATGAGAGCATAAGAGGCGCACTGCATTGTACAGATCAATATATAACACTTTCTATTGCTAGTCTAACGGTGCATGAATGAAAATGTACCAGAACCTTAGAATAGATAGAGTGTTAAATAGAGTCGAACAGTTCATTTTATTACCATCACTCACATATCTCAAAAGCTAATAACCCGTGAAAAAGAGAATATGAATGCATCTCGAAAAATCACCTCAGACATCAAGCATTTCCACCGTATTGGTTATTAGTGTTTGATGTGCCAATGTGTTTGTGTTTTTTTCTTTCTCTCTCTCTTAGTTTTCTAAATGATTTTTGGCCACTCACATGTCCGTTCGCGGTTCGCACGCACGCGCACCAAAGACCCAGCATGAACGCTCTCCTGCACACCCCCGGGGAGGGAATGTAAACACTGCAAGCTATTGCATGCTGCTTTAGTGCGCAGGGTCTAGATAATGCAGTACTACAAAATGTTGCACACTGTATTATTGTTTTTCATTTTCATTGTATTCTTTTATTATCGGTCGATTGAGGCAAAAAAACGGAATTCCAAAATCACCCCCAAGATGCTCTTGAGTTCACCAATTAAGAAATATCTACATGAATCGCTTTATTAATTCTAGCGTGGCCTTCGGTTCAAGGGGTCGAAATGACAACGTCATGTGCGAGTCAAGAGAAGTTTTATTTATTTATTTGTTTGTTTGTTTATGCATGTCATTTTAAAATCTAAATTTGCACATAACCCACGGTTAATATATTTTGCCAAAAATTAATAAATCGCAAAATCTCTAATGACCAATCCGTAATATAAAAATTCGTCACCCAAACAATCCGTGTGCCGCAGTGGAGTGTGTGTGAGTCATGATAGCTGATGCGATCTCTGCCTAATGGGGCGCTCAGGCGGGCTGAAGTAGGAACAAAGCCCAACACTGACTCTACATTTCAGTCTGAAGCCCTCCCCCTTACACCCACCCCCAACTTCTACAAACTGCTGGATAGAGGATAATTAGGCACCACAATTAAGTAACCTCAACAGTTTAGAGAGCAGGACCACGTTGGTAAATAAATCCGTCACGACTTGTCGTTTTTCACGCGAGCATCATTCTACACGAGGGATCCGGTCGAATAGGCTCGAGCTGGACCAGCAAGAAAATATAATTACTTGGGGAGGGGGACAAAATAGGTTTGTCTTAGTGAATTAGGCGACGCAAACTAAACAGAGGCTAAAATGTGACCTGATTCAATTAGACTAGGAGAATATCGAGTTACTGGAGTTGTGAGAATGATTCCCATTGGTCTGACGTGTAGATTACACTCTAGGAGTTAAATCACTGGTGCACATTTACATGTTTTGAGACCAGGGAACAAGACAAATAAACAAGAAAACACAAACAGACTACCCCAACTTATTTCAGTTTCATTAAATATATGAAAACAATTTCAGAACTATTACCCTGTTTTCAAAAGCTTAATGTTTTTTCATTAATCTTCAGTCAGGCAGTTCGAGAAACAAAAGCTTGCAGGCACGTTTGGTTTTTTTTGTTGGTGTACGTTTAATTCTTTAATATTGTACGAAATGTAACCAAACATTATTTGGAAAAACTAAAATTTACATAACCCTACCAACGCATTGCTCCATAAATACCGATTAGGCCTACCTCTAACATGAGTTACCGGTCCGTTACATGCGGATAAATATGGAAAACTGAGCTATAAACAAGTAATAATTTCCTGCGACTGGCATTTGCAATAGACAGATAGCTTTATATTTCGTCACTTACATAAACAAGATTGACACGGAGTTTCAGGCTTTCACTACACAATTTATCGACATGACATTAAATAACAACAACTGTGCTACTCAGACTGGACTTGAGACGAAATGTTGCACTGGATACAAAAGCACATTAATACTAATAATCGGTTAGGTAAACGTGTAGACGGTATAATACTGAGTAAATTCACATTTGGTACACATTAACTATAACATTCTTTGCAGTCAAGACTAATCATCGCAATATTCGTAAAGCCATCTCATTTTTCCATATATCTAGGGACCACATTTTCCCCCCACAAAAAATCCCTTAAAACTGTTTTATGACTATTTACAAAATAAAATATTACATTTGAAACTAGGTAAATTTTTATGTACAAAAACAGGATTTAACCTGCCAGTGGCATGCAACTGATCTCCGGTGTGTGCAGTCTTTCCCTCAAAAAAGTGTAATAAAAAATACAAAAAAAAAAGAAATAAAATATGTATATGTATGCATATTGAGGGAAAGACTGTTAAGCTGGTTGTCGCCTGGCACCACAGCCATGCACTGATCATTTTTTTTTGCTATACAGCTAGTGGGGGGGGGAGG
>JBBMFX010000007.1:3197711-3208745 GCA_037832545.1 Rhabdalestes septentrionalis | reverse complement strand
AGAGAGAGAGAGAGAGAGAGAGAGAGAGAGAGAGAGAGAGAGAGAGAGAGAGAGAGAGAGAGAGAGAGAGAGGCTTTGCTCTGCTGAGCTCGGTGGGACTGTTTTTAAGTGACCACACAGAGGGCAAAATCAAAAGAGATTACCAGCAGGTGGCGGCAGCATAACGTTTCAGCTGCCCCACCCCTTTCCGCCTCCAGTAAGGGCTGCCTGAGACTGGTTCCACTGACACACCGGACAAGACTTGAAAACACTTGCTATGGTTATATTTTATAATCCCCATTTCATATTTCTGCAGTGTGCTCGATGTGTGTTTTCAAACATGTGTGAGATTATTATATCACAGCATCAAATCGGATTCATCACATTCACACAGAAAACACCAGTCAGGTCATCCAGCCTGAATTAATACTAGAAATATACATCTTACTGTTATTTTCAAAAAGAGATACACATTCACTGAATCATTCATCCATTCAATCACTTATTTATTAATTCATTGGTTTGCTAATTCATTCATCATTTAGTCCAGCAATCAATTAATTAATTAACTAATTAATTTGTTTGTCTATTTGTATTTTGTAGTTCTCATATTTTGCTTCTTGTAAAAAGTGTGTGCAGTATACAATTTACACTCACATTATATTGCACCCGTATTCCCATAGCTAATTTGTCCAGAGTGTTAGTTTTTAAACAAAGAAAATCTTCTGAGGATAGAAATTATACATTGGAATGAAAGTTACTCTTTACTTACCTGATGAGTTATGCTTTGAGTCTGTGCAACATTTTCCATGCTCAAAGTTGATTTATTCATTTAGAGAAGCACAATTTTTCATGTGAAACTCTTTGGAGTACTGACTTCACGTCCTGAGGACAGTTCAGATTCTGATGGCAATACAGAAGCTCCACCATTTTCAATTGAGCAAGTAAATGGTATACAATTTAAATGGATAATCCTTCTGCTTTTCTACCTTTCTGCATAACCCTGTCATTAAAATGCACACATATATGTCCTGAGCGGTGATAAAAACCAGGAGTTTTAATGTCTTCTGCACAAATATAGCCACTTTATTTATCACTCAAAATGACCACATATGGCTTTTAAGTGTGTATGTAATGTTGAAATCTTGGTAAATGGGGCCATGGACACAAAAATGCTTCAGTGTCCTGGGATACATCAGGTTACATGTTTGTCATTTTATCTGCAAAATCAGATTTATTTGCAAATGTATTAACTTTATTTACATTGTAACATGGGCACATGAAAACCCAAAGTTTACCTGAGGATAAAACTTTTTCGCAAAGTTTAATGACAGTTTTATTGCTTTCAATCACTTAGAGCATAGTAGATCAATATATTCTCATCCCTAAAGGCCTTCTTCATCTCATCCCCTGTCGTGTCATACTTGTCAACAGTTAACTCTGCAATAAGCAGTGCTACAGTGTAAGGGCTCTCTTCAGTGTAGGCCATAAGTTTCAAAACTGCCGGCTACGTGAGCATATAGGCTTGAAAGATACAAATCCCAGACCTACAGTGTGATTTACAGTATGTGTACAAACAAAAACAGGAGATGCCTTTGTTTGTCCTAATACCATTCACAATCAGAAATAGGGTGTAGGGCACTACAATATGACCCTCGCATCACGTCCTTTGTTTCCTCGCTAGCTGTTATATTTGAATTTCCCTCCCACGAATTGCCACGTTTCAATATGTGCTGCTTATCAACACATTTGCAGACAGCATGGTGAGTCACACATCTATTTCAGTTCAGTAGTCCGCTGATTAGCCGGCTGCAGAAGATATGGTTTGAACATATGTGTCATCGCTCTGATCACACTGTCATGGTGTAACTTCAGTCAAAGGTTGAGCTTAATTACTGAACTATGGTGTAATGACAAGCTCGCCAGAGGCCCTTTTGTTTCAACACCTCTTGATGGATAGACAGCAGCAGAACTTTTTCCCCTTTATGGTTAACATTGAAAGGCTCTCGTGCCTCCAAAAGTCACCGAACGCAACAAAACGTGCAGAGCATCTCAAGGGGAGAGCTCTCGCCATATGTGGCCTCGCAGTTAGCTTTTTTGTCACAATATTTTCAGGATCACAGATTCAAACAGATTGGAACAAATGAAGGTGATAATGCAAATGTGGTATGGGCTCTTTACGGCAGCAGTGATTACAAAAGAACAGTTTATACAGAATTACACAAAAGGCCTCTGAGCTTAATTGCATTCGGAGCCAGGTCAATTTTAGCATGGCTGTTGTAAAGACAGGACAGTTTGCCAAGGAGATTAAAAAAGAGAGTCGAGCACAGGCCTAAAAAAAGGGGGGCGAAGGGGGCAAAATAAAGAGGAAATAAGCTAAAATTTAATAATGTGCCGGACCACCTCTTGTGTGAGTACAAGCATGGCATCTGTGTCAGAGGCTGTTAATTAACATCAGTGTGTTCCTCACTGGCACTTTCCTTCCTGTCCTCCATGCAGGGCCCAACCCAGTGTCATTGTGCAACTGGGGAGCGTGTGTGTGTGTGTGTGTGTCTTTGTGTGTGTGTGTGTGTGTGTGTGTGTGTGTGTAGAGGGGGTGTTGGTGTGATAATCCCTCTCATTATAATTTCAGTCTGGGTCTCAATGCAGAGTGGTAAGTGAGTGTGTGCATTTTTGTGTGTGTGTGTGTGTGTTTGTGTGTGTGGGTGTTTGTGTAGGAGTGTGTGTGTGTGCAGCGCACATGTGTGTGTATGGGGGGGTGGTGGTCACCACAGCAACTTATCAATATGTATTTTCCTGTGCACTACCCCCTTTACCAGCCCAGTTTGACAGAGGAGTATGCAGTGACAATATGTCTGTGTTTCAGTGTGTCGTCTTATCGTGTATGTGAGCAAATGGTAATGCAATCTGAAGGATGGCTTAGTCTACAGAGTTTCTCTTATTGTTAACATTGTACTAATCTTGCCTAGATGAGCTTAAAAATACTTACATTCCTAACCTTGCTTTACCTTCTGACTTTTCTTAAAAAGTGTTTTGTATGTATGTGGGCTGGTATAGTTTAGGTATCATTGACAGGTATTTAATGGGGTAACAAGCTGCATCATCTCAGTTGAACGGTGGATGTTGACTTAAGTCTTGCTTTACAGGTCCTTGATACTGTTGTGGATTACTTGAGCGCTGATGTACATCGCTCTGGATAAGGGCGTCGGCCAAATGCCGTAAATGCAAATGTTAATGCAGTCAATATATTCCCACATTTTGCTGCAAAATGACTTTATCCACTATGCTTTCCCTGTAGATAATGGAATGGGCAGAGTATTTATGCTGTAATCCAAAGTCTTCAAGCTACAATTGCATTCATTCATGTTGGGATCTATTATAGAATTTTTATTTCTCCATTGCTCCAAATATGGCAAAAAACAAAAATCTATGCAAACAAATTGCCACATTCAAAATAGACATAGGAGGAGTACATGCTTTGACTTCCCAATGTATTAGATGTTTGTAGTATTTGATTGAAAACTGCTGCTCTTGTAATAAGCAGCCTTTGTAGCCTTCAGCTTTGTTTTGAGGGGAAAGGGAAGGATTTGAGTAAATGTGTCAACATTTGTTTACCTGTGTTATTTTTCCCAATATAACACAATGTGTCAGATAGCTGGGTTCCGGCTGTGAAAGCTTTGCAAATCTGGTCTGTCAGGTGACACAGCAAGAGAAAATCAAAACAAATGGAGGGCCAATCAACTAGCAAACGAGCTTACTAGCTGAATTAGTAGCTGGTGTGCAGAAATAGATAATCTATTACTGTAGAACAATCAGTGCAGTTTATGCAAGAGGTTAGTGCAAAGTAACTAAAAAGGCAACAAAGTCATCAGTTGGAAGCCTCCCTGTTGCACAGATATTCTGAATAAGTGGTATCAGTTCTGTTTATGATAGCCGATACAGTTAAAATTGTCTGTACAATAAACACATTTCATATATTCTGTCCTCGCTTGCACTTGTTTTGTAGTTTTTAATGAGAAAACCTTGAAATGGTACTGTGCACTTTTTACTGTGGCTGTTGATATTTCAGGTGATTTTTTGGTATTTTATTTTTCTCTATATTTATCAAAGAAGTGGTTTGGCCGGCCAGTTTGTTATCACAACCTGTTGCTTAGAAACAAACAGGGCCAAAATCAAACAGTCTTTTTTAGTAACTTTAGTGTGCCTCACATTTCAGAAAAAAATCCGCTGTGAGGTCCCTCCCACTCACACAACATCAAAAACAAAGTTAGTGCAGGGATAGAAAAGAATAAATATTCATTCATATTATTATCTACAGCATTCACTCATCCTTTAATTTACACTGAAGCTAAAAATTGAACGTTGTTGTAAACTCATCCAAATTTCCACCGTTTGGCATCACAGAAACTAAAGGAAAATACTTGTGTTGTCCTATTCATCATCAAACTCATCCATAGCCACTGACACTTAAATCATTTCCGTTGGGACTGACTGATTATCTCACATGCTGAGCTGAATTCAAAAGTGAAACATCATTTCAAATCTAGTAAACAGGTTTTGATGAAGGGCAACTGTAGAGCCGACTACAAAACAAGATCATTTGTTCGACCTATACATCATCCTTGACTAAGAAACATATCTTTGTCATTGCTCTTTATCCATCTTTCATTCTCTCTCTCTCTTTCTTTCTTTCTTTCTCTCCCTCTCACTCTTTCTCTCTCCCCACTTGCTCACAGTTTAACTCACTTGTTAAAAGTTCCTACCAACTGTTACTCATGGTGTTTATTTATTATGCCATTTTCAATTCCTAAGTAAGTGATATTTGTAAAACCTTGCAAACAAAGCAAATTAATTAGTGTGCAAGGTACTAAATGTTGCTTTGCGTAAGACATCATCCTCAGCATTCCAGAACATGGCAACTCACCGAAACACATGGCTCAGCTGGAGACATACTCTGTAAATGTTTCTTGGGGGAAATCAGGACTTGAAAGTTGGTAAATTATTTTTAATGGTCACAAAAATAATAGGCCATTTTCCAAATGATGTACCATGCGGGCCTGCTATCATCAGGATGCTATATTCGCCTCCCTGTTGATTAGATAATTTGCAGTGCAGTGCACCTGGTGAGATTTACAGAACACTAAGCTCTGGAGGCTTTCTCCAAGCCACACTATATGCATTACAACAAACATCTTAAAGGCTCGTTCTTGATGATTCCAGAATTACCAGGTCCAGTTGAGAGTCGAGTGAAGTCATTGCCTATGTGTAAATGTAGACCTATAGGTCTAACAAATTTCATGCCTTTCAGGCCACCATTTCATGCCTTGGTCTTGTCAGGGATGAGATACGATGAGACAGGGCCACCTTAGGCATATTGCAGATTTTTCACCAGGGACCAGCCTCGCATGACAAAAGGTAAAAGACTGTGGCCGGCAGATGTTGGACTGGCTGGAAATGGCAAAGAGAAGCCAAGGGCCCCTGTAAATGCTCCAAGGCCAATCAGTGAGAATCGTATGAGTTGGATTATGAGTGGCCCCCCCCTTTTCTCTATGCTTGCCATTTTTTGCACAGGCTGTGGGGGGAAAAAAGCTTACCCAGTCAGAAGAGATGGTTATCTTTCATTTTTTTGGCAGCAGTTTTGGTGATGGCGAGGCAGAGGAGATAGGAGGCTCGCTGCCAAATTGGGGTGGGGAGAGGGGGGGGGGATTGTTGGAAGAAAATGTTTTAGAGCCAAGCACCTCAGCACTAATTTTAGGGTAGGGGTCCACACAGAGTGTGCGAGCGTGCTGTTGCCATGGCAACAACCCGACGACCACCCAGTGCACTTCTGCATCATGTATGCCCCCCTGATCATTAGCCAGACCGCCGCCATTTCATACCATATCTGACTGGTTCTCCCTCGATCAGTGCAGATGATTTTCACTTGATTGCAATGTCTTACCAACATTACCAAAAAAATGCATAACAAGAAAAAGTTGATGAGCAGAGTCACAGTAAGGTTATATTTCATTATGTTATGATTGTAAAATTAGGGTATCTTATGATTTTGATACACAGTTACCATCTGCTGACCATCATTCAGAATAACCTTGAGACGGATTCGTAAATCATTTAGAATGTTAAGTGAGTACAACTGGGGGTGGACTGGGACAAAAAATGGCCTGGCATTTTGGGGTAGAACGGCCCATCCCATACAATTACGCACACCACCTGTCTTTGTGCTCCCATGAATGTGAATCTTTTAATGAATGTTTGGTGAAAAAACTGAGGGCATTCTGTATGTGTGCATGTAACCGAGAGAGAGAGAGAGAGAGAGAGAGAGAGAGAGAGAGAGAGAGAGAGAGAGAGAGATTTTTTTTTTACATGTGCATGAATTTCATGTCTGTGCATTGTACATAAATACCTTTGGCAGCGTCTGCCAGAAGTGCCAATTTTTCTTTCTCTCACAGTTCCTCTGCGATCCCTATACATTTTCTCTCTCCATCTCATCCACTGACACTGTAGACTGACACAGAGACAAAAGGGGAAGTTTGTTTAAAAGATATGATTATGCCAGCTCCGTGTCAGTTAAATAAAACTATTTGGCTGCAGATTCGTTTTACATGGGCAAACGGTCAGTGAAAAAACTACCGTCCTGACTCTTCTGATGAATGAATTACACAGGCACAGGGACAGGAGTGCTGTTTAAAAAGTGCATTGGGCAAGCCAACTGTCGGTTGGGCCACCAATCTATGAGTCTGACCTAGAAATATATAAATGAATAAATGATGTTTGCCCAAATAGCATGTTGGCTCACTGGCACAAAAAAAAATGCCTGATAGGCCACACAGTCAGTCCGACCCTGAGTACAATACTATGCAAATTTGTGGACATCATTTATATATTTATATATCATTTTTTTGAAGCAAAGTCTTCATTAGCATGATGAGAATGGACTGTTTACGGAGAGGATGGGCCTACAACAGTGGTAACAACAAATGCTAATGACAATTAATTGCAATCAAATTGTGTTTTAATTTAGCATTGGGGGATTTTATGGCTAACATTAAGACATTAAGCTAATTTCAGAGCTAGAAACCAATGCATAAAATATCCATCAATAAAAATAAAGCAAGGAATAGTAAAGTAGCAGGATGTGCAGTGTGCTGAGCAAAGAAAACAACAGTAAAGTATGTATGCAACAGACTACATTCTTCCATTAGGGAGCTGTCGATCTGTCAGCAGCCTGAGTGGTATCAGCGGCGGATCTGAGACACAGATCAGTGCCTGACTACTGTCTCTCCTCCCCGTCACTCTCCCTTTTGTATTTATAGACTCTCTTTTCTCTCAGCACAATGGCCTCCATATCAAACATTTTAAATGATGCTTGAAATACCAGTCACTTGACTTTGATGTCACAGGCAATTAAATCCAACCTTCCTCTTCCCGGTTAATAACAGCAATCTCTCCCAGTCTAGGGCCTAATTAATATGTGCTATTTGTCACTTTGCGGTGACACATGTATTTCAGAGGGAGAGTAGCGGAGAGTACAATAGTGTTGGACGTGGTGAGCTCTGTCATTAGAAAGCCAGCCGTCACTTCTTCTTCCTCTTTACTGATCTGAGCTGTCTGTCCTTCTGTCGCCCGTGGCCCGATTAGAGAGGAAATCCTCCCTGCATTGTACACAGGCCTGTTGTCATGGTTTCGGTTGCAAGACGTAGTCATAGATATGTGATGTGCTTATAAGGCACGTATACATGTAGCATAAAGGTTTTAGGCAACCAGGAAATAAAAGTTTATCTCAGCAGTGAGTCTGTGCATGAAAACAGAGTACATGTTACAATAATATAATAAATAATACAGAAGTTTTTGATATCTTGGTGAGAAAGGCACATTTGATTTCTTCCGCTATCGCAAATATTTGTTGCATTTCACTGGAAGCCCTTTTAATTGAATTAATAAGATAAACTAGATACTGGTTGGAAACTACAAATGCTGAGGCAAATGCTGAGAGCTGGAAATGGTTAATTTAACACATATACAGACATACAATATCGTTTTATTTATTGTTGTTAATATTTAAATATGCAGTTATGCATTTTTTTTCTGCAGACAATCATTTCACTTTCCATGTACTTCTATTATTTCCAATATGATTTGCCTTTTATAGAGTTCAAAATGTTCATGCTGGAAGAACGACATAATATTCATTTACAAAGTAAAGAATAAAATGTTACTTAGAACTGAATCTCTTTACATTCACTTACATTAAATGTAAAGAATGCCTTCTACTGCAGAGTTATCATTTTGGAGTTGCTTGCTTTTTGGACAGTGCTGTAATGCAAACTGTATATGTTCTTGTGTGTAGAAACTGGAGAGAAGCATTGGAAAAAAATCATCAGCTCTGCCTCCAAAGATGTTCATCCTTTTCTCCAACAAAGTCTGGTCATTACTAAACATTGGCACACTCTTACATTTTGTGTCAATGATAAAACAGACCCACCTTTGGGCATGTTTATTTGTTGCTGCTCCGATGGCCTAAGGAATATGATGTCTCATTTCAAAACCAAATTGTTTTGCTAAGATGAGAGTGTCTGATTTGTTTGCATATTTTGATAAAATGCGCCACACCGTTATTAGGACCCATCTGATAATAACAGGAATAGACGCTCCACTGGTCTGGAGACAGCACGCATAAAGCGTCTGTCATTTGTTTATTTGATTTCTGTAAAGATTTCTGCATTAAAATGTTGTATCAGTGATGCAAGCACCATTTAGTTACTTATTCATTGTTTTCGTTATGTTTTATTTGCATTTTGCCGTGCCATTAAACCACTGCTTTTAAATCATGAGCCACACGCTTGAATATTCATTTGTAATTTCTTGTCTCTCTTTGATCTAGACTGACAAACACTGAGAAGTTCAAGGCAGAGGATTTGTGTAAATGAAACTGCTGTAAGCCTCTGCATATATAGACAATTAGCATAATCCATGTGTGTGTGTGTGTGTGTTTCTCAGCACAGCTTCAAAATATGAAAGGCAATAATGTGAAAGCCATGAGTAACATTCATTGGGTTTACTCTGTAATTAGAGCTGGGTATGTGTGTGTGAGTGTGTGTGTGTGTGTGTGTGTGTGTGTGCATTTGTGTGTCTCGTCAATGGCAATTTCAGCAGTCGCACAGCAGGTGGGAGAACAAAATTGTGAACAAATCATTGATAGTGAGATATGACCAGCAGGCATCCCCGAGCCCCTTACTTTGGTGACCACAAAGTACCCCCCCCCCCCCCCCAATTTTTGTTTTAAATAAATTAATTTAAAAAAATGTAAAAACAAACCAAAAACAACACACAAATTCAATGACCCGACTTTATTTCTCCTATGCCAAGCCACACTGGTCCTTTATGGCCTCGTGAGCCTCCGCTTTATAGCCATACCAGCCCTGCCCGGACACCCTGCACCACCACCTGCCAAAACACTGCCCGTACTTGGACATCTGTACTGAACATGAATCTTTTTCCCGAGAGCTTGCCGATCCAGTGGTAAAGAATTCTGCTTTTATTGGCAGATCCACCTAATGTACCATGTAGTGCGGTATCACTAGCATTTTTATGGCACATTGGAAAAGCCAATTCATTTGCATAATATGGTGAAGGGTTGCCATGACTCTAGGACGAGAAGGGGTTGTCGTGTCTGTGTCATGTGCCGTGACGTCCGATTCATCATCTCTGCACTTCAATTAATTACACTTATGACAAACTGAAGCCCGTGGCCACCCATAGGCCCAAAATGACTCTAAGAGATACTCCTGCTTCTCTTGCGTTACTGAGCACCTTCACACAAACACATACGAACACACACACACACACACACACACACACACACACACACACACACACACACACACACACACATGCACACTCACACCATGCCTTAGGCTGAATAAAATTAATATTTTGCTTCCCATCTGGAAGACTCAGTAAAATTAATGAGGGAAGGAGGCCTGTAGCAAGAGGAAAACTCAGGGATCAATCTGTGTATGTGTGTGTATTACTGGACAACTGGAGGCGCGGGTGTGGTTATGGGTTTTGTAAAGCATGTGGGTGGCACTCTGCATGCCCAAAACATCCTGCACCTCCTCAAGACTTTCACAAATAAGCAATTTCTTGGTGTTCTGACTGCAGCTTATCCCAAAGTACTGACACACTTTACTCCTTGACTGGTAAGAGTGGGGTTATATTGCTACACAGCTGTGATGGTTAAGCGTACATGTTTTGACCAAATAATGTTTAGGGTGAAGCTCTAATATATATATTAGAGCTATATGTGGTGGTATTAGTACATGGCTGCGGCTGTAAAACATTTATTACCAGCCCAGTTGATTAAAAACCTGCATTACAGTTGAAATACATAAAACCTTTTCTATATCTGTGTATATATATATATATATATATATATATATATATACACATTAGTGCATTAGTGCAGCTCTACCTATAGCCTTTCAACATTTGTTCCCTCTTTCCTATGATTTTATTATCTATTTACTCCTGTTAGGCCACTGCGATTCATGCAAGGGAGGCACCAGCAGACAGGCAGCGTGCTGCAGAACAGGGGATGTAGAGAGTTCTGAACATTGTAACATCTGGGTTGTGGAGCTTGCAGCAGTGAGGTGAACACTGAAGCAGCACAAAGCATGGCCCAGTGCCCACTGCTATGAGCTCGAACCAAAACCGCGCAGGGGGTCGAAACCCTGCCCCCTCTTCCTCGGCCATGCACCAGGATTAAAACCGCAGGGCAAGTGCTATTGTTGATTTCATTCTTTTCACTACAAAATCATTTTAACACATTCTTATTGGTAACACATTTGTAACAGGATTGAGACTTATTTTACCAATGGACTGAGCAATAGCTATTTGGCACGATAACCTAAACAATTATTTGAGAAATTTGACGAAAATTAATGTAATTGCATTAATGTAAACAAATAGACAGGTAGACAGATAGATAGATAGATAGATAGATAGATAGACAGATAGATAGATAGATAGATAGATAGATAGATAGATAGATAGATA
>JBBMFX010000007.1:3186096-3197611 GCA_037832545.1 Rhabdalestes septentrionalis | reverse complement strand
TCTCTCTCTCTCTCTCTCTCTCTCTCTCTCTCTCTCTCTCTCTCTCTCTCTCTCTCTCTCTCTCTCTCTCTGGGTTCAGTATGACTACAGTGAGGCCGCAGACAGGCAGCAGGCGAGGGAGGGGGGTAATGAGCGATGCCATGGGCAGTTAGGTCAAGATGTGAAAGGAACGATGTCAATTAAAGTGAGCCAGAACGACTTTTAAACAATCAAATTTACAGGCCCGGGAGACGGGGAGTAAATATAGAGGCTCTGAGGCAAGACAAAAGAAGATGTGACTATTTGGAAGATGTTTTTATGCTGGCAGAAATGCATATGAAACATCAGTATACTCACCAGAAGCTCCGGAACATTTATTTTAGATGTTGAAATGTATCGACCCCTTCTGATAGGCAAGGAAAATATTCACTGGTAGTTCAGGATGCGTTTACATCGCTGAGTTTGGCACTCAGTATTGCACAGTGAGAAGTGTTTGAGGTTCGAGAGACAACTCCATATAAAAAATAAAAACTGAACCGAGCTGATGTTTTTCATATAATGTTCTCCATTCTCTCATTTCACATTGCCACAGCATCTTGTCCAAAAGGTCATAATTCCTTGTGGTCACGGCGCTCTTCGCTAAACAGATGGAAACAATCTGAGTCAACATTTTTCAATTAAGACAGAGAACACAAACAAACAAGGGGGGTGGAGAGTAAAACACACACACAGACACACTTCCATACGACAAGCTGGGAAAAGCAAAAATGACCTTGAAGACCTGATGGCTCATTAAAAGTGATGCCTCAACCCTGCAAAATGCTTTCATTAGTCGAAGCCTGATCACACAATCGCACGTCCGGGTGGGAGTTGGGGAGGGGGGAGGTGTGGGGTGAGAGGGCCAATTTGAGAGTGATTTCATTGCACGTGCAAGGGGTAATTGCTGGTGCAGAGCTTGTTCTATATTAGACCTCTTGTATCACTGATGTCTGAGGTCAATTAGCTGTGCAAGAAACGCAGAAAGCAGAAGCTGATTGGGGAGGATTTTACATGTGTGCATGCATGCATGATGAAGACTTTGGGGGTCTATTTTATGCTTTTAACCATTTCTTCTCAGCTCACAGCCAGCTCCTCTTGTTGGAGGTCTAGAGTATCTTCTCAAACTGACATGTTCAGCCGTTGAACAGTAAAACACACTGGGGCCAAGCTGTTCCCGAGTCTCTTCACCCGAGAGTGAGTTGGGTCTCGAGTTTCCAGGTGTGGTAACAAATCTCTCAAGTCTTTAAGCAATGAATATTAGTTTAATCCCATTGCTATTTGCAGGGCAGACAAAGCACTGTACACCTCCTCTAAAGGTGTATATAAAGGATAGACTATAGCTATTGCATGGATTATAGATTTAGATTAAAGATGCTATAGTAATAATAATAATAATAATAATAATAATAATAATAATAATAATAATAATAATAATAATAACAACAACAATCATAATCATAATCATAAGAAAAAAAATATTATTATTATTCCTATTATTATTATTATTATTATTATTATTATTATTATTATTATTATTATTATTATTATTAGTAGTAGTAGTATTATTATTATTATTATTATTATTATTATTATTATTATTATTATTATTATTATTATCATTATACTTGTTATTACTATTATTAGTGTGCTTGCTCAAGGACACTATTGCTCTTAAGTTTTATTCTTCTTCCGTTCACCCAATTTTTGGCCCCCTACTCCTCCCAGAGCTTTCGAGATAGAGACACCGTTCCAACACTGACACGTCGGGCCCGATCTGAAGTTAATGGCTTCTTCACAGCTTTTTGATGCATTTTGTTGTTTGTGCCTTATTCGTGTATTTCCAACTAAATCGATGTGCAAAAGTGTTGGCACCCCCCAAACCCTCAACTTTCAGAGAGTCCTGCTCGTCCGAAACTCACCAAACTTCATGTGATCCCTCAGGCCAACATCCCTGACACACAAACACGGTCTGTGATGACCTGCACTCATCTTTTCCTTTTCTTTCGCTCATCCCTTTTTTTCCCATTCACTTCCATTCATTTTTAATCCCATTTAAATGAATGCAGTTTGAGAAGAAGAGACTTTCAGGCTCCATAGACTGACCCAGCCTTATGGAACTTCATATGACAGCTCAGGCCACTCACACTCACACTCACACTCACACACACACACACACATGCTCACATGCTCACACACTCACACACCTGTATTAACTAAACAATATGGCCAGAAATATTGTGGTAGAACTGTTACTGTGTGGTTGCTAAGGCATGAAAACCAGTTGCTATGAAGGGTCAGTCGACTGCTGCATTTTTGAGCAAGCACACTTTGCATTTTCTCTGCAGTAATGCAGTCTAGTTATTATTATTTTTGTTTATTTTGTTTTATTTTTTATGGTTGTTGTTGTTGTTGTTGTCAGGTTTGATACAGCTAAAATGATGAGCCTTTCAAAACTAAAAGAAAAGAGTGAACTGCAACCATGTTTGAGGGAAATAGGCCAAAAAACTTGATACAAATGTTTCCTCTGTAGTTTGTTTAACAAATATGCATAGCAGCTAATCCAACTGTTGCTTAAGTGAGTGTTAAAGTGATGTAATTTGTAACATATTAAAACTTCTGCTAGATTAGCTGAGAAACATTGCATTTATTTCATGCAGCACTTGAGTCTTGATGCTGCTGGAACAACGGTGTTGCAGTAATGATCTCATATGACTGTAGGACTGATGGGCTGACTCACATTTGCGATTGACAGTTCTGTTTTAGGCTTTTTTCACCCTTATGTGTCAGTTAAGGGTGAGTCTAAGTCAGTTGACATCTCAAAGTCCTGCCTTTACGATTTGCAAGCTGATTCACTGTTTACTCAGAAGGGAACAGAAACATTTGCTTTTTCCACCCAACCAATTACATTTTAGTTGGTCAAAAATTAACTTAACCATTACATTGAATGTTACCTGAAATCAAAACATAAGTAAAACTTAAGCAGAAAATTTACATGAGGTCAGCCAATTTCATGTGTTCGCAAAGCAAACCTTCTAAGATTAGGTAAGAAAAAAATGTCAAGGTCAATCAAGACATATCTGGATGACTTCAGTGTGGGAGAAATTGGACCGCACAGACTCCTGACCTCAACTCAACCAAACACCTTCGGGATGAACTTTGGGAATGGAGATTGTGAGCCAGGTCTTCTCACCCAACATCGGTTTATAATCTCATAAATGCTCTAAAGAATGAATCAAATTAAATTCTTGTGGAAAGCCTTCCAAGAAGATGTTACAGCTGGAAAAGGGAGGCTGTCTATGCATGTGAATGTCATTAAAGCTGAATTTATATATTCACATGTTATGGGTTGGCAAGTAATAACCTAGAGTGTTGGACACCTGACCATCACACCAACAGAAATTGCACTGCAATCAGATACATAGACTTTCATATGGAGTTGATCCCTCTTTATAACTGACAAACCCTTTAATTTTAACCCTTAATTTTTTTACATAAAGAGGAAAAGTGCACATATTAAGGCTAATTAAGGGGTAAAACAACTGATTTTTTCCCTCAAATAATAGAAACTTATGTTTAAAAGTAAGGGGTTTCACTCTCATTGGCTAAATCCACTTTTAAAGTAAAGTTGATTCACAAATGGCCACTTAATTCAAATTAAGGTGTTTGGTGTTCTTTCAGGGATAAAGTAAGGTAGGGTTCAGCACATTTTAAGTACATTGTGTTTTGTTGTGATTGTTCTGCCACCCCAGGCTAAATACTCTGAGGGTAACTTGTTTTTCTATAACAAACTAGGTAAAACATGAATGCCCTGCAGAGGCAAATAGCTTTGACATTATTTTAGATTAGATTACTTTAATGTTTAGTTGAGATTTACAGAAGTATTTGAAATGCAGCAGTTTAACTGTGTTTAAAGGGAACACAGCAGTTAAAAATGCTCCTTTCTGTAAAGTGTTCGCGAATGAAAGTGGTTGCAAATGTTTTGCACTTTCATTCATATAGCAGTTCTTTAAAAATATAAGTAAGCAATAAATTTTTTTATTGATTAGTTAATTTTGCATTTGATTAATCACAGAAACCATGTGATTAATTTCGATTTAAAAAATCATAAAACTTTATCGTTGCCAAGCTAGGCAAAAAGAAGAAAGCTTATTACTGATTGAAATGTTGGTCAAACTGTTAAAACATTCACCGGTAAACATCCCTACTCTTTTTTTTGCCCTGAAAGCCTGAGTCTACCTTTTAGCAGGGGCACAGAGATTCAAAGTCATATGACCTCTCTACGATAACACAACTTCTTAGATCTGCACAAGCTACTATTACACCGCATGCCTCAATCAGGCACAACTCCAAGCCTCCGTTCCCCACACTATGAACCATATGGCAAAAGACTGTAGTCATCCTGCATATGGTCACCCCTGAGATTCACACACTCACAGATGCACACTCACATACGCCCACACACTTTTCACTCTGTAGGGCTCGTTATGTGCAAAATAACACCAGTGGCAGTAATCAGCTCAGTAATATCCTGTCCTGGTACATAATTAAAAAGAAGTTAGACTTGAGGGACAAAGCTGAGTGGCGTGAGCTGAGCTTGTCCCACCACCATAGTGTTCAGAAGAACAGCAACTGTCACACTGCATTTTACATGTCACATGAGGCAAGGGTAGCGAGGTGCAGATGCAGGGTTGCATATGTTGGATTTTATTTACAAACACAAACTCAAAGGACACATGGAACCTAAAAAGGCACGAGGGCCAAAGTACAAAGAAAATTATTAAAACGTGAAACATGATGGATGAATAGGGTGAGGCTGTGTGTGTGTGTGTGTGTGTGTGAGGGTAGACCAACACAGGGGCATGAACCAAGGCACTTTAAATACACACAGGACTAAGATATGAACCAATCGACAAACACAATAACTTTAACTTAAACACCAGCTGATGACATTTAACAATGGCGGCCTCTAGGGGCTGGTATCCAGGAATGTCACGTTAAATACCAACTCTGTTCTGTACTTTTGCACACTTCAGATCTTGTAATGTTTGTAATATTAATTCCGACCTATTCAACGTAGTTCTAGCCTTAAAATTTATTTTTTTATTTATCGTAACTTTACAGTTCCATAGAAAGTTCAGGGCCTTGTTTTACTGCATGTTGTACTTGTATGTGACAAATAAACAATAATGCATCCTGAATCTTGGACAATGTTTTGTCTTCTCTTCTCCTCTCTATTCCTTACTTTTTTCCTTTTTCTCTATCCTGTCTTCCCTCCTCTTCTGTGCAGCACACTGAAGCAATAGCGTGGTGTCCAGATGGACTGGAGGCACATGGCTGAGTATGATCTTTCCTGCTCCTGGGACAGAAGGAGAGACAAAGCCAAGCTGATACTAGAACCTCAGAACGAGGAAGAGTGGAAAACAAATATTGCATGAACTTATGGGAAACCAGCACACATACACACTTATAAATTCACACACAAAATGTTTTTTATGTTTTTTTTTTATATTGAGACATAGACTCTGGCACAAAACACGTGCACTCACATGCTACACCCACACACTTTCACACAAACAGAGGAAGGAAAACTTTCAAGTATGCGTTAATTGATCCAGTATGAGGGCCTGGAACTCTGAGACATTACTACAAGGCTGAAACGTTTGCAGATCCACGATGATTCAATTAGAATGTGATTGGCATATCTCGCTGCTTCCTCCACCAAGGACAGAACATCATTCAACTGACCTGAATGTCGCCTGGAATCTCAGCCAGTAGATTTTTTTTTTTTCTTAAGAGAAACATGCTTGCATCCACTCACACATTTACTTACATATTTACTGTACTTGCTTATATATACACAACATCTGCTAGGGCTACAGCAGGATCGGAATCATCGCGGCGGAAGATTGAGATCTCACAGCTTGTCACCTAGGCAGAGCCAAGTTACTTACAGCCCACCAAGCAGTGTGTGTTTTCAATTTGCCACTTAAATTCCCCCTCAACTAAAATACGTTTTTGCGCTAAAGGATTGCTTTCCTCATCCGTTTTTCACTTGTTTAACTATATTTTGAATTTTTGAAGGACAGCTAACTTAACGCTAGCATTTTTTCTGAGGTTGGGTGGTACAATGTGCAGTGATGCAAAAAAATAAAACCCTGTCATATGTCAAAAATGATCATGCTCTGGTAGTCTTAGCTAGTGTAGACTGCTTCACTGTCTTTGTCATTCAATTGTTGCTTGTCATTAGGACAAGGTGTGAACTATTAATTCAAATAGATTTCCTTATGTGGGTTCTGTTTCACACTCATCTACAAAAAAAAGGTTTCACAAGGAAAACCCCAGCTTTGCACTTATTTTTCATGATAATAATTGGTGAGGTTTATTGAATGATTCATCTGAATACAATAGGAAGAAAAATCTAAACCTGTATGAATACGAGATGGCTTTACCATAAATGGGGAGAGGGTGTTCTAGAGTAGGGATGACCAATTTCAGTCTTGGAGGGATTCTGTCCAGACTGGTTTGGTAGTTTATTTCCTTAAATACACATTCATTTATACACAGTCTTTCTCAGACCCAAGTGACAACAAAACAAGAATACAGTTAACCTGTTTTTTGACTGTCCAGGTTTTCTCTTGTGTAGAATATGTTGTTATTTAAATTCGTATTCTTGTTTTGTTGTCACTTGGGTCTGAGAAAGACTGTGTATACATTAATTCAATATCAATTAAATATACTATTATTTATTATTATTAGTAGGCGAATTGAACCAGGTGTATGTGAGGAGGCAAACACTGAACCCCCGGGACTGAAATTTGGCACCCATGTTCTAAAGCAATTTAATTTACTAAAAACATCTGTGTGAAGAAGAGTTTTCAGTAGTTGGAATGAGGAGAACATCCTAGAACAGTGTGAATGGGGAAAACATTTGAGAAGAGTGTCAATGGGTTGAATAGACTAGAGCAGTGTGAATTTGGAGAATATCATATAGAAGCATGATTGTGGAGAACAACCTAGAGCAGGGTGAGTATGGAGAACATCCCAGAGCTGTGTACATATAAAGAACATCCCAGAACATTGTAAACATGGTGAACATTACAGTGCTGTGCGTTTGAGGACAGCATTCCAGAACTGTGTGAGAGGCTCCATGGCAGTGTGAATAAGAGGTTTTATTCTGGGTCCAAGTGCAGTGGGAGAACATCCAAGAGCAGTGTGACAGTGGAGAACGTCCTAGACCACTATGATTTGGGCGAATGTCCTACAGTATGGCCTTGAGGGGCAGAAATGACAGTGGGAAAGAATGAGACATGAGGGCTGTAGAATGTAGGAGAGAGACGAGCACATCAGAGAGAGAGACTGAGGCATTAGTGGCTTCAGCCAGCTGCCAAACGATGGCCTTGATTGCATGAGCTAGAGTGCCGAAACAGAAGGTGTGAGGGGTGATTATCCAAGCCAAGCTCCCTGATGAACAGATGTTAATAACAAAGGAGGCCGTTCATTGTGTTTAATAGCCAAATGCAGGAGCCCATCTCTCCTCCCTCTTTCCTTTCCACCTCTCCCAGAGAGATGGGCTTCTCGCTCCCCTTGCCAGCGCACTAGCCGTAATGAGCTGAATATTTGCAAGAAAAGGTAATGATAATCAGTCATCGGGCAAATGCAAACGCCATAAATGATGGAGTCGCGTAACATGGAGATGGAGAATGAGCCGTCTGTCTTTCATAATGCCAACTTTGGGCATTTTCTTTCTTTCTTTCTTTTTTTTTTAACAATACCCCAAATGATAAGGTATTAACAAAGCCAGACAATGGGCCTAATTGAATGCATTACAGTACAGCAGCTCACTCTTACTACAGCCCATTCCTGAGGTACTGCTGATGATGAAGAAGAAGGATGGGGCCATTGTTGTGTTGTGAACATGTCGACTTTACAAAAAAAATGTATATAATGCTGAATAGGGTGTTTTTTTTCTTTCTTCTCATGAAGAAATGCGCTGAAGCAAACAAAAGTGCTACTGGAAGAGAGCTCCACAAAGGGTTAATAGGCTGAGGAAAATCCCATTATGCCAGCATCTGTGTTTAGCTTGTTTATGAAAGATAAAGCGAACATCCAGCAGCTGCAATGTAAAATACCATTCCGTGTTCCAAAAGAATACACAATTTACTTATAAAACATTAAAACGACACAAAACGGCATGAATTATTGAAGCAGAGCAGATGCCGCAAATTGAATAGTTTTGCTGTGTTTCTCTGAGCGGAAAGGACCCTATTTGTCATAAAAGTAGATGTAACTATTGTGTCTTTATTTTTAACTCCCTCTTTTATTTTTTACTTTATTTTTTTTACAGACCGTGCACAGAGCAGACGAGGAACTTGGCTTCCAATTTAAGCAGATCCATCTCTCAGATGAAGGTTAACTCAGCTGTGAAAGGACTCGAGGGTGACTCTGGCGAATTCTCCACTACCGGCAAGAGATCAAAAACTGTCAGGGAGAAAAAGTAGCATGCTCATCAGTAGCTGATGCCTCACTTAGGACCTTGAGCTGATGAGATCTGTCTCTATTTCCAGACACGAGCATCACAGGTGGGGGAGATGGAGAGACTCGGAGGAGCTTCTGATCTGGAGCACCTGGGCTACTGTGCTAATGTGACACAGGGTTCTTCTTTATTGGGAATGTTTAAGTCAGGTCAAGTCAAGTTTATTTGTATGCTATATTCTTATACATTGTGTTTTACAGGAATAAGAAAAGAAGACTGAACGTGCAACAGAAGTGCTGATTTTTAAAAGAAGACAGAGTAATATCATGTGATTTGGAGCAACTTTTTATAGGTACAGTTGGTGCAAAGCTGATATTGATGGGCTGTGGGTTGGACTGCATAGTGGATAAACAAAACGAAGAACATCTGCGTGAAGTCCAAAGCTGGAGTGCTTGGGGACTAATTAAACAGAAGCCTCATTGAATTGCTGTTACTGTTTTTCAATATATTATGCCTTTAAACGTTATAGAAAACGCTACATGCCTGGCACATCACTAATTTGAGAGACAATTCAAACTACAGCCCACGTCTTGACATTTCAGGTTCAGACCCTGAGCGAATCTTTTGGGAAATCAGCCGCGACACCTCTGTAATCTTGAACAAAGCCCCAGGCGTAATTGAAAACATGATTGCCAATGATTGGCAGATAATATCTCCTAGGTTTCATGTTATCACAGCGCCTGTGACAACCTGACCAATGCATGCTTCAACAGACAGTAACAGGGCCCACGAAACATGACCCTCTGAATAACCCTGAGCAGCATGGTGCCAATGGGGAAAAAAAAAATATCCCAGCCACAACAAACGTTCTACACAATATTCACACCAGTGCACCTACACAAAGTGAAAACGAACACACACACACATACACACACACACCAAAAGAAAAGAAAAGAAAAGAGACACCTCCTGATGACGGCGCAGGCCGTTATTTGAAATTGAAAGAATATGAGGATAGTTAATAGTTGTATTCCCAGCAGAGGGCTGGCTGTCACGGCTGTGCAGCTCCACTGCTTAATGTACACTCATGCTCCATCTCCTCTCCCGTTCCATTATTCCAATCTCCAAACTGCCGTTTCATGCACACTTGGCCCGGCCCCATGCTGGCCACGCTATTTATTGAATAAATTTTTTACTCCAAAAACATTTTTCCACCTGAGCTGCTGCTTGCAACTTTTATGGTCATGGAAGCGTACGAGACCGAAAGAGAGGGGGGGTGGGAGGGTGGGGGGTGTGTGGGGGGTGGAAGAGGAGCTCTCCACTCTTCAAAAGAGTACGCTCCCCTTCATGTGTTTGTCACATGTCTAGAGTCGATGTGGCTGTTCTACTGTGGAGCAATCCAGCCAACAGAGTCAGTCATATTTGTTATTTATTTTCAGTTTTGTTTAACCGTAGGCTCTCTTACCGAGGAAACGGTAAGTAAATATTGGTCAGCAGAAGGATCTATTATCCCACAAAACTGTGGTCTGTGATTTGTAAAAACAAGTAACATCATGTTAATATCATTTAACACACTCCTTTTACATGAACTTTCATAACAACTGCTCTCCACTGCCCCCAAAGTTACTAAAGTGTGCAAAAGTTTCCGCACCCCCCCTCCCATTCAGATGACATGTTTTTTGGGTTTATTCAAAATAAAAATTGGTGCACATTATCTACGGAAAATTGTATTACACCATTATTGTTTAGGTGCAGAATTTCATTTCGGAAAGGTTTTCTATGCAAAGGTTTTGGCACATGTTTAGAGAGACAATGAGACAAAAATGACAAATATCATTTAATTAATGTTTTACAAAATGAAGCAGCAACTGCTAAAGATAAATACCTAGTTTGTCATATTTTTTACCAGAGTTGCACTTGTTTTTGCATACGAACAAAGCAAACACATCAACAAAAAACAATACTTCTTTAATTTAACCCCTCTCTACATTACACCAAATAAAGTGCTGTAGAGGTGACTTTGGACTCCATGGCTGACAAGTGTGTTGTGTGAAGAAAAGAGCATTTGCCACCAAAACACATAGTAGAAACACATCAGTCAGTGTTTAAAAAAATAACAATAATAAACATTTCACTGGTGCTGCTTCACATTTTCTTTGGTGCCCCTGACAGCCATATGTTCTGTCCTGAAACCTCACGTTCTCTTTGAGTTAAATGACATAAATGAGACAGATTAAGTGTTTCATGTGCTTGTGTGTGTGTGTGTGTGTGTGTGTGTGTGTGTGTGTGTGTGTGTGTGTGTGTGTGTGTTTGTGTGTGTGGGGATGAGTCAGAGGGGTTGGCAGGTGGATGTTTTCATGCACGGCATAACCCTATCAGATGCAGGTCAAAAGCAGAACAGCGGTGATGTGAAACTCACTCCTCTCGCGCTCGGGCCGCCTTTGTAATCATGGTGAAAGCCAGGCTTTCCAGCAGAATTACACAGGCTTTGTGTAAATAATCAAGGCTTGACCAGAGGGGTTAAACCCCGTAATTGAAGAGATACTTCAAAGAGACGACCACCATCTTCTCTAGGATGCTCAATGTGTGTATGTTTGTGTGTGTGTGTGTGTGTTTGCGTAGGGTAGGTTTTTGTATGTTATCAGGACATAAACTGTTCTTGTAAAAAAAGAAAAGAAAAGAAAAACATAATATTTTTATTTACGTGGAACATTCTTGATACATGGAACACAAATGCAACAAATTTTTTTTATAAACATGGTTGACCCTATTTATATATGTGAGATGTTATTGTTACATAGATAGATACATATATATCGGAGAAACGAATGACCCCATGTCTTAATAAGACATAATAACAAGAATGTGTGTATGTGTCAGAGCAAGAAGCGAGGGACTGAGGAGATCATTGTGGAGGGAGACATTATCTTGAGTGTGTGTGTGTGTGTGTGTGTGTGTGTGTGTGTGTGTGTGTGTGTGTGTGTGTGGTGTCTATATGCTTGGGCAGAGCTAGCCCTGTGGGCG
>JBBMFX010000007.1:3140694-3161557 GCA_037832545.1 Rhabdalestes septentrionalis | reverse complement strand
TAATCAAAAGTAACATTAATGCTAGCCTAGTGGTTAGGGAGTTTGCCCTGCAAACAGGAAGTTGTGGGTTCAATTCCCAAAATTGCAAAGGAGCTTTAAGGTTCCCTGAGCGAGGTACTATGCCCACACACTGCTCCCCCTGCCTGCTGCTTCAGCACCTTCATGTTACCATACTTACATTTTGAGAATACAATTGTTGTTTTCAAGAGCGCTGATTAGACAAGAATGCTGGCAAGATGCAACCTGCCGTGTTATGGTATTTGTTTGGTTTATTCAGTCAACTGTTTGTGATGGGGTCCTCAGGTTAAAGATTTTTTTCTGTCAGTGTAGGTCTAAGGATAACAACAGCAATAAAAATAAGGTAAAATCCCCCTCTTGATTACTGTGACTGAACAGGCATACACATAATCATACATACTGCACCAGCATCACCCTACATCTGAAAAAAAATCTTTATAACTTATTTTAAATGATCAACATATTGTTTGTGTATGTACCCAATGACTTGGTACCATTCACCAAGCCATTGGGTTATGAAGTTGGTTCAATTAATAGAAAAAACTGATGAAGATTTTCCCATATGAACTTGGTGAGGTGTCATCCATGATGGTCCACCCCTGCTGTAATATCACCTAAATGATTATTAGGAACACCATACTAATACGGTGTTTGACCTCCAGGGCACGAAGCTCCCGTTCCACCACATCCCAAAAATTCTCCATTGGGTTGAGATCTGGTGACTGTGGGGGCCATTTTAGTACTCATTGTCATGTTCAAGAAAAATTTTTAAATGATTGGAGCTTTGTGACATGGTGCATTATCCTGCTGGAAGTAGCCATCAGAGGATGGTACATGGTGGTCATAAAGGGAAGAACATGGTTAGAAGCAATCGTCAGGTAGCCCGTGGCACGATGCCCAATTGGCAGTAAGGGGCCTAAAGTGTGCCAAGAAAACATGAGACCACACCATGAGACCACCACCAGCCTGCACAGTGGTAACAAGGCATGATGGATCCATGTTCTCATCTGTTTACGCCAAATTGTGACCATTTGAATGTCTCAACAGAAATCGAGACTCATCGAGACCAGGCAATATTTTTCAATTCTTCAACTGTCCAATTTTGGTGAGCTCATGCAAATTGTAGTGGAGATGAGTGGTACCCGGTGCGGTCTTCTGCTGTTGTGGCCCATCCGCCTCAAAGCTGTGTGTGTTGTGGCTTCACAAATGCTTTGCTGCATACCTCGGGTGTAACGAGTGATTATTTCAGTTAAAGTTGCTCTTCTATCAGCTTGAATCAGTCGGCCCATTCTTCTCTGACCTCTAGCATCAACAAGGCATTTTTCCCACAGGACTGCCGCATACTGGATGTTTTTCCCTTTTCACAACATTCTTTGTAAACCCTAGAAATGGTTGTGCGTGAAAATCCCAGTAACTGAGCAAATTGTGAAATACCCATGTCACACTCCAAATTGCTTAAATCACCCTTCTTTCCCATTCTGACATTCAGTTTGGAGTTCAGGAGATTGTCTTGAACAGGACCATACCCCTAAATGCATTGAAACAGCTGCCATGTGATTGGTTGATTAGATAATTGTATTAATGAGAAATTGAACAGGTGTTCCTAATAATCTTTTAGGTGAGTGTATAAGGGAATGCTTACTATTTAAGGCCTAAAAATTAAAGTCACATTTGTCATATCATCTTGATCCTATATTCAAGCTTAACCGGGCCTTCTCAGCCACATAGCAAGGTAGAATATTTACTGCATCATGTAGCGCCCATGTCTGCATAATCATTTAATTCATTTAGATTTTTCTTTCATTTGTCTGCTTGTTCACATTAGTAAACTGCAAAGAACTGCACTTCCTTGCAGTTCACCGATACAATTTTTAATGCAGTTTAATGACTTAATGTCAGTGTATGGTTACATGGTTAGGTTATTTGTTTTTTGATACCCAGTTGATATTTTTGATGACCCATAGCAATAGCACCCACACAAATATTGGTGGAATAGTTCATTGAATTCATACTTTGATAGAGACAAGTTAAGCTAAATAAACTTTACTTTAATTATCTCTAACAAACCCGAAAACAAAACTAACTGGATTTACTGTACAGCTATTCATTGGTATTATCTGTGACAAATAGGATATATTTTGATGCATGGATTGCTGTAGGTCAAACTCTCTTGCAACCACCACGACCATTTTAGATCAGAAATTTCTAGCCACCAAAGACCAGTTTGGACCATCAAAAACACTGATGCATCATAACTGTTGTTAGAGTCAATGTCCGCTAGAGGCCACTGTTAGTAACCTGACACTGTTAGTTACTTTTATTTTTACTAGGTGGGGCTTCATCCCTGAGCCTCGACTGATGTACATGTATATATGTATATAACAATGCTTGCACTTAGCTTTTTAACTCGATGCTTCCTTATGTTTTAAACTAATTCTTTCTGACCGGGTTTGTTTAGGTGTTTAACTAAGCTGGCAGTAGTTTGGTAAGCAGCAGGTGTTGATTTAAGTGTAGTTTAACAGGTATTGCGAACTGGTAAATGACAGACACTAATGTTGGGTGAAAAGGCCTTGCTGTTCATCCTGAAGGTGTTCGATGCGGTTGAGGTCACGGCTCTGTGCAGACCAGTCAATTTCTTCCACACCGAACTAATCCAACCATGTTTTTATGGACCTTGCTTTGTGCACTGGGGCACAATAATGCGGGAATAGAAACGGGTGTTCTCCAAACTGTGTCTACAAATTTGGAAGAATGGTGTTTTCCAAATTGGCTAGGTATGCTGAAGCATTGAATTTGCCCCTCACTGGAAATAAGGGGCCACCTGAATTCAATATTTAAGAGGTGTGTCACTCATATAGTGTGCATCCAATCAAACCCCTCATGTTAAAACATTAAGTAGTTTATTTTATGATTTGTTAACTTGTCCACACCATAACTAAGCATTATTATCCATTAAATATTGTCTAGCACTCTGCTGTTCCATTTTATCCTGCTAGGAAAACACTGAAATCAACAGCTGAACCCTATTTTTCAACACATATGTGAACAGTATGTTCATTATCCTTGCGGGCTTGCCCTTATTCCCATTTCTCATATTAAAGACACTGATAAGAAATGCAAGTCCAGGATTATTTACATAAAAATACCAGTGTCTTCATAATAACAAACTCTCATACTTTGTATTCAAACAGCCTACTTATGGAAAATAACTGCTTTGCATAGATCTAATGATAAAGCTCTGAAGCTCCCATTTTAATAATTTTGTATTTTCAAAACAAACAATACATAAGCAATATAAACAGTATGTATGAATGCAATAAATGGTTTCTCTATTCACAGGGTGAAAATGAGCTTCCAGCTATAGTGATTCCAAAAGAAGAAGCAGGTGCTAGTGCTTCTGTGGACCCAGATGCACCTGAGGCCCCAATTCCTGACTCTGATGAGGAATATATGGTTGTTGAAGAGGCTGATTCTACAGCTGGTAAGCTAAAGAAGACTGGCTTGAAGCGCATTGAAAGTCTGAAGAATACATTTTCTCGTGAGAACATAACCAAGACCAAAGAAAATCTAGGTATGAAGGTCAACAAGCTTGGTGAGCGCATTGTGACAGCAGAGCGGCGTGAAAAAATTCGCCAGTCTGGTGAACGTCTCAAAGAAACCATCACCAAGAATGTGCCAGCAAAGCTGAATCTGAAGAAGGAAAGAACTGTGGCTGAAGGCCAGGAAGGGGCAGAGGGAACCACTGAGAACACAGTGCCCATTCCACCACCCAAGGGCCGCAAACCTAGTCCAGATGTGGCTTACACAGAGCACACACTGAAGCAAGAAGGAGCAGAGGAAGGCAAGGCAGAAGAGACAGAAGTACCAGTGTTTGACATGAAGCAGCTTTCCTAAGCAGCAACTTGGTCAAATCACATGAATGCTTAGGGTAACTTTTATAAAATGCTGAAATCCCGCTGGGAAAATGGATGGAGAATGAATATGGAATTGAATCACAGGATAGTCAAGAAAGAGATTTAGAAAAAATAACAGTGGGGAAACAATGGGAAAAAGACTATACGGTTTTCACTTGTAGGTTACGGAGAAAGTCCACACAGAATTTATTTCATATATAAATATACAATTGAATGGAAAATGAATGTTGAAGAACAGGAATTAAGTGCCTGGGGGTGTTTTCAAGACTGTATTATTGATATAATATTCAAGTGGTGATATACATTCATTTTTTTGCATGTGACATTATGTTTGTGTTGTTTTCCATAATGCTGCAGTACAGTGTTAAAACAGTTAGCCTTTGCAGTCTGACCTTGACAATCTCATGTATCCCTTTAAAATGACACAAACACTATCAGCTGGTCTCTGAGAAGTCTTTTGGGAAAAAAGTCTGCCATTTGACTTTAAAAGGAATTCTTTAAACTTTTTATTGTGTTGTTTGTGTGTGCGTGTGTGTGTGCATACTCAGTTGTCCAGGAGGCATTAAGCATATTTGCAATGCATTGGTCATCTATAGAATAGTGCAAGAGTGATTATGCTTGAAGAAATATTATTATGCAAGAAAGAAATATTAGACAAATATTGACTAGACAGCAAAGAAATAGCTTGGTATCTGCATGGTATTTAATGGAGTGCTATATATACAAACTTATTTTGATCTATGATTGTCTTCGTAATAACTGTTTTAGGGTTTAACTAAATGCACCCTTTTATGTTTACTAAAGCATTTACATTGTGGTTCTATTCATTTAAACCCTAGGTAGGTGTGCACTAAGGAAGTTGTATATTTTATATAGCATTAACTATGATTATTTTATCATTTTACAAATAAGTTGTTATATGTAACCTATGTGAAAACAATAAAGTAAAACCCATGCTGGTAGCCACTCCAAATGACCTTTTCTATATGCAATTCTTGCCAAGAATCCTATACAGAATATCAAACTGTATATTTTCAAGCAACAGATTTTATGTTTATTAAAATGATCATATCCCTAACAAACACTCAAATCCAACTAACTGATTAATCAAGCCTCTTGGAAAGTAGAAGTGAAACAATACATGCATTATAAAATGTACTGTATTAACATTGTAAATTCACACAATACCTTACAACACAGTATCAATAATTTGCCATCATCTTAGAATATGCACCTGTTATCATTGATAGGAGCTACTATAAGTTTTGTATAATTTAGCTACTGATCTTTAACTAGAAATTGAAAGGATGCTTATTTACTGTTGAAAGGATGATTATTTACAGTCACAAAGTAAAGCCACACCCCTCAGCGTCCAATGGTCAGGATTCTGGACAGAACGAAGGAAGAGGGTAAAGATGAAGGTGAGGTCAGTGCGCCTCGGCTTCCTGTAAACTGGGCAGGAATACAGGCTGACACTCTGAGACTTGCTATCTGCTGTGTTGGTACCGCACACAGCAAATACATGCACCACTGGCAGAGGGGTAAAGAGAACCTGCCATTCAATGCAAACAGGAAGATGATAAACATGCAAGAAAAAACTTTGCTTGAGCATAAAACACTGAATAGTAAGCACTGAATAATGTTACATGTATACTGTTTATTGTGCTACACCTTAGCAGAAGATTCTGTAAGCTTGCTGTTTCGCTTGTCCCATCCAGCACCATCTAAAAAGAGTCCATAAATGTAGACCCCTCCTATATCTCCTGGTGGTGGTCCTGTCACATCCTCTCTCATCATTCGTGTGACATCATTTTGTAACAAAACAGTGTCCAGGGTCCAGCCTTTGGTCAGGTTCATGCGGGTTGTCTCCTGACGCATCGCTGTCAAGAAACCCTGAAGAAACAACTGAAGAACTCAGTGTTACAATTTTTTAAAAACTGTAAATGATAATAAATTCCCATTTTGTTTAAAGCAAGGGGCAGTTACCATGCTTGGCTGCTTAACCTAATGTTTGATAAGGATACTCTGATCAACCATTACATATTGTTAAGGTCTCTTTGTGCCACCAAAACAGCTTTAACCCCTCTGAGGCACGCACCTCAGACTAGTTTGTCTAGCTCGTACGTATGATTGAGATCTGAGGAATTTAGAGGCCAAGTCAACACCATTGAACTCTTTATAATGTTCCTCAACAAACCTGAACAAAGCTGAACAAACTTTGATGTGTGGCAAAGTGCATTATCCAAATGCTTGGGGCTACTAACATTAGGGAATACAGTTAACCTGAGGTACATAACACCAACAATAAGATAAGGCAAAATTGTATTAGTCCGAAAAGTGTAACTTTGTCACAGCAGAAAGTGGACAGTACAGACTTAAGAGCAGGGAAAAGTAAGAAAACAATAGAATAGAATAAAATACTAAACCAACAGTAAAGTGTTCATTTACGGCATTAAGCAGCCACCTTTATCCAAAGCGACTTTCATTCCTAACTAAGGGGGGCAGTCTCCCTGGAGCAACTTCAGGTTAAGGGTCTTGCTTAGGGACCCAGCGGTGGTGCTGAAGGCAGGATTCGAACCCAAGACCTCATGATCCTCAGGCAAGTATTCTACCCACTGAGCTAACTCTACCCATTGCTCCACAACATATACCAACATATACCATCAGGTAGGTGGTATATGTTAAAATAACATCCATGTGAATGGTGTTGAGCCGAACATTACCAAGAGAATCACAATGCCTCCACCAGCTTGTCTTTATCCCCAAGTGCATCCTGGTGCCATCTGTTCATCAAGTAAGCGACACACCCATGAGATTCTCTCCTCATGCACATCAGTGAGCCATGGGTGTCCATAACCCTGTTGCCAGTTCACTGGTTGTTCTTCCTGGACCACTTTTAGTAGGTACCATCCATTGAACATTGGGATCTCCCCACAAGACCAATCATTTTGGACAATTATTCTGATCTAGTTATCTAGCCACCCAGTTTGGCCCTTGTCAAAGTCACATAATCCTGAAATTTGGCCATTTTCATTGATTCCAAAATTCCAAGTTTTAAGAACTGACTGTTCACTTGATGCGTAATATTCCTGACAGATTCCATGGTAACAAGATATTCACTTGACCTGTCAGTGGTTTTAATGTCATGTGTAAATGTCTGTGTAAATGCCTCAAAATAAATGGACTGTCACATAAAAAATGCAAAATGAAGCTAGCAACATCTTGTCAATTGATAATGCAATAGCCAACAAAGTATATTCTCTCTGCCTAATAATAAAATGTAGGTGTTCATATGCAGATGAGAGCCAAATGAGTCATACTGAAGAGCTCATTGACGCCACTTTGTTATAATTCACTTGTTGAATGTTTTGTCTCTCTGGATATACCCAGATCATCTAAAAGTGATATTTAGTGAAATGGATACACAGGGCAAGAATAGCTCAATCGCAAAACAACTCCAAATCTGCTTGGTACTGAGATACATGGTACATAAAAATGACAGATCCTCTGTTTCACCACTGCCTATGCATACTTGCATACACTGCATACTTCTTCTGTGGAGTAAGGAATGATGCTTCACTACAGTGGCAGACTGGGGGGTATATAGTGCTGTTTGGTATAGGAGGAAAAATGTTCTTAGGCTGTTAATGAAAGTTTAGATCAATGTTACAATGTACTTATTTTTCTGAAAAGACGTTTGAGACAAAAAATGCTGATGTCTTTCTGGCCACAGTTCTAAATTTAAATTCAAATTCAACAGGTTTAAAGGGCAATGATTTATGTTAATGTATGGAAATTATTTATTACATAGAAAAACATATTTTACTCAACACGATACATATCAATGCACAATAAACTGACAAGGAAGTAATATGTTAGAGGCCCATGCTTCACAAAATTCCAACTAAACACAATTATTCTTATTGTTATTAAAGAAGGGTTATTGTACAATACACAATATGATCCGAAAGCATACTGTGTATCACAATAACACATTTTATTACACATTTTATTCACTATCATAATGCATGCTTCATCTAACCCAAGAAATTATGATGTTTAACAAATTAATATTAATAAAATGTGTCAATTATGCTTGCTGGATATTAACAGGCACAATATATAATCAATAATCTATTATTGATAATATATTTATTATATTTTTTATTATATTAAAATTCACAATGTTGTCAAAAACATTGCATAGACAAAACTATCTTAAAATATACTATACAATAGGGTCAAGAGCAAAGCGTTTCAGACATACCTGAGGATTGAAAAATCCCGTCAGCCAAAACTGATATGGTCGGCCATTAAAGGTCCAACTATGGAATTGCTCATTACGTTCTAGAAGCTCCGTAAACCAGAAACCAAGTGTGGCAGATTCCCATGATTTCCTTTGCCACAGCTTTGGAACACGAGCATCATACATGCTGTCCAGAGCGTCTTGAAGATCCTCTGACATGATTATAGTCCCTATTGATAACAGAAAATCTTGCTTCAAACAAACAATTCCAAAACCCCAGAACCATGCATGACACAGCAAGTCATCTGAATATCATTCAGTGGATAAAACTCACCATCAATAGCCAGCTTAAGGTCAGTGAGAGTGCTATACACATATTTTATGATGTTCTGCATTCTGTCAATCTCCTGGCGTAAAAATATGATCATTGGCTGCAAGAGTCCCATTTTCTGCAAGTGGGTCCTCACCTGTATGAGTATACAATATATTCTGTCTACTGTTTATTGATTAATGCTGAGTAGATGATCAAAAAGTATATTTGTCTTAAAAATATCAAGGAGTGATAACAACTGTGGCATGTTTTTGGAAAAAAGAATTTTTTTTCTTCGATTCAGCAGTGGAAATATTAATAATATCCCCCACATTGAGTATGTAGGAATAAACCATATATCATTTTCCATTCCTTTTTTTGAATCTTTACTGAGGATGTCAATAATTAGAAAGGGCACTGTTATATATTCTTTCCTCAACTATCATGAATACAGACACAATAAGGGTCCTACCTCATGAGCAATATAGCCAGCTGGAAGCTTCGCCAGCATCTCACTGGCTAGGTGCATAACTATGGCCTCCCGGGTCTCATCTTCCCCACTACTGCTGTCCTTAGGCTGTATGTTTATAATGGTGCTTAAAATCTCACTGGCCATGTTAGTCTGGTAAGATATGTCAGCATTGGGATGGAGGCCAAAAACCTAATATATTAAACAAAGAAAGTGAAGTTAGCAGTGAAGCAAGTGAAGGTGGGCAGGTTAAGTTTTAGAACTTTTATTTATAAATTCCATTATTAAACATCAAATTGGTGCTGAGTAAAGTAAAACCATGAAGTTAAACAAATGAATAGAAATCACATTTGATAAATAAGAAAGTCACAAATAAAACCATTAAATAAAACAATTCGTCAGTTTCTGTCCAAAGGAGAGTACTCCAAGTACTCTACTCAATACTCCAAGTAGTATGTCAACTTCTGCTCTATTGTGGCACCTCTCTCCGCTCGCACATGTGCTGTCAGCAAAAACATCTGGATGCCTAAAACCAACCACGTCTTTAAGGTGCTTCATCACCTCCCCTTAGGTGATTCATAACCTTCTGGACCCTGAATATCCCTTTATGGTAGAGGGTGATGCTAAAGGGCCAATGTCACTCAGTGCCCATCTGCTGCTGAGTGGACAACATCTTCCTTTTTCCTTAAGGTGCTATACTGAGAGCCCAATTTACCTCAAGACTTTAGAGCTGTGTCTGAAATGTGCACTCATTCCCTATATAGGGCACTATGTAATGAGTCAGACATTTTGTAGTGTTGTGCGAAATTCCAACTGTCAATTTTACCCACTTCATTGTGCAATACAAAATCACTGTGTGACATGCCAAAGTCTAGTGTCCAGACACTGTACACTACATTAATACACATGGGCCATCATGCACTGCGGGTCTCTTTTACCATGCCCTAGATAGTGAACAAGGGCAATGTTCAGACACACTGTCAAGAAGAGGCAGAGGGAGGAGAAATTCAGTCACACTTGCAATTTCTCTCTCTCTCCACAGAGGATGGTAGTGCCCAGTGCAGGACTGGGGTGGATGTGGTAAGTAATCTGCATTTTGAGCCTTGGTCCAGAGGTGGGTGTGGTACGCGATCCACATTTTGAGCCACGGTCGGGGTGGGTTTGTTGCGCGATCTAAAACTGACATCGATATACCCTATGGCCAGTCCAGCTCTGGTAGTGGCCCAAGACTGCGTGATATGTGTGTCACTGTGTCCACCAGGCCCTGCCTCATGTGCAGGCTGTGTCTGAACTAGAGAGGCATGACACGTGTTTATGCAACACAAATAAATTGCCAAGATCCAGTGCACTATTTAACAGTGAGTAAAAATGTAACTTCATGAGTTTCTGATATGTATTAAACTTCACCTCCCCTTGTTCACTAGTTAGCCCCCTACTTAGCAAACACTATGTAGAGATCGAGTGAACAAGTGTACATTTCAGACACAGCTTAGCGCTTCTTCTCCTTTCTCACTGGAGCCCCTGTCAGCCTCTATCTTCCATATACCACCCAGGGTCCATTAGATAGATGGATATATCAATATATCTTGAGAGGATTTTTTGGTGTTTGGCCTCAGCAAACCCCTCCTTCTGGTCCTCTCAGCTTGTGTGAGTGGAGTACACTCGGAACACTATACAAAATTCTACCATCAAGACGCTCCTGTCCATGTGTCTCACTGTGTTTCCAGACTGTAGTTTGAAAGGGGCAGCAAGGACCTTACTTTACATGTGTAATCCATGTTTTATCGGACATTGAAGGTCATCCACCAAGTCATTCCAGTTGCCTTCATTCTGTAACTCACCCAGGGTTCACCCTGACTTTCACATTATACTTTGGTTTGCTCACTGGCTACACTCCTCTGCATACCATACAATATGTGGAAGGCTAGTGAGCATACACTAAGACTCTGAACGACAGGGCAGGAGCATCAAATATTTCTTCGGATTATGATGCAGATAAACAGTAACAGATGTCCTTGTGGGACATTTTTTGATCATCACCTTCTTGTCTTTTTATCCTCTGATTACTCCACCTAGCTGACAACTGTTTCCACTTACTGTTTTTAAATGTATGTACCTTCAGTAGCGAGTTCAGGTAGTCTTAGTGCTAGTTCTCTTCTCAAGCTACTTTCATTTTTGAATTCCTCAAGTTGCCCTCATTCCACCTCATTTCAGTTCCCTTCATCTCTCCATCCCTCTTTTTTATCTCATTATTTCTCTTATCTTTATTAATGTTAAGTTTCCCTTAATTCCTTGAAAACACTTATATAGTGCAGTGAAATTGTTTGTGTAGTGTCAGTCATAGTGTGTGTTAACACAATCATAGTGAAATAGGGACACTAAAGGTATATAGAGAGGGCTACTTGGACATTAGATTTTATTTGATCTTTTATTTTCCTTCCATACTAGTTAGCTAGTTAGTTGGTAATTGTGAATCCCCTTTCTTTGCCATTCCTTTAATAAAATAATATATATATACGTATATACATCTGGCCTCCTTTTCTCATTCAGTTGAATGATCTCTTAGTACACTGTTTTATGGGTTCCCCTACCCATTAACAAAGGAGTGGTGTAGTCTTGTAACTTGTAAAAAGACAATAAAGATTTTGAAGTATCCAAATATTAATTAACCAGGGGAATTTCAAACTAGCAACAGTTTTTATTATGTAATATGCTCCAGTGTTTTACTTTTTCTATTTTAAACTACATTTGGGTTTGAACATTTTGGGAATAGATTCTCTCAAATATACGTCTAAACAAAATGCACTACATTCATTCAAAGGAATCACAGTCATGGGACATAGATCTTATTTGATGTGAATTCACATTCATATTATTCATTGTTATACTTCAAACATGAACCACAAAATCAGACCTAGATTTCAAAACAATGCTTACCTCAGGTGTGTCAACCAATGGCAGAGCCTCAATATGGGTATAGTACTCCTGCAAAATATTAGCCTTTGGTGTAGTATATCCTTTGTAGAAGCAAAATTTGTCTTCAAACATTCTCTCATTGAACCAAATATGAGCAAATGTGTTAAGAAGTCGCTTGTCTAGGTCATCGGTGACTCTTCCCCCATACTGCACCTAAGAGAGTTATAAAACTTCATCTGTGATTTCAGATAAGTTGGGGCATTATGTAAAATGTAAAAAAAAAAAAAGGGATTTGCAAATCATATATTGAAAAAATGTATCTCATTTATCTGACTCTACTTCTCCAAGCATGTAGCGCAGACAGTTCCAGTTCACTCCATGTTTTATGTCCACCTCTTCTAGATGATTTTGCACAAACTGCACACTGGAGCTGAAATCTGCCTGGTTGAACTCGTAAGGAATGTTCCATCCTAGTGGACCAAACTTGCGTCTCTCCTGGTCAGCGAAACATGAAAAGTAAAAAAAAAAAAGAAGCAATAAACAAAATTAACTGTATAGTATAATATAGTATAATGGTAAAAGATAAAATGCATGCCCATATAAAGAGTATTTTGACATTGATTTAAAAGTATAAATGATCTAGCTCTACCAAAACTCGAATGCAATTTTAAACCAATGGCATGTTCCACATGTATCCAAAACCTACTGGATAATGACATGACATCATACCAAGCCAGATGTAGGCTCTCTATAAGCAAAATGGAGGAATGGCTCCCTCACCTGCACTGTGGTGTGCAGGAAGGCCACTGCATACAGCAGAGGTCTCCACTGAGGCATATTGGTAATCTCTAATTGCTCCTGAGTCAAGATGTTGTAGGTCCTCCTTAAACCAGCTTTTACACCTTCACAAAGTGCACATGGATACAGTGAATTTAAACCACAGAACCACATGGAACCATATCCTTTGATGAATCTGGAACTCAAATTAAAGAAACTTTGGCAATTAGACTAAGTTTATAGTGGGGAAAGCTAATTAATCTAAAGTATAATCTTTGGATGGGCCCTCTGAGATCAATTTATTAGGATCACTGTCAATCAAAAGCTTAGAAAGGTAATGATTGATTACTATGTAAAGCTATCCTCTAACCCAGGATATGAGAACTAGAAATTACAACACAATATTCAAAAAATAACTATAGCTGCCTAATCAATAAAATGGAAAGTGAAGAACTGCACTGTTTTCTTAAATGTATATACATCTCTTTATACACTGGAGTTTTGCAGAATTACAAGACTGGTGCTCTTCTAATTTGAGCACCAACAAATGAGACATAAAAAAAAGCTCAACAGTCAATTTATATAAGATTAGGAGTACTTAATTTGTTTTATTCTGAGTTTTAATTGTCAAAGATTGTTTTATCATTTCTAACTTTCTTGATTAAAAATAACCATTCATTTTCTGCAAAAACATACACAAATGATCCAAAATTGTGCACCTTGTGGAGGTTCATTTGTGAACTTGATTGATGACTGAAGGAAGTTGATAGGGAATTTAGGGTGGATCTCTGTGGTCACCCAAACCCTAAAGCTTTCACATATGTTCTCTGAAGTGTTTATGGTCTCCAGAAATTCATCCAGGAAATCCAGACCAAGATGGCAGTTCTGCAGCAGTAACCAGCCTCCGTCTGACATACTCTGCACTAACAGCCTCCTCACGTGCAACTCCTGTCCCTGTCCCATTGAAATGGGCCTACAAGGTATGCTCTGCATGGTTGCAATTGTTCATAAAAACGGTGATCATTCAGCACACATAAGTAGGCAATAATGATAAATACATTCGAAACTGTCCAAAAATTCATATTTTTAGTTTTTATATATTTTATATATTTATTTTAGTGTTATATTTTGTTTCTAAGTGTAACTGTGGATTAGACACAGAAATATATGTCACCAGCATTTTCAAACTGTACGCTGCTTCAGTTTTTAGTGCATTAACAAATTATCACCTCAAATTGTTATAGGAGAAGTTTATTGAGAATGGCTTTATCAGTGATATTCTTGGCATTTTGTAATGAACATGGAGAGGATTAATAACTATTTAAAGACATTGAATATGGCTTGTTTTAATCTAACTGTATGATGAAAATTCAGATTTGCACAGCTTTCCATTTATTAATATTCCATATTAATGTCATGGAGGTCTTTATTAACAAGCAGACATTTCAACATGGTTTTGATAGGACTAGCTAAATACAAAAATGAATTTAGCTGTGATCCCTGGGGGTAGTTGAGGGGATTTTATAAATTCATTTTATAAATTAAATCACAGCCAATTGTAACTTATAAGTGAGCGCCCCCCCCCCCCATAGCACGAATGGAGGAAAACAGGTGTGTAGGACTGTAGGAAGGTAACTAGTTATTGAGAGATGCCCATGACGTGACGAATGTTTAGGCAGCCCAAAATCCCCGACAATCCTGAAACTCTGACCGGACGGGATTTCCAGGTCCCAAAAACAGTGTGCAAAGAGACTTAGCAGACTGTGCCTTGTTCCCTTGTCATTGATGTGCACCATCACTTGCGTGCCTTTTAGCAAAAGTGCTCCCCTGTGTGCTACGCTCCTGATTTTGTCTTTATAATTGCAATCTATAATAAACTACCTTTGTGCTTCTAGTTCTTTGCAGAGACGAATGTAGTTACCCTTAATGTTTATTGCATGTATCAGAGCTAAAACATCCTCGAGATACATGGTAAACTTGAAACAGTATAAGGGCCCGGATTGAATTTTTGCACCTGCGCCCAAGACTATGTTGTTATGCCACTGAACTGGGGTATATAGTTTACTACTCCTTTAAGCACTCAAACCATCTAGTAAAGACAGTAACTACAATTATCCAACTCTGAACATGCCAGTATCATGAACCAGTTCATTGACACAGATTGTAGAAATAACATGCAGTAATGCACTGCTCATGTGTATAAAACAGACAGTTCATATACACTTTTACTAATGAAATTAATCGGGTCTGCTTGTAGCTGACATCCCATACTGACAACGAATCTGCAGTCTTTAAGAGATGCTTACCAAACGCTACAATATAGATCTAATGGTGTTAGTGGTGATATACCTTTGTCTTTGCAAGCCTCTCTATATTTTCGGTGGGATCCGAACCCATAGAAAGGAAGCAGATCATTGGTGTCCTCTTATCGTTCTCTGTGCACATAGCATCCAAGTCTAGTATCACACCCTCAGCATACCTGTGTCCAATTGATTCTGCAATGTACCTCCGTGCCTGCCACAAGATCACAGTGAACAAAGAACTGAGGTACTGGAAATGCATTAAACCTTAATTCTAAAACTATGTGACATATTGTAATACAAAAGCCACAGGGAAATTAGTGACCTGGAGATTTCTACGGGAGTTTTTACAAGTATGTCAGTGTAAAATCTGTACATTTCCATAAGTCCAATATTTTGTTATTGTTGATATATATGAAGAGATCTTTTCCAAAACACGACCAATCAATTGTAATAGTTTTTCGGAAAAAAAGTAATTTGCCCAGACCCACACATTTTGCAATATTTATCATGTTAAAATAGTTTGTCTGAACATATTTAACATTCGTCAGATTGTCCAAAAATAGGGATGAAATCATTGTTGATTATAAATCCAAACCTATAAATCCACCTGTTCACTTTTCAAAATGCTTTAAATAAACTCTTTTTTGTCTATCTTTTTGAGGTAAGAGAACATGCAGTAATAAACAGCTAAATACAATAAAGAATAACGTAAAATACATAAATTTATGGTAATGGTGTGGCTTCGTCCAGACGCCTTCCTGACCGCTCCCCTCAGACTGTGCGTTATTATAGTTTTTTGTGCACATCTCGTCTTACTTCATGCTCCAAATTCTGCCGATCTAATAGGTTATGACAGTATTACACTTCTTAATATCAGAAACAATCTAGCACAAGTAATCTTGGACACTTTTAAACCAGCCGCGTCGTGGCCGACCGAGATTCTATGCGCCTCGGACCAAAACAAAGGACGCGACACTCGCCGGCGTCCGGAACTGACTAAGACAACAAGTGCATCGAGCACCACTGCCTAGTATCCTGCTGGCTGATGTACAGTCTCTAGAGAACAAGCTGGACGACCTAAGGGCCAGAGTTACTTTCCAACGAGACACGAGGGATTGTAATATTCTGTGCTTCATAGAAACATGGCTGACCCCCACCGTGCCAGACCGCTCTGTTACTCCATCGGACTCATTCTCAGTGTTCCGCACGGATAGGATGGCAGAGTCGTGAAAAAAGGTTGAGGTGTGTGCTCCATGGTCAACAGTAAGTGGTGCGATGCCGGGAGTGTCCCTACTATCTCCAGCGGCTGCTAGCCTCACTTGGAAACCCTAAGCATAAAATGTCGCCCCATTTTACCTGCCCTGCGAGTTCACTTCGGTCATCACCACAGTGGTCTACATCCCTCCTCATGTGGACACAGCTACATGATGTGCTGAGTGCGTTTCAAAACAAAGATTCAAGCACAGCCCTCATTGTGGTCAGTGACTTTAGTAGAGCTAACCTCAGACAAGTTATGCCGAACTTTTATCGACATGTTACGTGTCCGACGAGGTGAGCTAGAATGTTGGACCATTGCTACACCCCGTACAAGCACGGCTACAAAGCCGTTTCTCAACCAGCTTTTGGGAAATCAGAACACAACACCATTTTCCTCATCCCCCAGTATAAACAGGACATACGCAGGGAAGAGGTTGTCATGAAGGAGGTGAAATGCTGGTCTGTCCAATCAGAAGCTATGCTGCAGGATTCGCTTTATGACACAGACTGGGACATGTTCCGGTCATGCGCGAAGGGCATAAGCGAGTTTACAGACGTAGCAGAAACCATGTGTGGACAGATCGATCCACGCTGCAGTGAACATCAGGAGTGCCGTAAGGAGTGCCGCATACAACACGAGTCTAGCAACATGAGGCATCATACGGCATCCGGCACGCGGTGAGAGACGCCAAACGTAGTTACTGGGAGCGTCTAGAGTCTCACTTCCACCAGAGAGACACATGAGGCATTTGGAACGGGCTGCGCATCATCACTGGGACACTGCTATGATCAGTGCCGACAATGAACTGAACCAGTTCTTCGCCCGTTTCGAGGTTAGCCAGATGGCCGATGCTAACTACAGCCTGACAACAGAGGACGGTGAGGTCATCAGCGAGGAACGAATGGTCAGCATTGCAGAGCATGAGACACGTGCTTTGCTGAGAAAGGTGGACACTAGAAAAGCTGCTGGACCAGATGGAATTACCAGTCGATTGCTGCGCTGCTGCGCTGACCAGCTAGAGGGGGTGTTCACTTCTATCTTCAATGAGTCCCTGGCAAAGTCTGTGGTCCCCAAGTGCTTCAAAAGATCCACCATTGTCCCCATGACCAAGAACAACAAGCCCTCAGTCCAGTTGAACTGACTTAGGCTGGTCAAGAACATCATCTCCTACTCCATCCCAAGCACCACTGACCCGCTTCAGTTCGCATACCGACCCAACAGATCTACTGAGGATGCCATCTCCCACGTCCAGCACACCACTCTCAGCCACGTGGACCAGAGACTGGGTAACTATGTGAGACTGCTGTTTGTTGACTACAGCTCAGCTTTCAACACAATAGTGCCAAGTAGACTGTACACAAAGCTGAGAGACCTAGGAATCAACAGCCGTGTTTGTGCCTGGGTGCTGGACTTCCTCACGGGTAGATCTCAGGTAGTGAGGGTGGGTAGGTGCATTTCACCACCAATATTGGAGCCTCACCACCAATATTGGAGCACAACAGGGGTGTGTACTCTCTCCACTTCTGCACTCCCTCTACACCTCGGACTGTGTGGCCACTCATGGCTCTAACACGATTGTGAAGTTTGCTAATGACACAGTGGTGTTTGGTCTCATCACCAACAATGATGAGACGGCCTACATGGATGAGGTGAAAAACCTAGCATCATGGTGCCAGGACAACCATCTCCAGCTGAACATCACCAACAATGATGAGACGGCCTACATGGATGAGGTGAAGAACCTAGCATTATGGTGCCAGGACAACCATCTCCAGCTGAACATCACCAAGACCAAGGAGCTGGTGGTGGACTTCAGAAGGAGACAGCAGCGAGAATACGAGCCCCTCATCATTATCGGAGCTCCAGTGGAGAGGGTGTCATCCTTCAAATACCTTGGCGTCCCACATCTCTTCTGACCTGACGTGGACTGCTCACATCCAGGTCCAGTCCAAAAAGGCTAGGCAGCGCCTGTACCATCTCAGGCAACTCAGGAAGTTCGGGGTCTCTTCAGTGATCCTCAGGACTTTCTATTCTGGCACTGTGGAGAGCATCCCCACACAGAACATCACATCCTGGTATGGGAACAGCTGTGTGCAGGACCAAAAAGCTTTTCAGAGAGTGATCCGTGCAGTAGAACGCTGCTGCAGGTCTGTCCTCCCTTCCCTGCAGGACATTTACACCAAGAGATGTTGGTACAGGGCAGTTCGGACACTGAAGGACTCATCCCACACCAGTCACAGACTTTTTCAACTTCTGCAATCAGGCAGTAGGTTCCGCACCATTTGGGCCAGAACAGAGAGGCTCAAGAAGAGCTTCTATCCTCAGGCCATCAGGGTTCTGAAACAGAACATGCCCCCTCATCCCCCCATAGTACACCGGACCTTACCAAAAACTGTCATACCTCATCTCTGGTCTTTTATATATATTCATACCACTTTAATGTACATGCTACTACACTATGCTATTGCTCTGGTCAATCTGATTATGTCACTCTGACATATCATTCTGTACCACACCAGGGTAGTAGTAGGGTGGTAGTAGGGTAGTAGTAGTAGGGTTGTTTCATCACTGTTTTAAGTACATTGCTGTGCTAGCTTGACAATATTGCACAGTGCACTTTAACATTAATTTGAACATACCATTTGCTCACAGTAAATTCTACTGCTAAACTTATTTATATACATATCCATACCCTGTCTTAAGTATTTGTTAGATGTGTGTTGTAGAAAATTCTTGTTTATTTTTAGTGTCTAATTCCAGATTTTATTTATTGTTTATTAAAGTATCTAATTCCAGATTTTATACTTATACTTAATTTGAATTATCTTAAAATATATTTCTGCACAGTCTAAAGGAGCAGTTCAGGACACATTTCACTGCATGTTGTACCTGTATGACTTTGCATTTGACAAATAAAAAATCTTGAATCTTGAATCTTAAATGGTATAGAGACAGAAATGACTAGTGACAAATTATATACTTTTTCATTTGCTGACAGCTATTTAAATATGTCAGTGCTGTTATCAATGGAAGTTGGAGACCTGAATGGAGTCCACAAACAGCGATACTTGGAAAAGCTTTCTACAGCAGACTTAAAAACTGACCCGTATCTTCTCCCCCGGAGATCTTTACTGATTTAACCAAAGCGCCTTGCCTGCCTGACCTTTCTCGACACGATTTGTCTGTATATCTACCAGAGATATTACAACATAATATTTTGATCTGTTAACAGCACTTTCTTAGTTTAATGTATTAGCCATTTAAGTTCAAAGCGCCAGTTTAAAGGCCAGTATTTTTTAATACTGGATTTTGACATCAATATTTCAAAAGGTTGTGGCTTAAAAGGGGTTAAAGATAGAGACTTACTGTATATTGCAAAAATGTTATGCATTTTTAAGTTTGAAGTGCAGTTTAAACTGTATGGGTGCTTGCACCACGGAGGATTGCTGCTCTGATGCCCTGTGGTGGACAAAAGTAATGGGACAGTGGGGCGAGGTGAATGGTTTGTGGCTAAAAACTCCAGGAGGAGTTATGGCAAACAAGGGGTCATTGGAAATGTCTCACAGAGCCCTATCTAACTGTGAAGTTTGAGAGGGAATTGGTGCATGCCCTGTGGAGCTATGCCGCTTGTGTTATCCTTTGACTGGCTCACCACCAATGAACTGATGCTCTTTTTCTTATATTTTTTATATACATAATATTACATGCATGAAAAAATGTTTTAATAAGAGGAACAGCCTACCATGTAATGATTGTCAGCATTTATTCTAGATTTAATATTTATATATGTTTTGACCTTAGTCCTGGATGAGCATGGGATCCAGAATTAACTATCCAGGAATTCAAGACCTCAGGACCGTGGCCTTCCCAGTCGACTAGAAGTATCGGTGCCACGGCCCTGGCGTTGTGAGGATCTATCGGACAGTGTACGCAGGACCACCGTTAATGATCCAAGGTGGAGGCAGGCCAGAGCAGCAGGAATCAGGGGTGAGATATTGAAGGGTTTGAAGTGTGACATGTGGAACACAGGGTGGACACTCAGGGGGGCAGGCAGCTGGAGCCGGAAGGTGACATTTGATGCGGTGAATGTTGCGATGGGGGCTGATGAACCATGTAGAATATGAAATGTAGTGCAATGTGTGACCAGGGGCGCCGAGGAACAGGGAGAGTTTAGAGAATCCCCGGCGCTGGAGTTTTAGGAGTTTTAGATCTGGCGCACACTGCGCACGCCTGGACGAATTCAGCGACATTCAAGCTCATCGTGGGCCACCAAAATGCTCTCAGCAGGAGAGTCAGGGTTTGGTTAACCCCTTGGTGGCCGGCGAGGTTAGAAGCGTGGCCCAACTGAAGGACGTCGGCGCAGAGAGAAGTGGAAATGAATAATAATCCCGGCAGTGTGGCTGCCAGTGGGGGCTCCGAGGTCTGCCTGTGGCATACCCGATCTTCCAAGGGGCGAAACAACTATCGGCAGTAGAATGATAGGCATGGGATGCATCCGAGCTGTGTTGCAGAGAGTCCATTTCACCAGTCCATTTCAAATTTACCATCTCATACCATCCTTGGTCTAAGAACAGAAAAGCGGTTTTATGTTCTTAGACCCCAGATGGTATGAGATGGTAAATTTGAAATGTTCAAAGAACAGTGCAATATAT
>JBBMFX010000007.1:3119122-3130885 GCA_037832545.1 Rhabdalestes septentrionalis | reverse complement strand
CATTTTAGTCTCGTCTTTTTTCGTCAACAATAATGCATGTTAATTTAGTCTTAGTCAGCATCTTTGGACACTGTTGCTGTCTCGTCATCGTCTCGTCTTAGTCATGGAAAAAAAGGTCGTTGACGAACATGTCTCGTCTGACGAAATTAACAATAGTGTTAGCGACGGCTGAGAGAGTGGCGCACAAGTTGCTGAACTCTCCCGTTCTATCTTAGCCAACTTCCTTTACGTAACTAACCTTCAATTGTCTGGTGTCGTGGTGTTAAAATGCTTTGGGTGCTTCCCGCCTTGTGGAATTGGCTTGTTACACAGTTTGCAAATTGCTAATGTATTGTCTTTTTCACACAACACGTAGAATTGTCAGACTGGTGAAGCCATTTTAGCAACGCGCAAAAAAATTCTCGCGAGTTTTCCGTCATCTAATCGGCTTTTCTGTCGATCAAACTTCCAAAGCAATTATCGGCCGATCATGATTGGCGCCTGATCGATCGGATCATCTCTAATATGAAATGCATGACCACAACTAATAGTATATTAACAGTACAGGATGTATCATTGGGCAGATCTTCAGGACTGTGACCAAAGCCATTTCTATGAAGTTTGATCTATCTTTAGAAAATGTAAGGAAAAATAGTTTGGTTTAGGTCTGCTTTTCCTAAGGTTTGCTGATTTATATCAGACAGAAGCCTGTGTAATCTATGTAGATACAGATGGGCAAATATTCTTCCCTGTGGAAATACAAGTCCCCAAGGGCGTAGATTTGCTCTGGACATTGATGACAACCTATGACCCACCACACCCCTGCCCTCCCCCTCCAACAAGCGGGATAATGTACAGGCAGCCTGTAGTTATCACGAAATAAGCCCTCCGTTTCGCGTCGGGTCCTGATCGCACTGTCGGGGCTTATTTCTGCGACAACTACCGGCTGCCTGTACATTATCCCTTACATGTATGTCACCCAACACACCTCTCACATGATAGCAGAGTAAGGCACAGTCAATCAAAATGTTCATTTGTTTTGGGGGTGGGAGGACTCAAAGAGAGAACGTGATTTATCCCTTTCTACATGTGTAGGTTAATGTTGACAGCACGATTAAAAAAAAAATTAAGTGGATTAAATTATTGGTGGGGACATTTAAATGGTCGGAGGATATTGGTGGGGACACATCCCCTCCGTCCACCCTAAATCTACGCCCCTGCTGGTCCCATCTTTAATAATACAGGTAATTAATTGGCAAAAATGTTTAACTGAATTTGACAGTATTATACAAATATGTTCTATATATGTACAGTTCAGTACTGGCTTCTTGTCTAGGATTCTTTTTTATATTAGTTTTTTTTCCGTACCATATTGAAAAACTGGCAGGGTTTTCACTGATACTGAAAAAAATAAGTGTATTACTGTTAACAGTTTTTGTTTTGACCTCAGGTGGGGTTATGGACTCATTTGGACTTCAACATTGAGTACAATGGTGACTCCGTGATCTTCGCCAATGTGTCTGTTAAGGACGTGAAGCCAGTGCCTCTGGAGGAGGGTGTTGGTGGGAATGGCCAAGGAGCTGGGGGCAGTAGTGAGGGACTCTCTGTTACCCACTCATATAGCGTGCGCTGGTTTGAAAGCCCCCTGCCCCATGCACGCAGGGCGGAGCGCCTCCGAGATTACTCTTTCTTTCCAAAGACCTTGGAGATCCACTGGCTGTCAATTATCAACTCTTTGGTTTTGGTGGTCCTGCTGCTGGGCTTTGTCATCATCATCCTCATGAAGGTGTTAAAGAATGATTTTGCCAGGTGAGACTATGTCAAAAAAGGGTGGAGATATGAAGGAGAGCAAACATTCACATAGACGGCATATGTTGTTTTTTTCTGTTTGTTTAAACATGACTGATGTCTGCAAATTACCAAAGACCATGATTTCCACTGCCTTTCCCTGGACTTGCTAGCCCTGTTGATTTGACACATATATAACAGAACGTGATGGCAATCTGCAGAATTCTGAAAATACATTTTTGAAACTTGCAATAGTATAACAGTTGTTTTGACTCAGGTATTACATTGTCACAGATGCCCATTACAGCTCAGCAGTAATGAATTACATAGTCCTACATCTGAAAAAATTCAGAAATGCTTTTGAAAATGTTATGAAAATGTTTCAGTAGCTCCCTGTTGGCTTCAGTTATGTAGTGATCCCATACACACATGCAGCTGGCTGTGATACACTGTGTGTTCTGACACCTTTACAGTCCTTCCTTGGAACACTTTTGGAATGCACTAACCACTGCATACCGGGAACACCCCACAGCACATATAATTTTGGAGATGCTCAGGCCATTCCTTTGATCATAGCCATCATAGTGAATTTGACCCATATTAAAGCATCTCAGATCCTTATGATATATTTGGTGTTAGAACAACTAAACTAGTTATTGAGCATAACCATTGTACATAGACCAAACCAGGACCTCTTTGGTATCTGAAGTATTAGAAATACAAGGATAACTGGCCAAAAACTAATGGAAAATGAACACATATGATGTTTGTCTTGTTAGGCAGTGTTATGTAGCACATCTCTCAGCCTCATTATTTTGACATTAATCAAAACCTAAATCCCCAAAAATTAAAACAATCCTGACTGCTACTGTAAACAGAAGCTAATGAATACAAAAATGTAAATAATGCACACTTATTCAGTGTCCTAGCTGTAAAACAAATGAACAAGTTAGTGTAGGAAATAGCACAGTCAGCTACAACTGTCTGCCCCAAAGTGGTTTTAGTTTAACAAATGTTCCTCCCACCTACTTTACTATTTTTAAAAATGGAAAATCTAACTTTAGAGATAGGATGCTAATAAGCATTTGTAACAAGATGTGTAGAAGTAGAGTGTCATTTTAAATACTTAAGACATGCTAATATGGTTTTGGACATACTAGTTCTGTTTGATTTGAGGAAAGTATGGTATGGTAAGGTATGCCTCGCAGCTCCAGTGCAAAATTTAAAAAGTAAAAAAGCAATCCATAGACTTGTTGTCTTGACAGTTAGATTACGCTTTAGGGAAAATTGTGCCCCCCTGTTAATCATCCATTCTGTTGTCTCAGGTATAATGTAGAAGAAGATGGAAGCTGTGATGATCTGGATCAGGGCGATAATGGCTGGAAGATCATTCACACTGATGTCTTTCGATTTCCACCGTATAAGAGCTTGTTGTGTGCTGTTCTGGGAGTGGGAGCACAGTTTCTCACTCTGGCCACAGGTAAAGGTCATCTAAGTGTTTATTTCATCTTCAGTGTTTCTAATTAGGGAGCTGATAAAAAACACAGTTGACAACATTACTGATTTAAACAAGATCATTTTTTTATTTTAAACCTCTTTTCAAAACAAAAAATAATCTATTTATTCAATTAATTTTAAAAATATATATATTTTTCAGATTACTCAATTATTCATTCAAAAAAAATGTACTAAACATGTAATCGATAGTGACATTCCTACTGGATGATGTATGTGCATAAGAGTGAAAATAACAATGAAAGAGGAAAATAGACAAAAATGATTTAGTTTAGACTGCCCTTAACCTTTTTTTCTGGCCTTCTCTTTTGTTTGCCAGGTATCATTGTCATGGCATTGCTAGGGATGTTTAATGTACATCGTCATGGTGCCATAAACTCTGCAGCAATTGTGCTGTATGCGCTGACCAGTTGTGTGTCAGGTTACTGCTCTTGCAGCTTCTACACTCAGATCCATGGGCAACACTGGGTTTGGAACATCATCCTTACATCCTCCCTCTTCTCTGGTAAAATATGTTTTATTTTAGATTAACGTGATGTGTGGAAAGACTGTATATGCTCACTTTAACTTGTTAAAATGATCTGGATCTCCACTGTTGTTGTTTTTTTTGTTTGTTTGTTTAGGGGTTTTTTTGGTTAATTTATTTTTAATTTTTGGTTAAGACCCGTCAAACCTCTCAACAGAATTTATATTTAATGTGCCATTTTTTATCAAGGTATGATCAGTGAAGTCTTTACTAGTCACACTGAACATATACGAGCTCTACTGGTGTGATAACATACTATGTAAAAACTGCATAATCAAGTGTGTTGTCATTTGAAATGACATATCAATAACGATGTGCAAAAAAATGCAGGAGTTCTTTTAGGAAACAACACACTGGAATAACGTACTTCAAGATTTCAAACTGTATCACAAAATAATATTTTAAATGTTTGCTTAGAATACTTTTCATAAATCCATTTGACAAATAACTAATGGTTATAAACTAGTATCTAGTATCAGGACTATTATTACTACATTTTAGACAGCAGTATCACTTGATTTGGAAAAGTCACATTTTGGGTCATATATCTAACTCTCTTGTTCACTCCTTGTATTATTCCAATTCCCTACCCCCTCTCTCTCTCGTCTAGCTCCTCTTTTTTTTACCTGGAGTGTAGTAAACTCTGTTCACTGGTGGAGTGGTTCCACACAGGCCCTCCCAGCCTCTACTGTGTTCCTGTTGCTAGGTGCTTGGGTGCTAGTGGGCTTTCCCCTCACAGTCATTGGGGGAATTGTGGGGAAGAATCGGGCAGACAGCTTCCAGGCACCATGCCGTACACGCAACATCCCCCGCCAGATCCCCCAGCAGCCCTGGTACAAATACACAGCTGTACATATGGCCATCGGGGGATTCCTGCCTTTCAGGTGAGCAGTGAATCTGGTATTAGAATGAATGGTCCAAAATATATGGAGACATCTTGACTACAGAATACAAATCAAGAGGAAAACCAATGCAACAAACTACTTACAGACACTAGACCACAGGTGTCATACTCAAAGCCCGCAGGCCAAATCCGGTCCGGCACTTCATTTTATGTGGCCCGTGAGCCATGGTCCGAAGGGAAAACGAGCGTTCTTATTCTATCTTGGGTTTTCATTGGTTCCAGCTGTTTACAGGAGGCAGATACAGAGCATTGACTTAATTCATAGAGAGGTAAACTGTCCTGGGAGCTCCACACACTGTGCTTGGCTCCGTGTTCATAGCTCCTCAGTGGGAGATTTAAACCTCCAAAATAATCTGGGATTCCCGCCTTCTTATTTGAATGAATCTGCATGATAAAGCTGTGTGCTGGGAATTATGCATTTCATAAATTAAAACGTTCATTCATCGTTCAAAAAGACTTTAATTGTTATGTTTTATTACATTTATAAGAAGTGTGAATATTCCACCGCTCAGCTTTCACCTGATGAACACTTTTCAAAATGGCGCAAGGAATAAGGAGCTAAACTTCAGCTTTGGATTCACACACCACCAAATGAGAAGCTGCGAATAAGGAGCCAAAGCCTCGGATTCACACGCTGCAGAAAAAGAACCTGCGAATAAGGGGCTAAACTTCAACCTCGGATTCACATGCCACTGAATAAGAGGGCAAGATGTGTTGGAAGCCTAAATACTTTCTTAAAGTTTGCAAACACTCGAGGGTCAAATTCTTCCTTTGAAAGAGCCGAAATAACTCTGACAGCCTCAAGACCCTCCTCCGCCTTACCCGCCATGTATTTAGGGTCAGCATCACCTGCTTCATTTTTCAAAAATATCTCTTATCACTTCCGTTTCATCCATATTGGATAGGACGCAGCTTCATCCCGAAACACTCATCTGAACAGATTGAGGCAGAGCAGTGTTTGCTTCTCCCAACGAATTTTTTGGGCCAGACTGCCAGAAGTTTATTCATGATGTGAGGAACACATGATATGTCGGGGGGTATTTGGCGCCCCCCCAATTTTGCCCCCCCCCCCTCCAAAAAAAGTAAAGTTTAAAATAATGCGTGTTTTTCAGTTCACTTACTGATGTTTATTTAAACAGATTTCATTTTCTTAATTCATGCACACACATTACATTAACAATTAACAAATGGTCTTTAAATCCTTTTTCATAGACTGTGTGCATCAGTAAGAAAGCTCTGTGCAATTTCAGCTTGCCTAATGCAAGTAAGCCAGCCAGCAACAGCACTATCTAGCCTTTAGTCTTCTGTGAAGTTCTGTGAAATCAACATTTTTGGCCCATCCCCTCACACGCCTTCTAAACCCTGATAGGGTGACTAGATTTGGGATTGTGAAAAAGAGGACACCTGTTCGTGGGTGCATGGTTGAAATGTTTCATGCGCATCTCGGGCGGACAGCAGAGCACTGGACGGCCATTCTGGACTTTTAGTTTATGAGAGATGCCCATGACGTGACAAATGTTTAGGCAGCTCAAAAACCCTGGACAACCCCCAAAATTTCGTCCGGACCCCGGTATTATGCCGAAAAGCTGCATACCCCTCTCGGGAGCGCGCACTGCAGCGAATGGAAAGCTGTTTTTTAACATGTGAAAACTATGCCGCAAATACATGTCCCGCTATGTAAATTAGCGACAAGCATCTACTCCCCTCCCACTTACTCCCCCTCTCTCTACTGGGGTGAACAAGCATTGTGGAAATATCACTGGCTACATGGCTGGTCATAACATTTACTGCCAGTGACCAGTCCCTACGTTTCTTAAATATAACACGTTTTTTAGAGCATAGTCATGATATAAAAGCACAAGAACAATTTTAAAACATAAACATAAAATAATATTTTTGTCCCTCCCTTGTTTTGGCGGCCCCCCCTTAGCGGTGCGCCCATATGCACCGCATATTCTCCATACCCCATTTTTGTGCCACTGGAGGAACTTGCCAGAATGAAATAATTACTTAAATGTGTCATTAAATATTTGGAATGGTAAATAAAAAAGTAAATAAATGTGGCTTAAATTATTTAAAATAGGAAATAAAATGTAATTGATTTAATGTGTCATTAATCTTTTAAAATTTTAATTTAAAACGCAGTTAATTAAATTAATGTGCAATATATAAATAAATTTAATGACACATTTAAGTATCGTTATACACAATCCACTGAAAATGACTTTAAAAGAATTTACTTTAAAAAAGTTTTCTTAACTCAACCGGTCCACCTTACACACAGAAGTAGTAAGATTACACTGCTCTACCAAGGTTTTTTTTTTTGTTTGTTTGGGTTTTTTTTTTTTTTTTACAATTTCAACAAAAATAATGCTAATATTAAAGTAAAAATATTATATAATTTCGTAATCTGTATTGGTATTGGCATCATGTCGGAACTGGAAAAACATGTATTGGTCCATCACTACTATGAACTTTTAAAATAATAATAATAATACAAAAATTACTTTAGAAGCCACGATAAAGGCTGGAAAGTTTCCAAACAAAGCAACACAAACTGAACAATTACACTTTGAGTGTACTTAAGTGTACTTCCGCCACATGTCAGTTAACTAATTTGCCCATGCGAGCATAGCAGTAAATCAATCATACCATTAAAACTACCTGTCTAATATTGAGCTGCCAAAAAGCTCTTACCCACCAAGGTTTGGTCTCTACAAGAGGGTGTGCTGTGGTACCTGGCACCACAATGTTAGCAGAAAATCCTGTAAGTAGGTAGATGGGCCACTATGAAATTATTTTTGTCCAGCACATCCCACAGATGCTTGATAAGAATGAGATCTGTAAAACTCCTATTTTTAAAACATCCCTAACCAGTTTTGGCAGTGTGCATTGCACTACTGAAAGAGGTCAGTGTCTATAGGAAGTGTGGCTGTCATGAAGGAGTGTACTGGGTCTTCAACAATGGTTAGGTAGGTGTTGTGTGTCAGAGTAACATAAACATGAATGCCTGGACGAAGCTTTTACAATAGAACATTTTCCAGAACATCACACTGACACCCCTGGCTTGCCCTCTTCCCCAAAATATATTCTGGTGCCATTTCTTCCAAAGGCATATACGCACCTAGTCCTTGGCAAGGTATAAAAGAAAACTAGATTCATTAGACCAGGCTATCTTGTTCCATTGCTCCTTTTTCCAGTTCTGATGGTCACATCCTTTTCTAGGTGCTTTTGGCAGTGAACGGGATCAGCTTGGGCAGTGTTTACTTTTTCAGCAAATTGTGCTACAGTATCTCTGTGGGATCAGATCTGATCTTCAGTCCCATTGAACATTAGTGAGACTTGAGCACCCTTACCCCTGTTGACGGTTCATCGGTTGTCCTTCCCTCAGCCTCTTTTGGTACTTATAACTGCCGCATGTTAAGCATACTTCAGATGGCCTGTGGTTTTGGAAATCCTCTAATCCAGTGCAAACCACACAGTTTGTCCTTAGTCATTCAGGTCCTTATGTTTGCTTATTTGTGCAGATTCACTTGCTGTTCAGTTGCAACTTCATAAATCCCCCCTTTACAGGGTAATCAATGTTATTATCTTGACCTGCCAATGATTGCAATGCTGAAACTGCTTGGTGCATCTGTGAGCCTGTAGCAGGATTGTCATGCCCTTTCTTGTTGATAAGTACTTCAGCATGGACTTCTTTTTTAAGTCAAGGCAGCTAATCAGAACTGAGGTTACTTACATATATCAGTCTTAAAGGCAAAGTAACACAAACATTCTGTTTAATGCTAAGACATAAACAGCTGGAACAACTTGGATTCCGAAGGGAGTGCAGCATTACATTACAGGGTTAAAAATCGCACCTTGTGTTGATCATGTCTCTCTCTCTCCCTCTCCCTTTCTCTCCCATTTTCTACTTCCCCTCCCATTTTTCTCAGTGCCATCTCTGTGGAGCTGTATTACATTTTTGCCACTGTGTGGGGAAGAGAGCACTACACTCTTTATGGCATTCTGCTCTGTGTTTTTGCCATTTTGCTCTCTGTGGGGGCCTGCATCTCTGTTGCCCTCACCTACTTCCTGCTCTCAGGCGAAGATTACCGCTGGTGGTGGCGGAGCATCCTCAGCACAGGCTCCACTGGCCTATTCATATTCGTCTACTCTCTCTTCTACTACCACAATCGTTCTAGCATGAGTGGTCTGGTACAGAGTGTGGAGTTTTTTGGCTATTCCTTACTCACTGCATTTGTCTTCTCACTTATGCTGGGGACAGTTTCCTTCTGGGCCTCGCTCACCTTCATCCGCTACATTTATCGCAGCCTAAAGATGGACTGAACAAGGACACAAATGGCACTGTTTTCTGTATCTCTGTCTTTTCTCTCTCTGTCTGCCTTGTTGGACAAGAACAGCAGCGTCATGCACCTGTGCCCGAAGAGTTTACAGAACTTCCTGAAATGTAAAATTCCAAACCATAACTGCTTGTGACATCAACACGGAGAGGTCATTAAACAGAATCCAATCCGTTTTTTCATACTATATTTTTTTTAGTGAGACCCTGATTGTTTTAATGTTTAAAAGGATACTCCAGCATTTTTCTATGTAATCTCTATCTGCCACGGCTGGGATAATGACAGTAAATCAATAAAATAAATTTTTGATGACTAAAATATTGCTAACTTTCAGTACAAATGGATATTTTCAGAAAAAAACACAAGTATTTATACATTAGCATTCATTAGATACAGAATTGCTATTTGTGTCACGGGGTTGTGGGGTAGTGTTGTCCTTTACATATAAGTAGGCTAGACCAGCATTTCTCAAACTATGGGCCACAGACCGGTGCCAGTCCGTGAGAAGTTCCCTGCCAGTCCGCGGAGCCTCGCTTCTGCACCAATCAAAATTCAGTCAGATCTAGCTCTGATATCTGCACCCCCACCCCCTCAACTACAAGACCCGCCCCTTGTTTCAGCATTCTAGAATGTTCAGCGTTCCCACCGTTTGTTACATTCGCTCCAAACTTTTCACGAACACACGTTACGAGAGCTATCGAAAAATCATGGTGTGTGGATTCTTTCTCTAGGAAGCGTCCTTCAAATGATGCCCTGCCAAACCACGGATCTGTGCGAAACTGCTTGAAAGCCATGAAAAAAACACTTTTTTGTTGTTTTTATACCCCATAAAACAACAGCAGCAGCCTAATTGGTTTATATCTGTATATTCAAATTTAACCAAAGCACTCTTGTTAGGTCATGTTTAATATTGTTTTTACATTGGCATAAGACATAATAATATTAATACTAAAAGTAATAATAACAGCGGTGGTCGTGGTGTAATAATAATAATAATGGGGGGCAGGGGGGTGATGTGGTTTATGCAGGGCCATGCAGCCCCAAAACCCGACATGACTGGTCCCCAGGACAAATAAGTTTGAGAAACACTGGGCTAGACTATAGAAAGCTCTAAGTGAAATCACTGATCGATTATGTGGCCATTATTTAATGATAAAATAAGAAAATGCATCAAATGTTATTCTCCATAATTATTAGTCTACACCAGTCAACACAGCATATAGAGATTATTTTATAACACTGGAGTATTTCTTTAAGGTACATAGTTGTTTGAATATTTGCTCTGTCATAACAAAGTCAGTTTAGTTAAGTTTCATGTTCAGCTACTCTATCAACAGTTGACTAAGAGGCACATATGAATGCATAATGATTTTTAAAGCATTGACTTGCAGTATAAAATGTAAACCAAGTAAACTGTTCTAAATTAACTTAGGTATTTCTTGTGGGGTACAAGAAGCAGTAAATACTTTTATCCCTGTAGCTCATGGCTTATGAAGAACTTGTATCTATATTTATTAAGCAAAGTTATTGGCGGCGCATTGATTATTTGCAGGGAAATAAGTTTTGATTCAGAAAATGGCATTTATGAAAAATGAGCTGGGAAAAGAATGTTTCCTTGGGGAAAGATAACATGAATCTGACAAGCCTGTACAGGCTACTGTTACACTCCACTACATTTAGTCTGGTGGTCCCCCTAATAGCCCATGAAATGTAATACACCAGTTGGCCGAAAGACATCACAATGCTGAGCCGGCATCGTGATCCTCCGATATGTAGTACATGTAGTACATGACTGACTGGCTGTAGAGCATTCACCTAAACCCTATGCTCACTGTGGGACTTTTCACTCCCTTCTACATGAAAATTTTTATTTAAAAAATAACATTCTAATCTTTGCATTTTGAGTTAAACTTGTACTCCACAATTAGTGCTCTTCGAAACTTGTTCAGCCTTGCAACAGTTGTTACAATGGAACACATGGAGTGGGCAGAGCATGAGCAGAAAAGCAAATACCGTCAGCTTCATATTTATTGGCTGACCTCTATAATTCCAAATCATTTAACTGGAAAATCATGGAGTGGAACAGTAAAAAAGCTTGAGAGGTTCAGCATGTTATTTTTAATCATGCTTATATAAAATAGGACATGGGAGCAATGTACCATTGTCACCGGTAACTGTGATCTCACTTCAGCTGTACATATAGTCTTTTCAATAAAGCAACCTCTTTCTTACAAAAACTAAAATGTCTAATGATCCTGTTAACACTTTAGCTTTGTAGGCTGTTTTTCCCCATATGCATAGTAAAGAGATTAACAAGCCTTTTTTACAGTGGGGGGGAGAAAATTTGTAGTAGGTTTGGAAGGATTTTTAATAAACCTTTGAAAAGCTGAATTTAGGGGCATGTTTCCTCCTTTTAGGTCCGAAAGCTGCTAGAAACAAACTGTCAGGTCTAATGCTTGATCTCGCTGGTTACTCAGCTTCTCCTGGTTACCACATTAGTCCAATATTATCCAGACTACATTGGCTTCCAATCAAATATCGTATTTATTACAAAATTTTACTACTGACCTATAAAACCTTAAATGGCACCTGATTACCTCAGCAAACTTTTGTGTTACTATGAACCACCACGGTCACTCAGATCTCAAGGTGCTGACCTTTTAACTATTCCCAGAGTTATTAAAGCATCATCAGGGGGAAGATCATTC
>JBBMFX010000007.1:3106436-3119022 GCA_037832545.1 Rhabdalestes septentrionalis | reverse complement strand
TGTGTGTGTGTGTGTGTGTGTGTGTGTGTGTGTGTGTGTGTGTGTGTGTGTGTGTGTGTGTGTGTGTGTGTGTACTATTGCTTAGTACTCTCTTGGATTTAGTGGTGGGAATTAATCTTTTTTGAAACAAGGTTATATTCGAGGCACTGCTGTGCATAAAACACATTGTTATAGGACATACACAGTTCGAGTGTTCAATGATTCTAAAGATCTGCCTTAAATGAACGCATGAACAATTTTTCAAATTTGGATACAAATATGCCTTCATGGTGTTGCTTCATTAAAAATTGCTATGCTTCTGTATTTTTTTTTGTGGATTTTTGTTTGTTTGGTTGGTTGTTTGTTTTTTTTACTGATCAACTTCAGAGTAGTTTTGGTGTTCAGTAGGCTGTTGGTGTCCAGGATACAATAAGATTTGCATCTGAGTTAAACTATAAAATGTAAAAGAAAAAAAATGGTAATTATACAGTCAATGATATAAATGCAAATATTCATATAGGCTAAGGGCATGTACACACTATGCACTTATCTTATACCAGATGACAATGGTCAGACAGACAGTTCAAAATAATAGCAGTCAGAAATCACTAACCTGATCAATCTCTGTTTTTGGTATATACATCTACATGGCAAATAATTTGCTAGCAGGAGTAGTACAGTAATAGTAATCCATCAGACCTAACAATCATGACATGCATGCTGCTATGTAATTAAAACACTAATTGAAAGGGTTGTGTTCAAAATGATATTGAGGTGATTACTTCTTTGAAAAACAGGTGCCAATTATTGCCCTTATATAAGGAAGGAAAATGGAAAATGGATCACTCCAGACATCATTCAAAAGAACAGCGAACAGCAGTTCTCAGAATCAGTGGTTATACCGAATATATTAGTTCAGTGATTAAAAGGAAAGCAAAACCTTAACATTTTTCAGTTTATACAGTAAAGTAGAATGCAGACTTTTATTTTTTTAACAGTCTAATGTTCAATTTTCTTTAATTTCTTTAAAGGAGTAACACAAATGTGCTACATTTCTTCTTCATGTTTTGATTTGGAATATAATGTGTAGTGTTCCCAATACATTTGTTTGCTATAAAAAGCAATTTGAGCTTTATTCACTTTTTTTTTAAACACATGTCTATTATTTTGAACAGAACTGTAGGTTTATCTGAAAATTTAATTCTGAAGATTTTGTGGTTTCCCCACATAAGCTGAACAGAAAAGTCTAGGAATTATAAATTTCTGATAGAAACCTGCCTAAGGTTGTACATGTCTGTAATGTAAATTGTCTTTGGCAGTAGTGGATTCCTTGTAATGAGCAAAATGTAGATGTGTGGATCTTAATTTTAATGCAGGTTTCCCATGGGTCAGGAAATTTCTGGAATATCTAGAAATTTCAGTAAAGGCATTTTCAGACAGGCAAAATCAGGAATTCAATCATTTGGGTGCCAAGCCAGGGAATTATAATGATGACTGAAGAGAATGTAAATCGGTCATAGCTCATCAGTGCATGTACTTAGGAGGCATGCAAAAATAAAAAAAACTTCCGATCACTGCACTTCTCCAGTCTTCCAAATCTAGCAGCTTTATAGCATGTAGAGCAGCTTTGTTCAAAATGGCCAATATTACCATGGCCATTTCTAAATTAAACATGCATGTCGAGAATATCAGAGATAGAGTTGATGTTTTGGTATGGTCCATTCAACATGCTAAGCCCTGCATGCCTATATTCAACAACAATGACAATTAATGCAATTTTGAATTCTATAACCCCTTTAAATGCCCTTTTCTACTCCGCATCCAAGTGTTATATTGGGCAATTCTTTATAAAGGAGGTCATGGAAATTCTACATTTTGGTCAGGGAAAAATCATGGAAAATTCAGAGAATTTTAAGTCTGACTAAGGGTGGGAACCCTATTAATGCTAGTATGCTGTTTTGTAAAAATTTTAGGGTTACATATGTTTTGTTGTTTTGCTTGTAATGTATATTTTCATCTTGTTTTTGACAGACTGTTTGTCAGGGTGGAGGTGGTGATGAGGCAGATGATGATGAACAGCAGGTTGTTTTTACTTTCTCAATAAACCTGAAATAAATAAAAAGTCACTGAGTTTTAGATCACTGTCAAAGATGACCTGATGTCCAGCTTTGTGACACGACATATTTTTGCATATTAGGCCGAGTTTGATGCTATGCTGCAGGAGTTTGCTGGAGAAGGAATTCCTATTATAGCTTCAGCTGTTCCAGCAGAAACTTTCTATACTCACCTCAATGACCTTCTGCCGCTCATTATGAACAAAGCTGTGAGTCTCTTTCCCTTTCCTTACTCCCCTAAAAGAGACAAAGCTGCAAGTATCATGCATCTCTTTCTGACATGCAGAAATCCTCCTGCACTGTGGCAGACCGCTCCTTCTCTTTGGGCACACTTGCTGAGACCCTGCACTCCCTAGTAAATGTGTCTGGAGGCAGGGCAATTGCAGGGCGGTTGTCCAATCGCATGTTGCCAGTGCTTGTGGCTGGGGTGAAAGATGGTGACGCTGAGGTGCGAAATAACAGCGTGTATGGCCTAGGAGCTCTTGCTCAGGCTGCTGGACCCATTGTCTCCACGTATCCTTTGCTAATGTATGGATTTTAAAAATATTTATTGCTTTCAAAATAATTTTAGGTCAGTAAAAATGATGAAAAAACCGGATCACTGTTATGAAAATTAAAGCTTTGATTGTATTAGATAGTTATGTTGAAACAGATTCAGTATGAAGCTGCAAATTTCAAAGAATTTAGGCCTCTATCAGTGTTTGGGTTTGAAACTTACTAAAAGTAGTTTCAGCATGGTGTGGAAGAGGAATGTACAGTTAGTGTCTAGCTTAGTTTTAACATAATGTCCTTTTAGTGGTGCTCGCAAAATTTAGTTCAGTTATGTATGCAGATACTCTGTGCGTTGGTTTTGCCACATTTTATTCTTCTTAACACCTGTCTTACAGTGATTATCCCATGATGCTTTCTCTCTTTTCTAATCTTTTGGCAAAAGAACCAGACAGGAGAGTGATTGACAATCTGTGCGCTGCCTTGTGTAGGATGATCATGGGCCACATGGAGGGAGTTCCGCTTGAACAGGTAGTGAGGTGCAGCAGTTGAAACTTAGAGATTTACCACATCCACAGTTTTACAACTTTACTTAGTTCATAAACATTTGAGTGACAGATATTACATGTTGGCATAAACTGGTGTGATTATTTATTTATATATATATATATATATGTGTGTATGTATATATGTGTGTGTATATATATCTGTAATACGCTTACAGTGTTAGTAAATAACATTTTCAACTGTTAGTTCCACCACACTAAATTTCCTGAAGTTCTCACTACTACTGATATGTGTAGAAATGTCTTAACACCATTCAGGAAAGCTTCCGGCCATAGACACTCCTCTCATTATCCAAGGTTATAAAAACGGCATGTTTGCCCACACCTCTGCACACTTTCAAACACCGGTCACATGAGAATGAGAAGAGGTCTACAATATACAACTTTTGGATTACGCAAGTCCTTGTGGAATCGGGGAACTAAACTTTGTGACATTCTATGAAATTTTTACTTGTCTATTTCTTTAGGTGCTTCCTGCTCTTTTAGAACATCTTCCTTTGCAGGAAGACATGGAGGAGAATAAGACAGTTTACAGTTGCCTGGCTTTCCTCTACTCCCATAACCCAACACTGGTAATGGCTTGTCCATTCCTAGAAGGCAATAACGCACACTAGTCCTTCTAGCATTAGAAATATTGAAAATCATTCTACAGGTGTCAATTAGTCGGTAGTTTGATCATTGACTAGATATTTTTGTGTGGGTTGTTCTTAACCTAGCACTGGCACTGAGGTGGTTATTTTATTCTCATTTAGATTATGTCCCATATGAAGCAAATATTGTTTGCTGCAACTCACATTCTGGGATCTGATGCTGATGCAGGTAAGAATGGGGTGTCCCAGTGATTGTAATGATTGTTGCTGCAAATTAACCCATTTCTTTTCATTCTTCATCTGTGTTTTTTCCATCTCAGACACCCTGAACACCCTGGTCATGTTGCTCAGAGACGTTGCCCTGCGATACTCGCAGGAATTTGAGAGTGCAATGATGTCACTTCCGGTCGAACAGAGATCCAAGGTGTCTGATGCTGTTGCTCAGTCATAGCGGTGCCTTTCAAATGAAAGCAAGACCAAATAGGAATTTTGCTACATGTATATTGACCATTTAAATCACCCAAATGCACACTTCCCTACTAAACGGTTTATTTCATTTATTGTAAGTTTTTTCCCCCCAATAAATCTATTGCATTTTTACTTTTTTGAACATGAAGCTTGCAGCGAAAAATCTCAGATGTTTTAGTCTTTCATCCATGGACTCTCATCCAAATATTTGAATAGTAGTTACCAAAACTGACACTGAAAATTATGATGTAATTTACATTTATGGGAAAACACTTTATTTATGAAACTCATTTTAAATTAAATGGCAAAAATGCACATTATATGCATAGTAGCTCTAACAGTAGAATTCTACTACAGTAGAATAGCATGTTCAATAAGTGAAACATCCAGATGGCTCACCTCCTGATTTACATAATTTACATCTAATTTTGATGATTCAACACACAGTGTGGCTGTTCTTTTGTTTTAGCAGGCTTCAACAACGTTATTTATACAGCATGCCAAATGTTTGTTTAAAATTAGATTGTTGGAGTTTTGTCTGTTTACATGCAGTTGTCTGCAAAGATTTTAAGTTTTCCTTCAATTTGAGCCCCAAAACCAGGACTGAAAATTCCTTTGAAGTAGTAAAATGTCAATGTGCAAGCAGATGGTTACAAGTAATGTATGGGCAAGTGTAAATAACTGAAAGTTCCAGTAACCGGGCTCTAAAAACAATAAATTATGGCAATTTGTTGCTTTTACTGTCTGAATGTTTACTCATTTCACCCTTAGCACTTCTGTTTTCTCCTCCTTCTGAGACTGTGTCTCCAGAGCCAGGCTCATCTGTATTGGTTGAAGTTCATTTTCAGCTGCACAAACAGGAAGAGAAAATGTTAGGAAATTATATGCTGCCTTAGCGCACCCAACATCAGATGTCATTTAATATTTAATGATTTAAAGTCAGATGATCTCAGCCTGAGATGAGACTGAGAATTTTTCCCAAGAAAATGTATGATTGTGTTAAACATTGGTTTAAGAGACAAACGTTTTTGTTCACACTTTCTGAATGATGTCTATTTTAACATATATAACTGACTTATGCCTTAATGACTTGGTCAGTTTGTTTCTCCTTGTTCATCTTTTCCTGTGTTTTATAATGCCATGCCTTTCTGTCTGACCCAAATTTTAATGTTGATTTGACCATGTTATTTCTCTTCTCTTTTATGGAAGGGGCTTGACCAAAAAATCTCATTTTTAAACTATCGACATTTGGCCTCTGATTATATGCCTGGGTTTTCTTGTCAGCTTGACATGAACAGAAGTTCTAATATTTTAAATAGATGTTTTAATTTATTTCAGTGTGTACAAGGGAAATGACCTGTAATAACTCTGCACTATAACATTACAGGCGCTACTTAAAAGTTTGGTTTCCTGTTGGTGTTCCTAAGCATTGGGACATATGAACACAATCTAGCTGTGGCCTGTTGCTTGAGCATAACTGTTTTTCCCTTCTCAAATTAGTCATCATTCCACCTGCTAGTCAGTGTCCCACGATGCTACAATACTAACATGCTTCTTTGCATGAAAGTATAGTTAAAAACTAAAAACATCAAACCACTGTGTGTACAAAAATGACAATTCTGCATACATTGTATTGTCTGATACAATGTAAAATTGGTGTCCTCTTGCTCCCCACCTGGTTGAATGTTTATCCAGGGCATTATGTCCACCCCACAGCGGCAGTAGGCACGGTCTGTGTGTGACTCTGTGCTGTAGAGGACCTCCTGGGACTGGGATTGTCCTGGAGACTGAGCTTTGACTCGCACCTCCAGCACTGTCACCTCCTTCTCTTTGAGCTTCCCCGATTTGCTCCGCACTTGTGTACGCTTGGTGTCAACCCACACCACACGCTCTTTTACCGCTGATCTACAAGTCAGCACAAATAAACACATTCTTAATTCCACCAAGCAAAAACAGATGGTTTGTTCAGTGTAGTATGTAATGCCTTTTGTGTGCATCTATGCATCATGTATAGGCATCATATACATTATTTACAATAAACAAGCAGCAATGTTATTTGTGTCTTGTCAGTCATTTTATTTGTAGTACTAAATCTGGTAGATTTTGATATTCATAATCTGAGGTTAATTACATGCTACAGTGAATACTCTTGTCTATTTACACTAGTAATCATTTTTTACAGCACTACTCATTTTTGCTACTTCTTGTCCACTTTTGTAGAATACTTAATCCTATTAATATCACTAGCGCTATCTGCTCAATCCTGTTCTGTTTTGACTGCTTGCATTTGTTGGGTTGTTCATTGACTGCTCACTATTGTTGACTGCTCACAATAGTTTACTTGGTTGCTATCTTTTTTAAGTTCTTGACCGTTCAGTGGTGACTACTTGCTGTTGCTGTCTGCTTACTATTGTTGACAGCTCACAGGTGGCAGTTAGCTGCTAAATGCTTAATAATTCTAGTCAAAATAACGCAGGAAACTATCAAACCCACATCAATGATTCTCCAATGCAAGCCATGTGACCGTCACAATATGCAGCAATGTAATAGCAATAGTAGTATTTCATCCATTTTGTGCCACAGTAATGCACATTGGTAATATAACCAGCTTCACTACTCACTCTTCAATTCCTAGATCAGCGAGAGAGATGTTTAAGAAAGGAAATGTCTGGTCAGGGGTGATGACCTCGATGGGTAGAGACACACACAATGGGATCTCCTTTTCTACTTCCGTCCGTTCAACTTTTTCATCATGCAGGGAGTATGGAGAGCTTTCCCTTGATTTGCTGATTATCTGTGCATCTTGAAGTACCCCCTCATCCTGGGGCTCCTGCTCAGTCTCCTGGCCTGCCAGCCTGATGAGCTATTGGATACTAAGAACTTAAACTTGGTCTTTTCCAGCTCTTTTGTCCTATTGTGAGAACAGCTCTTTTGGTCCCCAAATAATGTATCAGTGGACAGTTGATTACTTCTGTTGAAGTGAAGGAAATTAAAATCCAAGAAGCTGGTTCCTTTTTCTCTCTACTTTGTGTGGAGCCAACTGCTGAGACATTCTGAAGCCTGTGCAAATTTAAATGGCCAGTATGAATGTGTGTAATGTTGTACTGACCTGTGAGGTTTATTAGGCTGTCAGAGGCAGATAAATGAGAGCAAGATATTTGTTTATGCATGTTGATGGGTGTTTCTAGTCCACATTGTACTTTCATGTGTATACATGTTTTTGCTCCAGGAAACGCCCCTCATAAATCTCTGCCACAACAAAATAAATGATATTGTGCAATACATTCCGTAACTTGTTTGCATACCTTGGGTAAATACAATTCTTATATACAAACAGTTTAAATATGGTAGTGAACATGCATCATTTTTTTGGGGATAGTACTGATAACCCGACCCCAGCCTGGCCTGACATATTAACTGTAATTATCGGCTCGAGCCCAATTTAAACCAGACAAATGTTTAATAAGTGCATTTGTAAACTAACACTCCGAGCTCAAATGCCCAGCCTGAGTATAGTGGCAGGAAATTTTGGCCTTATTAATTAAATTCTTAAACCTCTTTCATTAAGGTTTAGGTCTTCAAAAGTATTAAGAGAGTAGAGAAATGAGACATTGCCAGTCAAGAGCATATAATCATTAAATAGCGGGGAATGACGGTGCCATTATCCACAAATTTGGATTGTCTTTCTGCGGCCCTCCATGTTGAGATCACATGAGATATTATAGGGCCAAAGTGCAGCTTACACTGCTTAATGGAAATACAGCAAAAAGGTATTCAAATCATGCAGGGCCACGATAGACCCTTCAATGGATTTCCATGCAACTTTGATTTTAGAGTGAAACTAAATAGGTTTGGAATGCAGAACAAAAGATTGGGCATATAACATTAATTTGGGAATGACAGACCTGCATCTAACTTATAACGTTGAATAGTATACATTTTCGTTCGAGGATGCTTCCCATTCCAAATGAAATAAGAAAGAACTGAAATAATATGGTCCCAAAAATGTGGAGGGAACATAGCGCTGTAGAAGTTCATAAGGGGAGAATATTCATTTTAATTATTGATATACGGGCATATTGAGATTTTGGTAAATGTGTCTAATTCGAAACATCCGCCTTGATTTGTGATAAAATCTTCTTAAAATTTGTATAACCAATATTGTGGATAGACAGATAAATGCCTGTACCCAAATATGTGAAAGATTTAACCAAATCAATGACAGATGAACAGGGAACCAATAAGGAGTTACAGTCGAAATTTAAGGGGAGGAAGCAGGAGTTAGTCAAGTTTATCATGTATCCTGAAATATAGCTGAAACGGTCAAACAGTTCCAAGATGTGTGGAATCGACTGATCGACTATGTCATCAGCCTAAAGAGGAACCAGCCAAGTCATATAGGTCTCCAAACGCCTCGACAACACTTTGGCATACAATTTGATATCTGGCCCTAGCAATGAGAGACAGGCCATGTAGCTGCTGTGAGTGATGCTCTTCTCACCACGTCAGGGGCTGGAACCATCCAGCCCCCTTTCTGCAATGAAAGATGAGAATCTAGCCTAGACAATCTAGGCTTTGGATATAGGCAAACATACTGTAGTTGGGTCTTCTATCTTTATTCTATTTTACTGCTCTTCTTGATGCTGTATCTTATGGTACTTAAAATCCAATAAATATATATTTAAATAAAATGGCAACCAATGTCTAAAAGATGTGGAAGAAAATGAAAATCCACCATGTATATTGATTGAAGAATGGACAAAATACCAAAGACTCAGCCAACGATCAGCTACAGCTGCTTTTTCAAAGAAGTCAGAAGTTAGCTTTGAGTATTTTAACAATTAGAACATGCATATATTAATTGTTGAAAAAAAGACGTGTTGAAGAGGTTAGAGTATGCCAGAGAGCACATTGACTGGCCTAAAGAAGTCATCATGATATGGGGATATTTCTCATATCATGTTGTCGGGCCTAATTATCGCATACCAGGGATCAAAATGCTTTTGGAGGTCATGTTCTCTTGTTTTCCAGACCAACAAGATTGATGTTATGGAGTGACCATACCCAATCCCTGCACCTTAATCCAATAGAAATCTTGTGGGGTGACATCAAAAATACTATTTTCTGAGGCAAAACCAAGAAATGCAGGTTTGTGTCCTATCATCCTGGGCTGGAATAGCTGTTAGTAGTGCCAGAAGTTGGTCGACATTTTTTTAGTTTATACAATGAATGTTTGAGTTTGTAAAGAAGGCATTGCCATCATGAACTAGCCACTGAAGCATGGGCTCTGTGAGCAGCTGTCAGATCCAGCCACTCTTCCAGCCATGCAAGATTGCTCTCCCTGATGAATGGAATGATGTCGATAGGAGGAACAAGGACCAATGTAAACATTGTCTTTCAGTTTCAACCAGCCTGCTATCCCACAGACTGCAGCCAGATCACACTTCTTGTCTCCCTCCTCACTGGGAAGGCAGCCAAGGGAACTAAGGCGGTCCTGAAATCCAAAAGCAATGTCGTATACTCCTAACTGTAATTCACCACCCAAATCAGGGCCGCCTTCCAGCACCCAGACAGTGAGGTGGAGACTGACTCTCGCTTGAGGGAAAACCATTTGGTGAGCAGCTATGAGGCTGATTTACGAATCCTGGCGCCGAAGTCCACCTGGGGCAATTCGGCTTTCCGAACGTCATTCTACGAATGGCTGGCTTAGCATATGAAGGATGACATGGCTGGGCAAGAGCAACCTTTCCACTCTCAAAGGCCTCATTAAACTTTGTCTAATGATCGACCAAAGAATGAACCCTCTCCCCAAGCCTGGCCCTCATACCCTGCTGCCAGCAAGTCCCCGTGCCAAGACCACCACCGAAACCAGTCGGCTCTTCACCTCAGCCAGTGGACCACTCCTACCATTGGTTTGCCCTCTCCGTTTGGGAAATGGTCAAGCCTGGTAAATAGAGGGAGGGAATTGCCTGGCTGGATTACTACCTCCACCAATATGCCAACCATTTCCCACTTCACTATTCAGGTTCACATTCAGTTTCAGTGTTGTGACCTACATCTTTTTTGACTTAGAGGCAACAGGGAACTTCATTGACCAAGCTAATGCTGACCAGTTGTGTGAGAGGCTAGAGACATTATCTCTGCCATTTACTATCACCCTAGGATATCATCCCCATCATCCTGGTTCCTCTGACATGACCCCTCATCTCCTGGAAACAAGAAAGGATCCTCCAGTGGGGCTGACCTGTCAGGAGATCCAAGATTGTCAGCAAGAGTAGGGACACCAAGCTCACTCCTCATCAGCCCTACAACCTTAAAGTAGGTTTCAGACCGAACATGGCACGCACTGTGCTTTTGCTCCAGCGCATGCCACATTCGGTCTGAAACCCGCTTAATATCGACCTATAATAAAGATTTTTAACGAAATATATAAAGGGTTAAATGTAGTCTTTTATCTACTACTAATTCTGATGAGACAAGCTCTCTTCTGACCAGCCAAAAGATTTAAAGAATTTGTTTCTTGATCAGCATCTGTTACTTAGTAACAGTAACAGATGCTGACCAAGAATGATCTGAACCAGGATAGACATAGGATATACCTTAAGACAGTGAAGCAAGAAACATGCCTTAAGGGTTTTGTTAAACAGATGGACCTAATTGCCAAGAAGGATGGAAAAGAGATGCTGGGTAGGAAATGACCCTTTCCAAAAATAAGAACAGGCAATGAACAGATAGAGATGTTATATGAGAAGGGGGTAGACATTCTACAAACCGAAAACTTGAACATCCCACTTAATGCGGATTGGCTTCTGAAACGGAAGTTGATGCGATGCAAGCAGAAAGAGGTGTTACTCTGAAAGTGGTGTAGGAGTGACCATAAAAGTTTGAGAGGCAGAGAGAGGCCTGGCCAACACTCTCTCCTCGACCAATCTTCTTTATGTAATGGGGTAGAAAAACTGAATCTCTCCCCGACTGCAGCTGATTTTTTAAATTAATGTTAGATTAAGTATTTGTTTCTTTTTTAGCTTCTACAGGTGGCAATGTGGGGCTCTGAAGGGGAAGCAAGGACTCCTGGCCCTCCTGAACATTTTCTGATAGGGCACAGAATCATCAAAGGCAAGCATGTTTTGAGATTGAGCTATCTTATAGGTTAGGCTTCTGTGGACTGATCAGCAAAGGGGGGTGTGAGTGTTACTGGGAGATCTGAGCACCTCTCTTACAAAGAACCTTATGAATTGTGTAAGAATTAAATAATTAAATTTTTATTTAAAAAAAGGAAAAATAGGTCAAGCTCAATTGGGAAGAAAGCTGCTGGAGTCAGGGAAGGAGCAGCTTGGTCCAGAGGTAAGTATGAATCTGAATGCGCATTTCAGTTCTAGTCTGTCTCATATGAGTGACTAGATTTTAAGTTTTTGGGAAAAAAGTGAAATGGTAAAGTGAAATGGAAAAGTTAAATGGAAATATGGAATAGGCCTGGGTCTCAACGCACGATGGTTTTTAGATTAGTAGGTGGAAAATATAGGAAAATTGTATTGACGAACCTGATGTTGCCTTCTATCGAAAACTACAAACGGGTAGGACTGTGGTGTGTGAGAGAGGGGGGCGAGGGACTTGAGGGGACGCTGCCAAAATTGTTACAGGCTGATCCCCCATGTATATGTTTATCATGATGACAGACTGAATGTGACTTTTTGGCCTAATGCTGATTTTGAACTGAAAGCTGTATCTGGTTTGGTGTATTGTGTACACCATTAGGTCTGGTGTAGTTTTAGAAGAGAAAAAAGGGTTAGTTTCAAGGGATAAGGTATTGTGGTTGTTTAGATTAAATATGAAAAGGTTGTGTGGAGCTTCATTGGGAAGGCTCATGGTTTGTGTGTGTGTGTGAGAATTTTTGGGAGTGAGTGTAAATCCCATGATCTCGTGAGGAGTTGAAGCTTGTTTACATTTTTATTGGAGCAGCCTGACAGGAGGCTGTTACAATAATCAAGTCTAGAGGTAATAAAGGCATGGACAAGTTTTTCTGCATCGTGGAGACATAATGCACTTCGTAGCTTAGCAAGAAGAAAAGCTAATTTTGTAACACTGCCTATATGAGTGTCAAATGAAAGATCAGGGTCTAAAATAATGCCGAGTTTTTTTACAGTAGATATAGGAGAGGCTGAGTAACCAACGAGATCAAGCATTAGACCTGACAGTTTGTTTCTAGCAGCTTTCGGACCTAGAAGAAGGACCTTAGTTTATCTGCATTTAGTAAGAGGAAGTTCTTAGACATCCAGTCTTTTATATCTCAAATGCCATCCCCAATTTTATTTAATCTAAGTTTATCATCGGGATTTGCAGAGATATAAAGCTGTGTATCGTCTGCATAGCAGTGGAAGCT
>JBBMFX010000007.1:3060337-3076313 GCA_037832545.1 Rhabdalestes septentrionalis | reverse complement strand
TTAATTTTGTTTGTTCGTTTGAGGAGCACGAGTTTTGGAAGAGTCCTGTCTCGTCGTGTGTGTTCATGCATCTCTGTTTTTCTGTTATTCTTGTATATATATATATCCTTTATTATTAAATCTTTCATAAACTTTATCCTGCGCGTCCTCCCCTTCCCTTTCTTGCCAAAATTTCGTGACACTGGAACATTACCCAAAGCAGAATTTAGCCCAAATCCTTAAAAATAGCCCTAGACTGTTATCATTCCTCCTCCACACTTTGCATTCTAAAAGGTAGCAATTTGCTGGTTTCCACCAAACCCAAGTTTGTACATTTGACAGACAGAGAGTGAAGTGCAATTAATTATTCCAGAGAACGCATTTCCACTGCCTCAGCACTTTTTGTTGTATATATTAGTCTTAGTCTTTTATGCAGCTGCTTGGCAAGGTAAATTCATTTTATGAGGCCTCCAAATCAAATTTTCCAGAGAAAATTTGGAATTTAATAGCGAGTGATGCAATAGAGGATAGGCCAGTTTTACATGCTGTGTGGTCCACAGCTTCATGGCTGAGCTTTGGTTGCTCCTAAGCATTTCAATTTCACAGTAATATCATTAGCATGTGACCAGGGCAGATTCAGGAGAGCAGTAATTTCATGAACTGACTTAGCAATTAGCAATTAGGCTGTGTTCTTGATTTGAAATCCCTAATAGGAATGGACGTGACTGATAATTCAGTTATTAAGAGGTAAATCTGAATAATTTGGCTAGTTACATTTGCATCATTGGTTAATTTTTCATGAAAACTTGATACAAAGTAGCTTACCTTAAACCTTTCATGTGCTGATGGGTGATGTTTCCTGCACAGTTATTCATTTATGTGAATTTTAAAGTAAAGCAAAAATAAAGCAAAGGCCCAGCACTATTGATTTTGCAGTCATTGTGTACAAGCTGAAAATGGCATACTAGGATTTTGTTGTATTAATTGCTATTAATCCCAAATTCTTTGCCTTAATTTTTTGCATATGGTGGCTATATATTTTTACACATTGTGTCTGTTCCAATGCATGCACAATTGTGGTTGTATGTGTTTCTTTACAGTTTGGTTTCACTCTGCTGCGTCGGCGGGCACTGCAGTTGGAAGAATTGACCCTTGGCAAAGACTCAGCTGACTGCGCTAAAACCCTCAATGAGCTTGGAGTACTCCATTACCTCCAAAACAACCTAGAGTGAGTAAATCCCTCTTGACCTGCTTCTCAGCAAAAAAAACAAACCCATAACTTGTATATGACCTGTTATTGACACTGGATATGCTGGTGGAGGAAAAGCTGGCCGTTCTGTAAGGGAAATATTCAGTGCTGGCCAGTTTAATTTTTGCATTTATGGTTGCAAAAAATAACCCCAGTTAACAGGATTCCTGCTTCCACAATATGATTACAGTCCAGTTCACATTCCTAATAGGTTTTTTACAATTTGTTTTGATTAAATCATTGGTTTGCCCACAATTTGAGTTTACACAATTTTGGGGGTTTAATGTCAGAATTTTGCTTCTCTTTGCAAAAAATAACATATAGACCTCTCAATAAATGAAAAAAAACTTGTTTATTGGATTTCTAAATTGGCAGTCCCGTAGCCTGCATTTTGTACATACATTTTCCACTTGATCCACATTAACTACTTGGCAATCATTTTTCAGTGCAGCGAAGGTGTTCCTGACACGCTCACTCGAGATGCGGCAGCGTGTGCTAGGAGCAGATCACCCAGACTGTGCTCAGTCCCTGAACAACCTGGCTGCCCTGCACTGTGAGAGGAGGGATTACGAGAGCGCTGAGCAGCTGTACGAGAAAGCTCTGGACATCCGCAAAAGAGCACTCTCCCCGGAACACCCCTCATTGGCGTACACCCTCAAACACCTTGCTATGCTTTACAAACGCAGGGTAAGACACTGCAATGCTATGCTGTACCAACAGTAGACAGCAGACGTGTGCTGTATAGACAAAACTTGTGGGGGGGGATTGGGGCGGGAATTGAAAAAACATTACTTGATGTATTGTTTTTATTGTCTATATTCCACCACAGTGTATAGTCTATTTAGATACATTTGTGTATTCACCATATTTTAAAACAATATTTTGAATGTATTCCTTCAGTTCAACTGAATTGATAATGGTGCATAAAATCATTTGCTTAAAAAGAATCATAATAAAATATTTACATCCCAGATTTACCAACATCTTGTGATAAATGCTTTCTTAGTTTCCCATATATTCCCATTCCAACCGGCGGTACTTTCTATGTGGCACTGAAAATTTGGTTTCAAAATCAGAACATGCATGAAGCTTTCCCTGTGTTTTTGAGGTTGAGGCTATATGTGGGCACATTTAGCTAGAAAATTCTAATGGAAAAAGTAGCAGCACGTGTGTGTGTATGCAGGGGAAGCTGGAGAAGGCAGTGCCTTTGTATGAGCTGGCTCTACAGATCAGAGAGAAGAGCTTTGGACCCAAACACCCGAGTGTGGCTACAGCGCTGGTTAACCTAGCTGTGCTATATTGTCAACTGGTAAGACATGAAACCACAACCAACACTAAATTAGGCACAATTTCTCTATTCACTCATGAATGGGTCTATAGAGTAGCTTTTGTTTAACTCTACTTTTTTAACTCTAATTTTTAAAACAAATACTATTTTTCTTTTGATGAAAACTATAGAATCAGCCATAAAAAATGAATGACAGGAAATTAAATTGATGGGCTTTTTTAAACAATTAACATTTTTATTGGAGCAGCATGGCAGTAGTGAGCATGTGAGTCTATTCTTGACACATCCTGCACTCTACATTAAAGCAGTCACCTAAAAACATTACAGAACCTGGTACTCTTGCTATAGTGAAGTCTATACTGCTGGCAGTGCTATTGCACTTGTATAAACCCCTCTTGTTAATTTTGGTGTAGTTGTGCTAACCCTGTGCTAAAGATGGGTAGGTGCTTTGAAACTACTGTCTGTGGTATTCAAAACATGTTCTGGTGTCGGTTTGTATTGAATTAATTGATTTTGTGTATATTACAGAAGAAGCACAGCGAGGCTTTGCCACTATATGAACGAGCTCTCAAAGTGTATGAAGACAGCCTTGTCCAACTGCATCCTCGAGTAGGAGAGACTCTCAAGAACCTGGCAGTACTTAGGTTTGCCTCATCTCACCTGACCTGCTATAGCAGAAACATTTCCCACAATTAAAAAGTCACTCTAACAATTTCTCTTTTCCCCCCTCTCCCTCTTACCATATGCTTCCACCTGAAGTTATGAGGAAGGGGATTTTGAGAAGGCTGCTGAGCTGTATAAAAGAGCTATGGAGATAAAGGAGGCAGACCCATCTCTGGTTTGTGGGAAAGCTCCCTCTTGTCACTCGTCCAGTGGTGACACATCCAGCCTGCGGAGCCCAGCCCTTCTACCTCAGACCCCTAGATGACCTCTGATCCATATAAGTGCTTTGTACTATCCAGGTGACCACTATGCAATGGTTAAGTCATGATGCTTTTGTAATTTAGCAGGAGTGTCTTTCTTTTGTTTGAACGGACAAGTGAACTGAGAGAGACGAGTCGGCTCCTCCAACTCGACTTCTCAATTCTCATAATGAATAGAAAGGAAGCGGCATTTAAGCTATAAGGTGATAAGGTGTCTCCAAACAAAATGACGGCTCAGAACTTTTCCTCTCCTCCACCGCAAATGAATCGCTATACGAACAGAATCAACAGAGTCAAAAAATGTGAAACGAACCGAATCGTGGGTTCAGTGTATCATTACAGATCTACAACTGTCTAACTGTACACCAGCAAGGTGGAGCTCTAAGAAAGGGGTTGTTGGCAAGTATGAGTGCTTTGGTGCTTGCTATTCAAGGGTAAATCTGTAGGTTTTTATTAGTATTTCTTACTGTATCCAGTAAAGTTTTGCAGTATTTATTGGTAGTATTAATAAGATCATATCGTCATTGTTAGACAGAGACATAATTTCCAGTCTGAAAGACTGAAACTAAATGTAACAATTAATCATACTTGAAACTAGTCATCTTGCATTTTGCATTTCAGTCTTTTGGGTGGGACAGATTTATGGCTATAATGTGGGCAGTTTTAGAAGTAATTTAACTGACTGATAATGATTAATTTAGGAAAAAATACAAAACATAGTGTACAGAGATCTAAATACCATTACTTTTACATTTTCAAGAGCATGACCATCCTCACAAGCTTCTGTTTAAAATGTGTACAGTGTGTTGGTTTTCAGCAAACAGTAATCAGTGAGGAATAGACATCTGATGATCTGTAAAATTGACTAGTAGTCACTGTGTTACTGAAGGAATTGTGTTTAGTTAACATCTCTAGAATTGTTTACCAACATTTCAGATTTTTATTGTATAAGGCCTTTGGGTGGAGGCCCTTTAGCCTCCTTTACATTGGTGGAAAGTTTAGATTAATCAATGCTGGCAGTAATCAAGCTTCTGTATGTGTAGTCCAATGTGGTTTTGGGCAAATTTTTTGGACCATATTAATATACATTTAAGCATAAATATATATTCTTTGCTTCTGACATCAATCCAATTATGAAGCATTTTAAAGGAATGACAATCATTTGTAATGCACCTATCATAACCACAACATTTCTTCACAATAACAGACACGAATAGAAGACAAAAGAAACAGCATGGAAAAATATTTGCCATATGAAAGCATATAATGATCACCCAAATATCCCAAGCTTTTCAGTGTTATTCTGTTTTCCATTGTCAGATGGCTCTCAGTGTAAGAGCTCTATCTTTTAGAAAGGTGCCAAGCATGCTAGAATTGTGGCTATAAAAGTAATGCTGACTGTTGGTCATATAACTGAATTTATTTGTTTCATCAGTAGCAGCTTTATATTTTCAGAGCAAATAGGATCAAATAAAAAATGTTTTCATTCAAGAAAAGGATTTGTTTTTAGACATCCATTTCTACCATGCTAGCAGGTGTCTGTTGGCTGATGTAACAAAACTGGGTTTTACAATTCTTCATGCATACTGAGCTGTCCAATGTGTTCTTGCAGTCCCATATGCAGATTGACTCCATAGAATTAGCACACTTCCAGCATTGGTGTTATCACATGTCTGAAGGAGTCCTAGCTACTAGATGGAACTACATGCAACAAAATTGGAGAAATATTATATATATTTACACCCAACTACTTGAAACTTCATTAGCCACATGTTTCTGTTGAACCAAAAAGCAGGGAACTGAACATAAATGTTTATTATAAACAAACATTAAGGTGTAGATCCTTAACCAATAACCTTATAAGTTGAAATTGGAGCCAAACTTGAGTATTTTGCAAATATTTGAGACTTAACGGTTGCAACTGTTTTGGAGGCATTACCTAATGTATTAACTCATCAAACATCTTTTGATTGTTCTACGACTGCTGAAAGATAAAAAATGGTTATTGTTTTTCATAGTACTTCAGTTTACCACATCATGAACTTAAAATGTATGGTACAATTTCCACATTCAGTAATACTCAATAAAAGTATTGCATCTGCTAATAAACTGCATGCAGCTGTGTCATTTGCTACACAGCCTGATTCCTCAGATTATCCATCCTTTGGTATTTCCAAGATGCAAAGTGCCATAACTAACACTACATAACTTGGGTTTTATACAGTTGATCAACTATCAATGTTTGTGTATCCTGAATGTTACACATTTCATGTTTTTTTTTTACCTATTAACACTACAGTGCTCTCATATGATCCTGATACTCAAACAAATGATGGTGTAAACAAGGTCATAGCATTAGCCTCAAAAGTTCCAGTGCAAACTAAAGACACCACCTCTTTTGTGGCCAATGATTTGTGTCTGGGTTTGAGGGGAAATTGCATTAGATTTTTTTGGTCCACCATTACTTTATCAGTTTACAAATACTGAAAAACCTTATTAAGCTAATGTAATAGACTTATAGGGAGCAGCTGCTTATTCAGTACATACCAAATAATACAGATGCAGCCATAGTTTTTATAGTTACATGAAACACATGTTGAGGAATTTGTATTTGGCAATATATGCATCTTTGTCTTTATAATGCATATATAGTGACCTACTGTAAAATGTGTCACAACATAAGAGGGAACATATAGCATATTAAAGTGTTGCCAATGTTCAGTGTCTTGTAATACCAGCACAATGTTTATGGTCCTTGGTAAATTCATACTTTTAAAGCCATTCTATTCATAAGGTACCATATTGTATGAATAAACTCAAAGTGCAAATATACATAATATTTTCTACTTATAGTCTATATTATATTCTATAATTGTATATTATGTATTTGCAATTATACAGGTATTAAAATAATAGATATTAATTATATGCCAGTGTTGAGGGTAACACTTTACAGGAAATAATTTATCTGGCCAAACACCACATACATAAGTCTTTTGGGACAAATGACCTAAACCTAAATAGATTCAAAAAGGATTATAAAGTAAACCTATCTTAAAATTCAAAGAATACTTTGTTTATATGTAGGCTGTTATGTCTATGCATTATGTAATCTGGCACAAAATGCTCAGCTAGCCCTACAGATGCTGTCCTTTAATAAAGTATTACCAACACAAGCAGTTAATGTACTTAATGCAACACAAATGATGTGTTGGTCATTTTAGTCATGCTGTGGGTCAGTAAAAAATGTTTTGGGACCCTAACTAAATAATTGTACAAGTATTAATAATACCAAAGTGTTCAATTTGTGTATGTACATGTAACAAGAAAAATTATGCAATTAACTTGTCAATAAATATTTTATTTAACAAGAAACATTGCTTTATGTTTATTACATTGACCATTTACAGTATAATGTCATACACCTTTTCATTTACCATGTTCAGATATTAAGACCAGTCTATAGTTTGCGGTTAGTCTTTTAAATGAGTACTTATTCTTTTTTTCTTGGGTTTAGCAACTGACCTAAAAAAAAAAAAAAGCCTGTTAATATCAACATAGAATTCATTATATCTGTGTGCAAAGTCCAGATGGGTTTTTTTCCTCTACATCTGCCTCATCTGGGCCATCAGCTCCTCTAGACTCTTGTCAGTCTCCTCTACTGTCTGTTCTGAGGTGTGTTCTCCATCCTGAAGAGGGATTAAAAGTTAACATTAAAAAAAAATTTTTTTAGGCAAACCCTAGTTTATGAAAAATGAATGTTCAAGTTACCTTCTCAGGTATAGTGTATGCTACCATTATGCCCTCTGGTAAATCCGGTTTGGGTCCAGATGCAGCCTGAAGCTCTGCCTCAGTCACCTCCGATACTAGCTCTATGCCTATCAGAAAGCAACAGCTGCATGTTTCGGCAAATATATGTGTTATATTAACACACTATGTAATATCTCTAACATTAAGCCATATTATGTAGATATTAACATTAATAATACAGGATATCTACAATTTAAATCTTACATTAAATGATAAACCTTAAAACCCATGGTAAATACTCATTTGGAAATGCAAATATAAAAACGAGGAAAAATTTCTCTGATAGCCAGCACATGCAAGGTATATTTCTCAGAATCTAGATAACTATTTGTAAAATGATTATTCAGCTGTTTAACACTTAACTGAAATTTAAATAAAGTTCACCGTTAACAGATTTCTGAAGCAGCTACTTTGTACTGTATTATTTTTCCCCACGTGCTGATACATAGTGAAAATCATGATTGTGATGAATACAGAATATAGGGCAAACGTGTTTTGAATGGATCTTGTTTAATATAACTAGTATAATGAACTCAAGGTTAAAATCACTTCCAGGCATGTGTACACCCTACAACTAATAATATCATTAAAGTACAGCTTAACAGGCATTTTTTTGTAGATCAAAATATTTAATCAGTATTAAACCTTTACGCTTTACCAAGATATTTACATTACTACAAAGAGGTCACGCTCTTTGTGGGAACTAAACAACTGAAAAAAAAAATCTGTCCGCAACCCACCGGAAAAGAGTTTGACAAATCCCACAAAAAAATAAATAAAAAGCTGGCAAAAAGAGGACTACACAGTATGTGGGTACACTCACCCCACTCATTCTCTTCATGCACTACTTCCTCTTCCTTCTCCACTGCTTCCTGTTTTGGGTGCTCAGCTTCTTTTTTCTGTTTGAAGACCAATATTGGCATGGCTATGTTGGACTTTAAAAGTGGTTTGTTTGCAAGATGGAAGATATGCCAAGACATAAATTACATAATTTAATGTAATTACATTATTATGTATGCTTCGCAGTTTATAAAGTTGTACTAACAATTTAGAAGCAGCTAGAACAGCTCACCTTGTATTCTTCCTGTTGCCTCCTACAGTGTCTGTCCTCACACTGTGGGTTAGCTTTCATTGCCATGGTAGGGAAGAAATCATGGATGGCATTGTAGCCCAGGTAATGGCTGACTGTTCCAAATCCCAGCAGATACCTACAGTACAGTATTAGTGCATTAAAAGAAAGGAATCCCACACAAATGAAAAATGAAAGCACTAGAGAGGAAGGAAGTTATTTGGAGTCCTCAATTATCTATCTTGGGTTTTATCTAGTTCTTTTTCAGTGAGCCAGCAAGTGGGTCCATGATCTGAAGAAACATTACAATTAACCGTATGGACAAATTACATTACTTCTCATGAAACAGAGTGTAGCAGGTCTACATCAAGTTCTGAACCAGACATTGCCCAAATGAAGATTTTCACCAGCCAAAATGGCATAATCAATCAAACCACCTGGAAACACACAATGCAATTCAGCCAACAAGATGGACAGCCAAATAAAGGCTTTATAGACAAGCTGAAACAAAGTCACATCTGGCAAATGCCAAAAAGGCTAAGCTATTGTGAACTAAATCCATAACAAAATAGGCCTTTTCTGGAATACATTTTAAGTGTTATATAGGCATGTTTATTTTGCAAAACGGTGGCATCCATGTTGCTATTGTTGAAAGTGCACTCCCTCTTGCTATAGTATTAAATACTAGTTCCTTGAGCTGGGAAAATTTCCTAGTGGCTAAATTTATGCAGACTGCTGACAAGCTTTATGGCCTGCCACATGACTAGAGACATACCAGCAGAATGTGGCATACCCTCAGAAATGAACAAACATCACTTTGCAAATCCTTCATATCTACTTTATAACATACAGGGTTAAATCTACATCAAACCACCATATTTCAGATAGTGTTTCCTAACCTGTGAACTGCAATATGCCTAAAATGTAGGGTGTGAACAGACCATAAATAAACGTATTACTCTAACAATTATGTAGTCACCAAAATATACTATAATAATGAGAAATTGGGTGTATTTTTGGTGTCAATTATGAGTGTATTCCTGTGGTTAATTTTCCATTTCCATTTAGAGCAAGTTATCAAGAGGAGATAATGACATTAGTACTATTGTAGTACAAAAATGTGAGTTGATCAGTCATAAGGTCGCTTTTTTGTCTGTAAAACGACTGGCTCAATCCAAGGTCTGGCAATGTTAGGCATTTGTTTTTATCTGAAACTTGAGAAGCTGAATGTTTGTGCATTTGCCTCTGTCTCTTACTTTAGGACATTTTGTACAAGGATACCAGCGATAACACCCATGGTGGTTGGGAGACTGGCAGCACAAACTCCATCCTTCTTGAGGGTTTTCTCGTCAATGTTTGCTGCCACTACCAGGGGAGGGGCACACTGTCACAAAAAGACAATTGGATATTAGTCATTTCAACTCTGTCCCAGCACTGGACAGTTCAAAACAATTATTAAACCACCATGATTCACAGGGGTTACAATCTAACCCACAGGTGGTTTAAAAAAAATGCCAAAAAGATCTTAACCCAAAATATGCTCCCAAAACATTTTTTTCATTTTAAACTTAATACATTACCCTTAAAATGTTAAGGCAAACCTGTATATGTTCTGTACAGTGTTACCTCTCTATATACTGTAAATCATGCAAGCACATTATTTTGTAGGCAAATGTAAGGTTAATACATTAATTAAATTTACATTAATTAAAATACAGGGCTTTAAGAACAAAACAACAAAAACAAACAAAAACAAACACCAGAACACTCGAGAAACTGTTCTGATGTGGAAATGCTGGACTGCATCTGCCAGAGATGCATCACAGGGCAGCAGTCAATATATGGCTGCTTTGTGTGCTTTCGGCAGTACAAAAATATGGAATATTAGCTGAATTTGTTATTCCTTTTAAAAAAATCTGTACATTTTATTTTTCTTAATATTTTAATACTAAAATGCATGAAAATGTATATATTGCTCCCAGTGGCGTAACAACATAGTCATAGGCCCAGGTGTGAAAATTCGTTCCGGGCCCTTACACTGTCTCAAATTTATCCCGAGGATGTTTTAGCTCTGATACATGCAATACACATTAAGGGGAACTACAATCCTCTCTGCAAAGAACCAGAAGCACAGAGGTAGTTTATATATATTGCAATTATAAACACAAAAATACTGTACTATGTGCGTGCTGCTGTAATTTCTGCAGCAAAACGAAACAGTCCGAGATTTCACATCTTGTGGCTAAAGGTGATTTTCGGCAGCCACACGTCTCCACTTTTTACTGGAGCAAACCGCTGCAGACCTGTGTTACGCATGTTTTTATTCGATAGTTGGATTTTTAAGGCTGAGGTTTTTTTTGTTTTTTTTTAAAGGAGGTAGGTCTGGGGTAGTGACGGGCCCCGAGAGATCATGGGCCTGTGTGCGACTGCACCTGCTGAACCTGCTATAGTTACGCCACTGATTGCCACAAAAAAGCACCCATTTGCACTACATTGCAGTTCAGCCACAAAAGGATCTGCTGACAAAATTTCAGTGATACTCATTAACAGATGTGAGTGTGTTGACAAGGATGAAGATCACAGTCATGCTGACTGAGTTAGAATAGCAAACTAGATGCTTTAAAATGAGGGTGATGCTTGATATCATTTTTCTTACCAACAGTAAAGCATTCTGAGCCATTCATGTGTGGGATAGCTTCATACCCAAGGGTATGTGTGGGCTTACTCAAAATTTTCCCTAAGATCCAAAACATCCCCAAGAGCAACTTCTCCCAAATATCGAGTAATAGTTTGGCGAAGAGCAATGCCTTTTCCATTTTGATGGAATGCTAGAAAGCAAAAGTGGTTTGGGGAACAAAATTGAAATTTTTGGGTCCATGTCCAGGAAACTCCCCAGACCTTACGTCCATTAAGAATTTGTGGTCAATCCTCTGGAGGCTGGTGGACAAATAAAAACCCACAAATTCTGACAAACGCCAATCATTGATTAGGCAAGAATGAGTTGCCATCAGTCAGGATTTCGCCCAGAATTCGATTGACAGGGCAAAATGCAGAGGGCCAAAGGCTCAACAAAAGCTTATGAAACTTGCTTGCAAATAATTCAGTATGCCATAGAAACATCTGACAAAAATATCTAAACACTAAAAAAAGCAAACTTTGTGAAAACCAGTATCGGTCATTCTTAAATTTAGGCCACAACTACATACTAACTTACAATGGTGATTATTGGTAAGTGTGGAGCCACAGGAAATTGAAATGTTAAAGAAAATACCGAACAGTTCACATATTATTCTCTCACATATTACTATTACCCTAATCAAACACCTCTGATTTATCTTGAGTAATTATTAAGGATATAAAGGCAAAATGTTAATTCTATTGGCATGTAGATTACAGTAATTGAACATACAGCAAAGCAAGCCGTTTCTCCTGGAATTATGAGTTGAATGTGTCCTGACACAGCATTTTCACTGACTCCAGATTCCATCCAGATTTGACCAAGCTCATTGCATGCCTAGACAGAGAATAAAACAGTAGTGTTTAAAATGTGTGTATTCTCTGTAAATGAATCATTATATGGGGTATTACAAATATTATTCATCATCTTATGATGATGTTTGAGTAATCACTAACGTAGTTTTTGACAGAAAACATTTATTGCTTATGTACATGAAATTTGAAACTACAAACATGTGCATTAATGACATCCTGCTGGTGTAGGTTTATAATGACCTGCTGATTTTCTGTATTATTAAATTAATCACTAAGTCAGTAAAAAATTATAAAGTAATAAATAAATGTTGTGAAACATATTTAGAGTGGAAGATAAATATGTACATTTATAGTGATAAGATGCAATGACTTAGAGTTATCACATTGCCGCATACTAGACAAAGCGTTGCATGCAGTGGCACAGCACCATGGCACTAGAGACCTGTTCTCTGGGATCACAGATCAGGGTTACGCAGCTGCCAGAACAAGTACTTGCCTGACTGCATTGTGCCAAGTGTAAAGTCTGGTGGGGTTGTTTTTAAGGGATTGGGCTTGGCCCCTTAGTTCCAGGGAAAGGAACTCTTTATGCTGATGCATACAAAGCCATTATGGACAATTTCATAATACCAACTTTGTGAGAACAGTTGGGGGATGGCCTTCCTTTTCCAACATGACTGCAAACCATTGCAAAAAGCAAGGTCCATAGGGACTTCGATGAGCAAGTCTGGTGTAGAGGAACTTGACTGGCCTGTGCAGAGCCCTGACCTTGACCTGACAGAAAACCTTGGGATGAATTAGAGCAGAGGTTGCGTGTCAGGCCTTCCCATCCAACATCAGTGACCGACCTCACAAATGCTCTCCTGGAAGAATGGCCATAAATTCCCAAAAACACACTTTTGTGGACATCCTTCGCAGAGGAGTTGACACTATTATTGCACCAAAGGGTGGGAAATATATAAATGAAAGGCTGTGTATTAAGAATGGACTGTAATTAAATTTTACGTGTGTGTGAAGCATCTCAATATTTTGGCAATACAATGCATCACTTATATTTAGTATAATTATAGTGATATACTTTCTGACCTGGGTCAAGTTAGGAATGCAGCATAAATTTTCAGTTATTCTCTGCCTGGTTCCAAGTAATCCACTGTGACAATTTTAGATCGACCAAGGCTTTAAGCCAGAAAGTGTCGAAGCAAACCAGGAGAATTTGGTGTTCACAACACGAGAGTTAAAGGTTATGTTCACAAGTATGCAAAAATGCTGACAAATTGATCAAATTCACTTTAATGAATGAAACAGACCAAGTGTGAAAATACCATAATTTTTACTGTAAAATACTCACTGAGTTAATAGCCATACGAGCCTCAAAATTATCCACACAGCTCAAAACCAAGTTCACTGGTTTTCCCTCCTCAAGTCCTCCATTACTGGACACACACAGTAACAAATAGCCAATGTTAAATAATCACAAATGCAGGCAAGTAATGAATGAGATCAAAGTAGCTACATCAAGATACACACCTTATCCGGTCCATGAAATGTGTGAAGTTTTCCATGGTTGTGATGTTGTAATTGTGAGTCTCAATTGCAACATCTGGATTAATGTTCCTGTAGATTACATGCAAAAATATTACTCATCAGACAAAAAAAAACCTTATTGCTTTAACTGTTTCACACATCAGACATAATGCATGTGGTTCTTTAGCAACTCCATCACCTCAGAGTATGTTCTGCTGCCTCCACTTTGCTGAGCCCTGCTTGGTGGGGTTGAAAAAACAGGCGGTTCATGTTGGCCAGCTCCACTTTGTCATAGTCAAAGAGAAGCAGCTGCAATAAAAGTAACAGCAGAAAACCAACTCCAGTCATTACTGCATAGCATAACCAAGCCACTTTAATGTGCATCATTATAGCCATAACATCAATGCACCAAGAGCCAACTGAGTAAGTGTAGCTATAGTACAGCATGGTCAGTTGTGCATATAAGTACAAACATTGCATCCCAAGGCCTTTTTTTAAGTTTCTGACAATAATGGAAATCTGTTACTGATTATATACTGAATACATTATTTCTATGAACTTGTTTATTTGAACATTTACACCATTTGAATGTACCAGCAAAAACTCCCTAAATTTCAAGAATATCTAGCTGTTTGTGACATTTAGAAACAATCATCTGACTGGCTTCATGTGGTTCTAGGAATGCATGCACTACCAACCTCCTCATGTTAGGGAGAAAACTGGAACATGAAAAAAAAAATTTAATGGCAAAAACGTTACATATTAAAAATCCTGATCCTTTAACTTATATTAAATATTAGTGTTTTCCACTTTCTAGTCCAGACATTTTGTTCCATCCTCGATAATATCTGACGGAAAATAAAGTTTACGGTCTGTTAAATGTATGTGCATATATAAATGTAATACATTTTTACATAGGAATATATACTGTATTTTTAACATAGGAATATATACTGTATTTTTAAATTACATGTACTGTGTGTATTCGTGTTTACAGGATGTGCATGTGTGTATGTATTAAAATGTAAAAAAAGGAATATATAGTGTATTTTTAAATTACGTTTACTGTGTGTATTCGTGTTTACAGGATGTGCATGTATTAAAATAGTTGAGTAAAGCTGCATTACCTTACCAATGCCACACCTGGTGAGCATTTCTGCAGTGACGCTGCCCACTCCTCCCACTCCCACTACAGCAACGGCAAAGGAACGGATTTTCTACACACACACAATGCACAGTAAACAACCCACCTTCCGTGACTAGATCTACATCTCACACGTATCACTGAAATCGAAAACACACCTCATAATTTTCCACTATGCCCATCCTCTTCAGAGCCATCAGTCGACTGCAGGAGAGAGGAACAGCGTTAACGAGGAGCTGACTGGCTGGAATTTTACCATAAATCACAGTGACCGTCTAAAAATGACCGTCTGGAACTGCTGTTGTGTTTTTGTGTCTGAAAATGTATGAAACAGTCTAACCTGTAGGGATTCGAGTCCACTACCTCGGCGCTCATTCTTTCGATCTTTTCTCTGTAGCAGGTTTGATCCTCGCTGCTTTGACTTTGCTTGCACTTTATTAGCTCATTTTCCAACTCGCGGACCCGAAGCTTTAGCTCTTCGACGGTTGCCATTGCTCCCGAACAGCCGATTAAAAGCGCCAAAAAACCAACCGAGAAATTGGTGACGAGCCCGGCCGGCTGTTCTGAATGTACACGTCTCCGACTCTGAAATCACCTGGCCCGTGGTGTCGCACGATTACTAGCCCGAGTAGAAACTACGGTTGTGCTTGTTATTTCCTCCACCGGTAGGTCTCATTTTTGCAGCTATCATTCTAATGGTTTACCCGCTTAAATAAAATGATCCGATGAAGGCATATATTTATTTTATAATTTATATATTCTGTTTTATTGATGTTATACCTAAAGTAATAATTAAATATATTATGTTTTATTGATATTATACCTAGAGTATTTTCCCCTAGGAATAGTTCTAAACACGGCCCAGTTGTGCTTGATTGCTGATCAAGATGGCTAGATAGTGTAAGATGCACAAACTCCTTATTGAAAAGATGAAAATCTATTTAAAAGTTCAATAAGGGGAAAAGAATATGGTCAGACGAGTCACCATTTAACATATCTTCCCCATGTGCAAGAGTGCGAAGTGCGGTGAATACCAAGATGAACAGTACAGTCTCTGCTATGTTGTATGGTTTCAAAAGATTATTTTTAATTTTGATGAAACATGGTATTCTTAGGGGGCGTTCACATATCGCGCCTAAAACGCGTGTTAAACGCGAAGGCGCTTTGCTTTCTCCTTCTTTCCAAAAGCACTCTGGCGCTCTCCTTAATTTCAGTAATGGATTTCCAGCAACGAAAAACACTTGCTGTGACTCTGGTACATTACTTATTTACGCAGAAAAGAAAAATAAACGCCGTTGTGTCTGGGTGCGTGCAACCCATTCTTCAAAAACGGAAATAAACAAGAGGAATTTCACCAGCTGATCCAGGAGCTCCGCCTGATCAACGGGAGGTTCAAAGCCTATTTCAGACTTAACAAGGACCATTTGGATTATATTTTAGGAAAAATTGGCCCAAGCATCAGTAAACAGAGCTTCTCCCGTGAAGCCAGTGTAACGGAAAA
>JBBMFX010000007.1:3014681-3041405 GCA_037832545.1 Rhabdalestes septentrionalis | reverse complement strand
GAAGTGCTCACTATCACACATTTAGACTGATTTGTGAACAATGTTTGAGAGAAATGGTAATATTGTGTATCTGGAATTAATTTTTGATCTTTAAGTCCATCTCATGAAAAATCGGAGCAGGAACAAAGGTGTTGCATTTATATTTTTGTTGAGTGTATGTTGTCCCTGTGCGAAAAAAAAAGAACGATGCGCTCGCACAAAATCGCAATGATGGGTTGCGCAAGTCGCGAAAGCATGGTGCGCCGTGTGCATTATCGGGCCCAATAAGTCAACTTGTGAACAGCATTAGACATTGTGGTCAAGCTGTAATTTATGTTGAATGGCACACGGCACGTTATTGACACATTGACATACTTGTTGAATTATACTCACCATTTTTGTTTCAATTCATTATTTGAGAAGAGGAAATCACCATTGCATGCTTCTATCTAAATGCCCTACTTTCATGATATAATATCCATGTAGTGTGAACTTTTACATTTTCTGTAAATTTCACCCTAATTTGTGGGTAGCGTGTATAAAAATATGAATTCCTCAACTCCAGGTCCGTGCACAGACCTTTTGAGGGGCATATGCTGAAACTGGAAAAAGGGCACCCCCCCAACCCTTCCACGGACCCCTCCGCCACCAAAAAAATAACACTTATATTAATAACTTTTATACAGATAATATATACATATAGAGCGTATCTTTAAAACAAATTACAACAGCACCCTACTGTGAGCCATGTGTTTTAAGATGTTTATGATTATACAGTGCAAATACACCTGGCCTTCTAGTAAAATTAGCTTTACCCTTTTCCCTCCTGGGTGGTTGTCTGTGTATTATTTGTCCTGTGTTTGTGAACTGGTTGTGCACTCTCTCTTTTTTAGTTGTGTAAGATGTTCATTTTTTACTTTGCATACATGCAGATTACATTCTGCATGATATATAGAATGTACAGTGACATGATGATTCTCATTCTCATTGTGTAAAGTTTAAACTGAATATATTATTATAGTAGTAAACCATGATTATCTATGTTCATACATGTGAAGACAAGTGGGGAGTATACAATACTAGATTTTTTAAAAATCTAGCCAGCAAACACATGCATGATATAATAGAATCATAAACTTAATCTACCATGCTTTTAATTTCATTTACATGCATCAGCACATTCAGCAGATAGCCATAAAATCAAAATATAATTTTCTTATAATATATTTTACTTAGCTGACCAGGATCACTCGGTTGTTGTGTGTCAAGCTCAAATGCAGTTTCACCGTGGGTTTATCCATCCTTAAAACAATGACATCACATTACTTCAACATTGCACCGATGTGGTTCATGCATTATGGGAACCTTTATAGGCATACTAGTGTTTATTTCATAAAGACAATGTTGCACTTATTCAAACAAGAAGATATTTTACTGTTACAATATGAAGATGTTCATTTGCTTCTGCTTCTGGGAGCAGTTCTTAATAACTAGTTGGTGTTCAACCCTGAGATGACCTGTTTCTGAATGTTTAGTGATTTGGCGAAGTAGTGGCTAAACACTTAAAATGAACAGAACTGGTATGGATGAGAATGGTGTAGTAACACGGGAGTGTTAAATGGAAAGATTTGGTGATTAAGCGCTTTTTAAGTAAGCAATGTTGGGTTACTCTGAATTTTTGTCAATATAAAGTAAAGTGGCCCCTTATAGTTACTTGTGAGCACACCACAGTATGAATAATGTGAAATTCTTTCTGCACCAAGTGAAACATAGTCTACCACCAAGGGGGCACCTTGGAAGCAATGTGTGAGAACAGTGCCTTGCTCAAGAGTACCTTAACTTAATGACACTTGCATTCCTGGGATTTATTACCTGATCGCAGGGGCAGCTCCCTAACCACCAGGACAGAGTGAAGTACTTACTGTAACTTCAGTGAAAATGGACTCTACTGGACTAGACCCAAAAGTAGATAAATGAAAATCTGTTGTTGCTGTCGGTGTATTGATATGTGACTCACCACAAACGTATCTATGATATTGGTGTACTGATGCACCTGGTGATACAGGAGCCTAAAGATTGGTGGTTAAGATAGAAAGAAACTAAAATCTGTGCCAGGTAAACTAGGTATGGAAGTGTCTCAGCAAATGGCTGCACACGCCTCATAACCCATAAGAGCTGGGTCTCCTTGTTGGCAGCACAATTTAATGCTTAGCAGTTTTTGTTAGGTTTATTGAAAAAAAATTTGAAATTCCTGCACAGCGTTCACTTATTTAGTGACAATGTTACACCGCGGCACTCTATGTCCTCCAGGACTAGGGTTAGACAATAGTGGGTTAGAGACCTCTTATTGCAGTCCCCACCATTATCATTATATACCAAAAGTAAAAAAGATATTAATAAATTGGTCCAGTACATTTTTTTATCGTGCATTATTATGTGTTGTTTCAGTCTCCTTTCTCTTTTTCAGGCAGAGCAGGATTTGAAGATGACACAGAGTGAATTTGACAGGCAGGCTGAGATAACTAGGCTTCTCCTGGAGGGAATCAGTAGCACACATGTACGTACCACTCCAGTGACCCAACACCCAAGGCACCTGTTGCTTTGTATTTATTTCTGTATTTGTATTCATTTATTACAAAATGACTGCAATTTATTCAGTGCCTCTTTGACTCTAAACCAAAGACTGTATTAAAATGTAAATATTATTTTGTATTTTGTGTATTAGGATCTAGAATAGAATCTGACATATCGATGCCTCCAATCTTGACAGATATTTTGAAAAATCAGTATTCACATATAAAGGTGTTATTTTGAGCAGTATGCTAGTTATCCATATGTGTATTAAATAGTGGGTTTCTTTGGTGCTGAAAAAGTGAAAATATATCGTAGTTCTTTCTTCCTGTTACCACTGGTTCTCATGCATAAAGCAAAATGAGGTGGAGTGAATGCTGTGTTAGATTGTATTTCATTTTGCTTAATTTGTGGTTTATGTATGTTATGTGGTGGATTGTTCAATAACAATGCAAAGGCTTTCGAAGGTAAGTTCCCAGTTTAAGACCTTGTCTAAAAGTTTTGGTTGGTATTGGGATACAAACCTTGGTATCCTTTGTTATTCAATCAAAATGAGTAGTCGTCCTTACTCTGTATATGTTCTGCATAGGCTCACCACCTTCGCTGCTTGAATGACTTTGTAGAGGCTCAGACCACATATTATGCACAGTGTAATCAGTACATGGTTGATCTTCAAAAACAGCTTGGAAGGTACGTTCACTTCCTATGCTTTTTTATATTTTGCAGACAGATTTTGATTACATTTTTCATTTAGTTTTCTCAACGTTAATATACAAATATATATATGTACTTCTGTAGCTCTGGAAAAACAGAACCTTGTGATCAGCAGTTAAAGAGGATAGCCTACATGCTGAACTTATCACACTTGCCTCAAACCACATTGAGTTGTTAAGGAATCACACATTGATTTGCTAATGAGCTTGGAATTACAAAATTAGAAATTTACAGACCTCAGGTAATCCCCTAACACTGTGTTGAGCCAGATCATGTACTTTTCAACATCAGAAATAAGGGGAAAATTATGTTGGTCTTTTGGCTGAACATTCATACTTTAAGTATCAAGAACCTGAATCACGTAGATGATTCATTCAAGTAGGTAATTATGTCTTCTCCCTTGAGGAATCAATGATGTAGACATATTCCTTTCTCCTGTAGCTTCCCTTCCACATTCTCCTCCAACAATATCCAGGGTGTGGTGACTGGGGGGGCTAGCATTTCTGCTCCAATCTTGCCTGTCTCCTCAACTCATCCTGCCACTGCTGAAAAGAGTTCCTCAGGTTTCAGTGAGCTGCAGACCTCGGGAGGGAGCCGCAAAGCACGCGTGTTATACGATTATGATGCAGCAAGCAGCAATGAACTCTCCCTACTGGCTGATGAGGTTGGTGCCACCTTTTCCTGGTTTTGTTTTTCCACAGTAAATGTTGACCCTCCAAATTCTCATGGAGGAACTACAAGCTTAACATTAACAAACAACACTTTCAGAAATATGTGATACACAAAAAATGTGTAATGTTTAGTATATCGAATAACAAGAATGTAAAAGTTAGGCTATTGGGTTTTTTTTCTCAGCCCCTTAAAAGCAGCTTTATGTCTAGCAGTCACTTAGTAGTAAAATAGAGGATGTCAGACATTTTTGTTTCAATCTCTGTTTCTGTTTCAATCTCAGTTATTTATTCTTGTTTTTTGCATGCTTCATCACAAAACTTACTGAAATGTGCATTGCTGTTGTAAGTGGTAACAAAATCTGTCCAATCTTCTTAAGGTGATCCTAGTGAGTAGTGTCCCTGGCATGGACTCTGACTGGCTGATGGGAGAGCGTGGGAACCAGAGAGGCAAAGTACCAATAACCTATCTGGAGCTGTTGAACTGAAAGATGAGAAGACAGCTAAAAACCTGCATGTAATTCAGATGTGATTATAAGATTATTAGTGTATGCAACTTAGCTTGAAGAAGCTGCTTCTGCACAAATGGTATCTCATGGAGGTGTCTCACCAGAGGCCTTAATGTTTACAAACTTATTAATGTCTGTCTGCCAACACTCCATTTTTGCAATGTCAAACAAACTGCCAACTATTGGAATTTTTTATTAAGCGTATTGCCAATGGAATTTCTTAATTTATGACTGAAAGGTGTAGATGGAAAATTGTATATCATGCAAAGGTTTTTCCACAGTGGAATTGTGGGCGGTCTCTGCCTGTTACATTTGTTATTTGAACTTGGAAACTTTCCTTCTGAAGCTGTAAGAATGCTTCTTTTCATTCAGTTGAAGTGTTCATTCAGCATATTGAAGACTGTCTGGTCTATAATTGCCACAGCAGCCAAGAGCCTCAAGATATTATACTTTTCTTTTTTTTCTTTTTTTTTTACATGCATATTTAAATCCAGAGAAAAAAATAAGAGGCTCTGACTAAGTTTCTCAGATTTTATAATTTTGTTTATACGTGGACGTATTGAGCTGAACGGCTTTGCCCTAAGAAGCTGGCAAATAAATGAATTGTTCTTTAAAGCATAACAAATAAGAGCATGAATAAATAAGAGCATTGAATAATTAAAGGAAAACAAATCCTTTGGTCACTCTGAAACAAAATGGCAATGATTACTGTTTATCTACTTCTAGTAATGTTTGCCATTCAATTGGTGACATAGCAAGAGGACAGTGTTGATTACAGCAGTGTTTTTTTAAATACTTTTCCTCAATAAAAAAGTACTTCATCAAGAAGAATAAGCTTGTGTGAGAATTTAACAGACACAAGAATGATCTGGTTGTCATACACTGGCAATTATCTCATCTCTAATATCCAGAACTATATTTTTCCTTTTTTACCTTTGCATGACCCCTTTTCTGTTAGTTCAAATTTAAGTTAGACAGATTTTGTAAAACCAGTTTCGAAACTTTTTATGAAGTACCATGGGGAATGGACCAAGAGTGTTCCGTGGTTGACCTTGTATTAAGAAAGCACATGTGAGACTTTTTTTGTAAAGTTTCATATTTTATGTAATTGCAAGGTGTAGTTAGGTAACTGAACTATCAGGGTTGTATGCCTTAAACTATCATTGTGCCTTATCATTAAGTTGACTGTAGTACTTGTCAGGTATTTTAAGAAGGAATAGTGGTCAAATTCTCAATGCTAGCATCAGGACTGTTTGGTGTAGCAGTCCATTTTCAATTTTAAAAGCTAAAAAACTAGCTGCATAGCATTTAAACCTCACAAATGATGTTAATGAAGTTGAGTGTCCCTTAATGAAGTTTAAAGGTAACATCTGTTCTGAACTTGCCTTCCAAAGACTTCTGTAAAGCCAACCATAATGCAACACCTAATGCTTTTTTATAAATCACTTGATTGACTAGGCTAAGAGGCTAGGAATTCTGTCTAGGACTGGGCAGTTAGCCATGATTGTATCAATAACTTAACTGCAGTATAGATTTGTGAATGATGGTTCAGTTCATGGTTTTGAATTACATACTTAAAAGTGGGTGTTGCTTGAAACCAGAAATGAATGAGAGATGAAATTGGGTATATTTACTGACCACAATGAATTTCAGGCTGTTTGAGAAGTGCTGACATTAAAGCCAGTGGCAAAAGTAACATTTTAAACTTGTACATGTCCTTGGTCTCTTTAAGCACCATTCATTCATATAAACGTTAGTGTTCACCTCTGTTTCCAGTTGCACATGCATATATCCTAGCTATGCAATCTGATAATGCTCTGTCTTTTTTCACTTTGGATTTACTCTCCCACTTTCACATACAGTTTTTGGAGAGGTTGTAAAATAATAACTTAACTGTTCAGTGTTCACACATCAGCAGTGTTTGCCCTGTTTTTGAAAGTTTTGTGCCATGCTGTGAGGCATCAGCTGAGGAAGGAAGATGTATGTAGCCACCAGCTACTCTTTCATGCAAATTTTTCTAATTACATTTGCAAGTTTATTGGAATACGATGCCAAATATATCTGAAAGAAACGAAAAAAGATTAATCACTTGATAACTTGGAGTGTAGTCTGAGAATTAAGCATTAGTGAAAATTATATTTCAAAATCATGTCATGGTTATTGGCATCCCTAAAGATTTGAATTAAATTACATGAAAATTTCACTTTTTTGGGGGGGATTTTTTACTTCAATATGAGTTCCCCTGGCCCGCCAATGGTCTTGCAGTGGCTAGAAATGGCAAAAGGTGTAAAGAGTGCTTTGATCATCCTGCTCCGCTGTTGAGAGAAGGACAGCCAAGATGGCCCAATCCCGTCATTTTCCTCTTATGTTGTCATAAGTGGTTAGGTTACCTCCACTTTCTCATGCTCTGCCAGCCCAGAGAATTTTGCCCCCCCTCCCCTAAAACAATTAGCTCCACCGACTGTCAATGCTATCGTGTGTGAGACCACTTTTGCATGTAGAGACATCTTGGCTTGCAAACAAGTGAAGCATGGCCATTGATCAGTGCTTAGATGTACAAATGAGCACAAATTTATTGGTTTAGTTCATTTATTGGGTTAACCATTGGAAATGTACTGACACAATACAGAGCTGGGTTCTCCTTCATAAAACTTTGCGTTGAACTCATACTGAACATGTACGTACAACCAAAAGACGAAAATGGTGTACGCAAAGAAAAGTCAGATTTATGAAAATGTGCGCATGCACACCTGCAAGCAAAATAAGCTTCGCGCCCTACCTGGGATTGTTCTCTCACAGTTGCATCCTCCTTGCACCAGCATGAAGACAGGGGCTTCATATAATACAGAGCAAAATTTAATTTGTGATCACCTGTGATCACCTTTATATACTTGTGGTATTGTATGAAAAAGTACATATTTTCTTTATTTTGCTGTATAAACACATTTGATAAACTGTTTAGATTCCCTATCGTAACAACCACTTTTTACTAGATTTTGAGGAATAAATGATATCCTGTCTGCAATTATTTTACAAACTGGCTGTCACATTAAATAAGAAAAAGGTTTTATACCTCCAAATGTGACTTAGTCAGCCGGTCTACACAAGCATATTTTTGCCTCAGTGTTCAGTGGAGCTGAAATAATTTGGCCAGGACAATAAAAAGCTTAATTTTGACACCCATGCCCTAATTATTTCTACTATTGTCTGGGATAACTGCAGTAAGCATTTTGTTTGAATATTGCCTCTCAAAACATTTTTGACATTCTTTAAAACCGAAGGTTTTCAGCTGCAGTCAGATGTTCCAGTCATCCTGCTGTCTAACGCATTTTCTGTTATCCAGGGATTATTCCTTGTCATATTGATTGGTGGACCCAATTATTTGGCAAGTTTCTGCAATTGTAGCTGTATGTGAAAATTACACTTACAGTGAAGATGAGTTGTGCCACTGTAAATCTAATTGAAATAACCCTATACCTTAAGCAGAACATGCAAACGCTCTTTAGTGTGGGAGTCCACAGGTGTTTTATTTGTTAATCTAGTTTCCCTTTACAGATTTATATAATGTATAAAAAAGGTTTATTATAGACTACATAAATAATTTTGCCAGTTTGGCTTCCTGTTAGTTACTGCATTTGAAATGACCTGATCCCTATATTGTTTGCCTGTTCACTTGGTGGCCAGTAGAGGTCAGCTTTCACTCAGGTCTTAGGTGTTTTATTATAATTTGTATTATTAATACACTCTTTTTTCAAAACAGCTATGAAGAGCAGTTTTTTATTTACTCATTTCAGAATTTCAGGAACATTTTAAATGCTACTGATAAATTGTTCTGTCTTGGTAAATCAGCCTTTTGCCCCTGAAGAGATAGAACTTCAGAGATCATGGGTTTCTCATTGTATGACTCACGACTGTAACATTCTGAATAAGCTGTTACCAGCTTCTATTTGTTGCTTCTCAGTGAAGAGAGGGTTAAGTGGAAGTAGAACTGTGCAGTCTGTTCACTTCCTGTGCTGTGGTTTTCTAAGCTGTCCGTCCCTGGTGTCCGTTATTCAGCCTCACATGGTGAGGGGGCCATGTTCAGTTCCTTTCTGAAAATATTAATGTGCGCACAGATCTCGGTCAGCTTCCGCTCAGAACACCTTCACCTCATGCCTGAACCAACTGAAAACCAACAGCCTATGTAAGCATGCTTACAGGGCACACTTGTAGACTCTAGCACTTGAGTGCCAGGGGAAGTTTAATAATAATATATAAAATGTACCATGGGAAGTAAATAGTATTTTTTAGACTGGCCTACTTATACAAAATAAAGTATCTGTGTAATAAAATGTATGGTTTAACTTCCCCTGTATTACCACAAATAACCCACATGTAAATGTCAGCCACATAAAAGATGCCATAAACACACACACACACACACACAAATGTATACTTGAGTGTATATATACATTTAAACAGTGACAAGAATTCATTCTATATATATTTACATATTCACTGTGTGTGTGTGTGTGAACAATGACAATAATTCACTCTGTAACAAGAGTTTACCAAGAAAGACATATACCATCACAGAGGATCCATAGAATGAAACATTTACAGTACATTTAAATGAGATATGCACGCTCTAGTCTGTTTAACCTGTGTAAATCTCATATTGAGTTTCTTGAACCATAAATAATATTTAAGGGCAAATATTTCCTTAAGGGTTTGACAACAATGAAAGGACATTAGCAGTCAACAGGTAGCATGATATCTGAGAAATCTAATCGGTGACCATTGGTTTCTAAGATATACCATTCTAAACCAGGTTTTACTCTGCTTTGACTAGGCTCCTCATTTCATTATTTACAAGAAATTGAGGTTTCTGTTGACTGAAACTGAAGGCTTGCTTCGCCATGCTAAAGGGGTGTGTGCACCACAAAGCTGATTTGTTTTTCCCACAGAAAAGTAAAATCAGGACAACGGCATGTTTCAGTTTCACTCATGAGATTAGTTTTCTGTTTGTTTGCATTTGTGCTTGGGCTTTTATAGCATCTAATTGACAGCTTGCCCTTCCCGCGAGCATCTCATGACTCCATGTGACTTCACTGTGAGAGCTGTGATGTCGTTGCTGTTGCTGGAGTGGGTTTAATGAAATTGTCTTTCAACGTGCCTCCCAGACGTCTCCTCGCCCACGTCTCTCTGCGTTTTCACATTTGAATGATTTAAAGCAGCCAGAAATAAACTTTAGCATCACCCCCTAAAACTGAGAAATGAGGAGGCTGATATTTTTTTCTCTCTCTTTTTAAACAAACAAAAATAAGTCCAGATTAATAAGGCCTTAACCCAATGGGTGGCAGCTGCGGCCTCTGCCTGAGCTCTCCAGTTTCTCTTTTACTCTTTGCTCAAACCGCCATGACCCAGAGTATCACCACAGCGGTATTCTGGTTACTCTCTGGTTTAGCCTGCACACTCTGCTTTCAACACACTAAACATATGCACACATATGGGCTAGTTTCCATGCCTTATGACTGAGTGCTTTGTTTGGCTTATTTTTTCTTATTTTTTGCTCACCTGGCATTAGCCACAGAAACAGCAGGGAAAGATCTGGGAAAGATTTAGAAGTGGGGAAAGGAGTCAGGTTAGATTCAGTGGTCTAACCTCTATCGCACTTTGAGGCCTTGATTAATTTTAGACTGCAGCTTCATTTTGGTCTCTGTGGATGTTTGTCATTGCCACATTGGACCACCTTGTGTGGCACACCACTAGGACAGTGGTTACATGCTTTTTTAAAGAAGTACCTCTGTTTTACCTAAGTCAGTTATACTGAGGACAGCAACAGAACTTGTAAGCAAGATAATTGTGTTGAGTATTGTGTTATCAGCAAAAAGGTAGGCAAGTAAATCATCAGGGTTATAGACCAAGGTTTTTTGACCAGTACCATCTGTTCTCAGTATTTTTTTTGTCTGAGGTCCCTTTGTGGATAGTAAATGGTTCTGTGACCAATGAATAGAAACGTCCATTTTGCTAGCTTTCTTGGCAGCTGTTGCAGACCTGTTGCTTTTCTATGATATGACTATGAGGGGGCTGCAGGGGAGGGGTGCTGAAAATATACGCAGTGTCATCCCCCGTACACCCCCGGCCCACAATCCCTAATGATTTTGACCAATATGCAATACGATTAGGAATAGTGTTTTTTATTAACTCTCTACCTTCATTTTAAAAAAGGTAGAAAACACATCAAAACATTCATTGATATTGGTCGACTCTCGTGAAATTCATGCAAAACTTATATAAAAATGAGCAAAATTGAGTGCAACACCGTTTTTTAGAAACACACTGAATATATTTTCTAAAACAGTTATCCACTTAATAAATTATGTTAATCCAAATGCAAATATGCCATGATATTAGGAGGCTTCCTGATGGCCCAGTAAATGGCTAACTAAACAATAAACCGAAAACAAATACATTTCAAACAGAGAGTAGAGGTTGTAGCCCCAAAGTGTTCTTGGTAAGAAACCCTGAACTTTGTTTTCTAGAGAAGGCCATAAAAATCTTGCCGCTGCAAGTATCTTTGCTTAAGAGGTGGTAGCCAAAATCAACAACACTATTGCTTCTTCCTACACAACACAACAGAAATGTTTCCTGATCAATATGGAGAAGGTAATCAAGGCTTTGATCAGGAGAATTACGTTCTGATAACAGGAAGACCTAAGGTGTCTAAGGTGAGTAAATGAAAGTTCTATACCAAAGAGTATGTTGATGAATTTGGGAGGCTATCCCGTCAGGGGTCACCATGACCCGGTTTACACCATGTCACTTTATGTACTTCATTAGTTTCAGGATTATATCTGGATATAGGCCAGTTCACATGAAACTTCAGGTGCACATAGACCCAAGATGCATTGAAAACAGATGCAAAATAATAAATCAAATAACCAGGTTTAGTTTGATGTCATGTAATAGCAGTAGAAATTCACCCCCCTCTCCAAGACATTTGACAATTGAACAGCTGTTTATTAAGGACACCTCCTTGTATTTCCAGCTCATCTCCTGACATGAGTTTAATTTTAATTCCATGACCCACTTTGGATGAGCCAGTTTATTTTTAACTGCATCTCATTGTTTTTCACCACTATGGTAGACTTTTAACACAAATGGTTTGTGATGGTGTTGAGGGTGTAATTCTCAGCAGCTGTCCTCATTAACTAACTGTACTGTATGAAAATACTTTTGAACAAAAAAAGAAAATGAGAAGCACCACAGGTAATTTGTCATATATGAGCTGATTTGCTTATAATTTACCACTTAGTAATCAGATTTCAGTATGGCTGAACAGAAACGCAGTTGGCTACTAAGAATGAAATTAAATTGAAATGAATTGAACTGAATGTAAGTGATGTTATCAGGATATCAGGCTTTCTTATCAAGATGCAGTCCTGTCTCATGTTATTTTAATGTTTCTGTTAATGATTTTTTCTTGGTTGTTGATGTATCATTTGGTCTGACCCTAATCCTTATGACTATTGGCTCTGTAACTGCTATTGTGTGGAGGATAATGCAAAAGTTTGGCCATGTGCTGCAGTTATCTTGGAGCAAAAAACTTCAATCCAACCCCTCTTTTTCTCTGAGAAGAACTGGGCAGTTGCTACAGCACTTAGCAAAACAGGAAATTTCATGTTTCCTCTGCTGCTTTCAGCAACTCTTTGCGACACGAAACTTCTGCATGCACGGTGACACATGTTCACATCCACACACACATACACGCACACAAATACATATTTTTACATTTTTAGGCTACAGTGCTTACAGTTTCAGAAAAATGAAGATGCTCACCAAATTAAATTCGTTAAGCATCAAACCGCATTGTGTAGTTTCACTTAACCTGGGTAATATTAACACCAAGGATGTTTCTTACACATCTGGCTTGGTTTACCTGACACCAGCAACAACTTCGGTGGGTGGAATGGGGGGATTAATGCGTATGTCTTTCATCTGTAAGATAGTATTTGGATAGAGGTCCGTAACTAAATTGACAACAGAGAAAAAGGCACCCATATAACATATAATTAGTTGAACAACATGATTAGTCACTTTATTTAAAAGATGACAAAAGATAAATCATGTTAGTCATTTAATTTCACAGATTATCACAGACTAGTCACGTTAGTTGTCTTATTTTAAAGATTGATAAAGTGTTTGAGAAGCAAAAATTTGGTGGAATATTTGTTTAATCTTAAACAGAAACATTTAAATAAATCTAAATAATTTTTGACAATTATTACTACACTTAATGTATATGAGTATACCACTGAGTGGGCGCTTACAAGATATGCCTTAGTGCAACCTGATAAATTACACCACACCTATTATACTTGAATTCTTACCATTTTTAATTCCCTCCACTAGCTCAGTCTTTCCCCACATCACATGGTGCTACTAAGCTAGAACAATAAAGCTAGGGCATGTCCTTTAACGAATGAGCATTGCTATGGATTAAACCCATGATCTTTTGGTGATGAGGCAGTGCTCAGAGTGCTGCAAAAGGTGTGAGCCTGAGGCATGCTTATCTGTTTGATATACTGCTGTTATACATTGGAAAGAATATGCTTAATTTGAAATGACAGTTACATATGATTTTATTTTGGGGTGTTTCAGCATGTTAATAAATGCATGTATCTCTTCATTTTCATTTTACATTTTCATTCACAAACATTTAAATACACTTTAAGTATTTTTTAGATCAAATTCATGAAAAAAGTATTCAGCATTCTCAGTATTCTTCAAATATTTCAGGTATAACACTGATGTCTTAAAGACATATGTCCTAAACATATCTTTCATATTAAGCACATCTCGTGGTACCGTTTAAAAGAAAAATTCCTGTTTTGCTAAATTATTTGTTCGAGGTGTACTGTTTTTTGAAAAACATCTGAGTTTTGATTACACCACCATGCAGCAGTGGGAAGAGAAAATAATTTAATTGTAATTATTTGTAATTTCACTTCACACTTTTTATACCATGTTATATAAAGTAAGCAACATAAGTAACGTTATATCTAAACTTGATATGAAAGCCTGGAGTCGGAAAAAACATTGCCAAAGAGTGTGTGTGGTGAAGAGAACAAAGATACACAGTAGCAGTACCTTATTACTGGATAATTTACAGTCAATCTAAAATACTATTTATACACTATATTTGAAAGTATTATGCATGTGTCTAAATAGTTTTTTTAATATGTATTTTGTTTTTATTTCAGCAAATGGAGAAACCTATTAGATTTCATTCATCCTAGCTAAATGATTTAAATAGTGACATTCAAAGATGCCATGCAGGAAAGTTCTAAGTCTGGTACATAAATTCAATTGTGTCCCTTGAACTTGAACACCTGCTCTGGCTAATGAACTTCTTTAGGGGTCTGTGATTAGCTGTAGCATTATGTAAGGGGGAGGGGCAGCACGTCAGATGCACTTTGGATCTAAACAAGACAGGAAATTATACATCCAGGAGAAGGGCACTGGTCTAGGCCTTCTGCATGTCCTTGATACATCACTGTGAATACTGCCTAACCAATGCATTTCTGTCGGATGATATGCCCTATATCCCTATGCCAGGATTATTTCTTAAAGTGATCACTTTTGGCAATGTTGCATGCAGTGTATTTTAGGTTGTTTGTTTCTAGCTCCTGATAAAATATGGAATGTCTTGTACAAGCTTTGAATGTCTGTTAGCTTAATACTACTATAATCGCTTTGGGTTACAATTGGCTTTTTGGAGGTGCATTTGCTTGTTTTAATATTTATGGTTCAAACAATCAGCAATTTGAGCATTATTAAAATAAATAGTAGTTTATGCGCTTTAGAGCTGGCATTCATTCTGAATATCAGTGCTATAAAAATATGAATGTAACACTATTTTAATGTTTTGTAAATATGAAATTTACAAAAAGTGCATGTAAGATATACACACAAATAAGTCCTGTTCACATTTCATAGTCCAGTCTAATGGTCAACTAATCGTCCCGTCATTAAAGGAAAAACTTGCTATTGCCTCATTACAAAATCCTCAGAGGTTTAAATAAGTAAAACTCATTCAATGTCCGTAGCTTTACTAGACCAGTTTTACATGGATGGTATTGATTTAGTAGGATGTGGGCCTCCAACATCTCTTTTTAATCACATGAGGAAGCACTCTTGGACTAAAAGTGAGGAAATAAATGACAGAAATGCCCACAAAGGATATGCAAACCAACAAAAAGAGCAGAATGTACCAGAAAACAGACTCTTCTATGCTCGGGTGACCACAGTGGACGGAGTTGAAAAGCAATGCTGTTTGCCTCCGATTGTGTAGGTCTAGACAAGTAACCTCAGAGAGATCAAGAGCATGGAGGATTTTAGAATCCTCAAAGGTCTTGCACCACTCCAGCTGACAGCAATTAAAAGCATTTCCGTTCACATAGACAATCTGAACCCTTCTTGCTAATGCGGCTGCCTGCTCAGGTTGTATGGTAGATAGCATGTTATCCCTCAAATCCAGGATGTTTAAGTTCAGCGTAATTAAAGATTTCGGAAGCTCCCTTAATGAGTTCTTGGAGATGTTCAAAAATGTCAAGTGTTTGTATGGAGAGAAGTCAAAGCTTTGTAGGCCTGTGTTGCTTAGTCCCAAGTGCTGCAAGGTTCCACTGAGACCTAATAAGCAGTCTTGGTCTAGGAACAAGTCTGGATTGTTAGAGAGTTCAAGGTGTGTTAGTAAGGTACCTTCAAAAACCAAAGGTGGCAACTTTTGTATGCTACATCCAGCAATGTAGAGCTGTTTCAAAGAGGAAATATTTGTCAAAACGGCACAAGCTGAAGAGAGTGAGTCATTGACTTTGCTAGAATGACATATATCTATTGAGTTAAAGCTGAGGTCCACAGTGCTGAGACTGGGAAGGGTAGTGAAGACTCTAGGGGAAAGCCTTTGGATGTTGTTTAAGCTTAAATTCAGATATGTAAGATTATTAAGTTCCTTGGCTGACCTTGGCTGTGTATGCAGCTCTGTAAGTCTATTGTTGCTCACATCCAGTTCGTATAGCATGATAGGCATATCCTCTGCTGTCAAATTTAGGGATTTTATGCAGTTGTCTCTCACCCTCAGCCAGTAAAGATGAGGCATTTCTTGAAGGAATCCCTCAGGGAAATATCTTAGCTGATTCCCACTGAGATCTAGCAATTCCACAGAAGAAATATCTCCATGGAGGCTCTCGTCCCAGAGGTCAGCTGTAATGTTGCTGGTGTTTCTGCCTATATTATAATACTCAACACTAGTTGTCCAGTTCGAAGAGTTGCTCACTGCGAGATGACTGTAAAAGCTAATCTGGTTATTGGACAGTAACAATGACTTAATGCGACTGTGGGCGGGAAGAAAGGGGAAAAACAGGAGCTTGTTTTCTGACAGGTCCAACGTCTCAAGCTGAAAGGTCTCAGAGATTTCTGTATTGGTTATGAACCATTCGATTAGGTTGTGGCTTGCATTGAGTACCACCAACTGTGTCATTTCAAACTGTACCAAACATGGTAATGAGTTAAAGGCCAAGTTAAGCCGCTGAAGCTCTTTCAGGTGATCAAACGCCCCATCGATTTCAAACAGCAGATTCCTTTCTAGATTCAGTTCCTTCAACTGGTAAAGATCCTTAAATGTGTACTCATCTAATCTGAGCAGAATGTTTCCAGACAGGTACAAAAACTCAAGTGACGTGAGGTTTTGTAGCACGTCAGAGGCCATTTCTTCAGTTAGCCCATTATTAGACAGATCCAGAGTTCTTATCCTGGTCAAAAAGCTTAGAGACTGAGCAAATTTCTTGTGTCCTTTGTGAAGCTCATTTTTAGCCAGATTGAGGCTTTCTATAAGGGGTGTATCAGAGAAAGCGTCTTCCTCGACCAAACTTAAACTGTTACTCGCACAGCTGAAGAGGTGAAGGGAGGTATATCTTGAGAGACAACCGTTCTTTAACGTTAAGACAAAGTTTTGATTTAAGAACAGCTCTTCTATTTGTTCTGGCAAGTCACTTGGAACATTAAATAGTCCATTGCTGTTACAAAGAGCTGTGTTTTGAGTCTGTGGAGAAAGAGAGCAGAAGATATCTTTAGACATTGAAACAAAAAAAGACTACAAAAGTAAGACATTTCCACTAATGTATGTTGGTTGACTGACAAGTAAGGTTGGGGCAAAAAAACTTTCACTTTAAAAAATGTTTCATTTCACAGTATCACTTTTTTCCACAGTATCACTGAGTTGATATTTTTATTTTTCACTGTTGTAAATGTGTACATATTAAACATGCCAGGGATGCCCAAACATTTTTTAAAATTACAATATCACAAGATTGAGTTTTTCTGAAGTTTGTAAACATGCAGGAACAGATAAACAGTTGCAACCCTTGCAAAGGTTGCAAAAGGAAAAAAATCAAACACTGCTAGAACTAAACGTATGAAATTAGATAATGTCATAATACTTATTCTTATTTATTTTATGATGTAACTAAGTAATTTTTTTCCAGTTTCAAAATAGTTGTGGAAAAATCCAGAAACGTGTGCACTTAACATTCCCACAATCACAACTGGAAATGAAGAACATGTATTTCTTCAGGGCTCTAGAAGCAATTATAAAACCTATTATATAGTCAGAAAGGCATATCATTATAATTATATAATTAAAAGAATAAACTGGCACAAATACAATATTGTTGTATTTGGGTAGGCCCTGCATAGAATAAACTGGCACAAATACAATATTGTTGTATCCCTGTTAATGTCTAACTTTGCTATTCCCTCAATAAAGTCAAATTTTTGATCACTGTGTCTGATTTTATATCTCAATGTGTAAATAAGGCTGTTTTTCTTACCAATCTGCAGGAGGTGATGTATGGATGGCTGAGAGCTGGTAGCAAAGGCAGTAAGAAAAGGTACAGCAGTGTGAGGAAGACCCTGAGGACCGGCATTTTACCATACTCGCTAAAGGAAAAAGAAAAGAGAGCATTTGAATACTTTTCAACTATAGTAGAGGTCCGTAATAGACAAAACCATTTACTGAGAGGCCAAACAAATGAAGATGTCAGGCAACAAATTTTTTCCTATATTTTTCCTCACTATAGTTGCTACTTCAAAGTATCTTGCGATAAAATCATCCTGTTTGACTGGGTTATCTTAGCACCAATTTTGTACACATGTTATGGTGTATGATTCATCCTTTGACTGCTTAACACCAGTTCTGGATGACAACCTATCAAATGTCATAAAAATTATATTTGAAATTAGCTTAAACATATGAGAACTGGACTTGTTATTGGCAATAGACCAACTCAAGCCACATTCACAGGTGGATATAGTAGCCTGTAATAACCAGACTTAGTATTGTACTTCATGGAATAATTCACTAATGTAATGCTAATGTAGCTAACAGTATTATCTATTGTTAGCTACATTATTATTCAAATATGCTGTGTAGTGAAAACTAGCTTCTATTCATTTTACATGAGCATGTATGTTTGAACAACTTGAGTGGAAGTAAAAAAGTATCAGTTCAGGAACATCTCAGGTAGGCCCTGCATAGATCAGTATAAACCTGCAGCTGATTTTTTTTAGCACATCCAATATCTTTCAGTGCCAGAACTGAAGACTGTAAGACTAATTGACTAATTTCTTCTCTTTTTAAAATCTTTTTTGTCTGAACCAACAAAACAGAATTGAATGAATGCATCTAAAAGCTCTACCACACAGAAAGTTATTGTACTAATGGTTATAAATATATCACACAATGTCCAATACATTATTTTAAGCTGGTACTGTGGTCAAATTTTGGTCTAAGATGTTTTTTTAATTAATTCATGGTAGTACAAGCAGGGCACTGCAGTGCAAAGTAGACCCCAAAGAAAAGTTTTAGATGTTTAAACTATTTTAGGGCAATCCATTGCATATAAAAACTCAGATGTGTAGGTTTAGTATCATGGAATAGAGGGCCATTTTCACTGTTTTAGACTAAACTGGTTTTAAATTTTGAAAAGAATAAATTCTGTCACACTCCTGCCTTTACTTTTTTGCCCACAAAATGAGTGAAGGTGGATTAACACTGAGTGTGACTCAAAAGATGACTCACCCCTTGCATGGCACAACTCTGGTGTACGTCAGCGACACAGAAAGTAAAGCTAAAGACTGTCTATTCAGGGTCACGCGTACTTCAGTTACATTTTTATCCAGACAGAACACCCCATTTCCCCAGGTCCCAGAGCCACAATGCTTGCCTAAGCGTCGCCCCCGCACTTCTCCAGGCGCTGCTGGTCTAGTAGATAGACGGAAGAGACTGGGTTCGAGAGGTGCGCGCTCTTATCCCACTGGATTGTTGTGCGTCTTCGGCGCAGCGGCTCCCCGCCCCGTGCACTATTTCACCGTTCTCACAATGAACCCGCGCCTGTGACCGGCCCCCTCGGACGAGCAAAGTCTTTGACATCTGCACCTCTTTGCAAGAGCCTTTTAGTTAATTGCGGAAGCAACAAGGCAACGGAAGCCGAGTCACATGTGGCCTGCAGAGACAGATGCTCCGCTGTGCACGGTCAGAGAAGAGGCAGACGTGCAGGAAAAGCGCCACAAATGAGTGGTACCACAGAAATTCACAGCCCGTGCAATCTTCATCGTTATATTTGATGATTGTGGGAGGAAGTGGAGAACACCCCCGCCACTTCTTTTTGCTTTGCATCCGTACGTGCATCAACTATAAAACTGCGTTATGTAATAAAACCTATTATCAAAGACAATACTTTATTCATCATGGTTCCTTTGCTTCTGTCTTGTTTGCAAAGTGGATTTAGCAGACCACAAGAACCTGCCTAAGGAACACACCCATACCACCCACCACTGGTTTCGCTCATCAGATACTACTGAAGAGGAAACCACGGAGAGCTCACACCCTTCCTGTGACAAGCTGCGCTCAAAAGCGAGCTGTTTTCTGCCGCCTCGGCGCATCTCTAGAGTCACACATTTTGACCCGTGTGAAAGTTTTCGCACTTGCCTTTTCTCCTCAGTGCCACTCTGCAGCACATTTAGCGCCTAGTGCTAAAGGGCATTTCCTCCCTCTCTGCACTCGAATAATTTAAGGCATTAAAGTCAAAATTAGTCGGTTGAAGGACACTTAATAGCCCTGTAGAGCTAAAGTTCATAAACAGAAGATGTACGTATGCTAGTTACATTTTCGGTTACATTTTCAGAGATCTCGCACGTACGCAATAATAAAGATTCACGCACTCTGTTGAATCATAAAATTGTTTTTTTCCCCTACCAGCTTAGTAGCCGACATTCTTGCCGTACAAGTTTATTTTGTCTCGATGCCCCTGCTTTCTGCTACTTAAAACATCTGAAAGTTTATTTTAATTGTGAATTATATATACATCTTTGCAGAGCTTGTAGCTCAAAATACATAATAGTTTCTAATGAAAAGTAATGGAATATAATTTTTGAACATTTCTAAGAATTTCATACAATGAAAAGGGCAGTTGGTGATCTCTCAAATGATGTGAATTCGCAAATACTTGTTCAAATATTCCAGGTCTTATCTGAAAATAGAAACACAAATAGAAATAGGAAAAGATAAGACCTGATTTAGGTTAAAGGTACAGATATCTGCAGTTTAAACACCCCTGGTCAAATGGAAGCTCAAATTGATTGTCTAGGTGAAGAAACAAATTTAAAAAACATTAATATGGCATTTTAAAAGTTTCTATTTGTTTGGGTTTAATACTATTAACAAAAATGTAATGTTGATTTAATTTGTAAAAGGCTGTTGAATGGGTCTATGAGTGTTAACTTTTAAGAAAAAAACAATGTTGAATTTCACGAAAGTTAGTGAGTACATTTTAATTAACTGGATGGTTATAACTACAGCCTAATATGGTTGAGTAAATGGGCTTACTTTCAGTCTATTAATTAAGTCATTAATGTACCTAAGAGCTACCACAGAATCCCACTCAGCTGGAAGGTAAACCAGAGGGATGCAGAACACATAGAGAGTGAGTAAAACAATGAATACAATATGCAAACAGATGATGTCTGGAGATAATAGAACAGATCTTTAAATTTACTCAAAAAGGTTGCATGGGGACAGCTTATTTTATTTTACTAAAACAATGCAGTTCACTAAAAAGCTGATTAAAACTAGCCTCAGATTCATTTCACTTTTGTAAGCATTTTATGAAAAAAATCCAAAGACCAAAAATGTGTTTTCATATGGTTTTTTTTACCCGATATGTAAATTATATCAGGAAATTATGTCAGGGAAAAAAGTTATTGTGCATTTAAAAAGTGCAGACATAGATCATGTGTACTCCATTTTACTTACTATCATTTGATTAGGTACCCCCAAATTGTTGTGCACTGGTATACGTTTTGAGCTGGAAAATATGCTGAGGAAAATCGTTGAGGACTATTCCTTTAATCCCACAGGTATCATCACACAGCAACTTTTCATATGAAATGGTTGTATAATTGTAGGTAGAAAATGAAGTATAGTATGAGTGTGAACTTCATTGTTTCTCTTACTGTTTTTTTGTTTTTGATAATCAGTCTACCTATAATTAAATGTTGCTAGTGTTATTGAATTTATTAGTCTATTTACTATAAAACTTTTTTTATAATAATAATTTTGGTGGTAGGTGATAGTTTCTTAAACCCAAGGTTGCTTAACAGTAGAACATAAATCAGATTGACAAACATATTAAGGTTTACATAAAAGACTGCAAAATGCTACCAGGCACAGAATTCGAAAGGGCTATTTTTTAAAAGTTATGCTTCTACCTCGAACTTATGGTGTGTTCAGAATCCTATTTTCAAGGTAGAGACATGAAACAAGAAAGAGGATTTCTTCCATTGTTTACAAGCAATGATAATACCACTACACCACCCTGAGCCTTAAACTCTGGTTCTTTGTGTGGTTCTTCCACTTAAAGCTCAATCTATAAAGGGCAATACTGCATGCCACCTTCAGCTTCCTTTTGTGTTGAGAGGATTAATTATGAGTCCAGCTGATTTGTCATGTATGTACTTTGAGCTGTTCCAGATGTTTGAAGTACAGGTTTAAATAACCTTGACAGATGTGGTTCATAAGTCATGGCTATCACTGATCCATAATTTCATCTGTAAAAATCTTTTACTTTGTAAATAATCTGGCTAACATCTAACTTTTTTATTATTATTATTTATTTAATGGTGTATTTACAGTGAACAGGAAATCTCGAAGACGTTTTAGGCAGCACATGGACAATAAATATTTTGTTTTCATTTTGCTAGTGCATAGTCACAACTTAGTATAGTTTTACACCTACCTATAAAGTCAAAAGGTGTTCCCATTGGAGTATGATCAGTTCTACCTCTCTTCAGTGGAATGGACTGCACTGGTCCATGGCATGTTCAGAATGGTCAGGACCGCCACAATGACCAAAGTTTTTAATAAAAGCTGCACGGTGTATCTGCAAAGCGTGTCGAAAGAAAAGCCATTTGATAGGCAGCAGATACCCCCTTGTGGTGGTAAGAATATTGACAAATGCTGCTCCATTTATACACTCACTGGTGGGCATTCCATTTACACAAATTTTCAGATGTGATTAATCAGCCAATACATATTTGGGAACCTAATATTGCTCCTTTATTTTAGAAATGGAGCTACATCATATTACGATAGTGTTAAGTCACTGACATAAAAACACTTACTTCAGGTGGCTTTTTTCCATCGCTTTTGGCTACACTGTTCAGTTTTATCAGCTTCATCTACAAGTCTGCACCACCTCAGGGACAAGCTGGGTGGGGTTTGGGGTGTGTTTTCATTGAAATATTTTGTATGGCTGCTGATATTTAGTGTTTTTAATTAACATTAACCTTGCAGTTGAATTTGTACCCCGCAACATGACAATGATATCATCTACCTCTGGAGCAAGTGGAAAATTGTGGATTTTTTTGCCTTTATGTATGCCGTTATATCTCAAGGATCTAACATGGGGGTACATTTTATAATTGGCAGAATGTGACACTAACAGTAGTGACACTGATTTTGTAATCATTAGAGGTAATATATGTTGCACACACACTCACATGGTGTACACGGCACTGTCAATGAAAATACCTTGGTGTCTCATAAAGTGGACAGTATGTGGTGTCTAAAAATTCAATATGCACAGTCATACCTTCGTAGGACAGTTTACAATGACATTTTTTCTCAGTATGTGAAGTATGTGAGATACAGATTCCCATATTTGGTAATTTGGATCTAGTATGTTCAGCTTAGGAGTCCAGACTGTAGTACTTTTTCGCATATATATTCTATATGTGTGCCTAAAAAGCCAGATCAGAGAAAAGGGGGGAAAAAATGCATAGAATCAGTCAGGCGGCTTAAAACTTGCTTGTGTTAGCCATTGTGACAGAAATGCATCAAATTTCACTGGGAAATTTGACAACCCAATTAACCTGTAGAAAAAGAAAAAGGTTTGTACTACTACAGAAATTAACAAGAACCATAGTTAGGTTTAACAAACCTGCTCACTGGTAGCCCTGCCTCCTACTGTATATATTTGGAACTGCAATAACGAAAATAATATGGTTTATTATGTAAAAAATATTTTAAGAAAAATAAGCATTTTAACATTAAATAAACATAATATAGGGTACATTTAATCGGTAGAGGTAATAAGTAGCAGCTCACCAAAGGAAATGACAAAGGCAAAATGCTCAAAAACATGCAAAACAACAACCAGCTTGAACTCGTTCATAGACTGGCACCAAATTGAGTTTATTTATGGTTCCCATGACCTCAATGATACCAAGGATAAAACCTAATAAATAAATATCATACACTAGTACATCACAACTGAGCAGTACAGTAACATTGTTACATTAGGTTTCTTTTGGATTTCCTGCACAAACACCAATGGCAAAAGACAGCTCTGAATATACTGCATGCAAAGTACTAACTCCTCTAGTGAAGCAGCCTTGCTTTTAGGTTCCAAATGGTCAAGCTGTGTAGAGGTAATAGGAAAAACTTTTGGCATATCATTTGCCTACACATCTGTTGGATTTGTGGTGTGGAGTGAAATTCTAAAGCCATCTTGTCACTGTGTCGATGGGGTACGGCCAGGATCTCACCACTAATGACAAATACATTCTGTGACTGTGGATTGTGGTTAGATTTAAGATTAGGTGTACCACCAGCCCTCTAGTCCAGCTGGCCTGATGAGCTATGATTATTAGCTAGCCCAGTGTCTTTTCATAAATTAGATTAAAATCAGGTTTAAAAATAATTGTCCTCAGCAACGAAGAGAAGTATCCCAAGACTTGCTAAATCCATAGATGTGTGCTATGTGGAGAGCCTCAGTCCTTGCCCCCTTCATAAACTGTAGATTTCTCCCCAGAAGGCTTGACTCTCTCTCACTTCTCAGAGTCAGTTTTATGCCATGTGGATATCTCCTTGGCACTTGCCACTGTCTGCGTGGCACAGATATGCTTCTCAGCCATCCAGAGGTTTTCCCAGGTAGACCATAGTAACTTCAGTGTTACCGTACACTGCTGAAACTGCTGGGAAGAGGCAGGTCTTAGGCAGCCCCCTGAATGCCACACCCAGGAACTCGAAACCTCGCTCAAAAGCCAGCGTCTTGTCATCCATGTCCAAAATAACACGTATTCTCTCTCCTATCTGAAATGAGAAGAAAACAGACAAGGTTTCATATTTCATGATTCTAAAAAGAGAATTCAATGTAGGAACTGGACGTTTCCTTGCTGTATCCAGTATGATGACATTTAGCCAACATTTCTGAAGTAGTAACTGGATAAAAATAAATATCAGGTAATCGTTTGACTGAACTCCAATCACCTATGACACCATGCTAGTTTCGGAACTCCACCCCCTCCCACATGCACACATAACGACCCCTACCTATAGCATAGTTGAACCAAAGGGGGTGCTGCAGACTTTCAAAATGTGAGATTATATACTGTATGTAAAATGCAAGTGATAATGATTTCTGTTGTCTGATTATTAGTACCGGTAATTAAAACAACTGTTGTGACTGAAACACATCATGGGTAGTGTAAGACTGCTGTGGATTTAAGTAAATGTGTTTGTTTACATGACATGATGAAAACAGTGAATCAAAATAGGTTGTATTTGCAGCTTAGTTTCTATATATGGACCATATGGCCAGGAGAATAAATTGTATTTTTTTTACTTTGTGTCTATGAGCCTCTTAAATCAGTTTTAGATTATATGGGCCCTAATAGGAGCACTGATATGAAAATTCTATGTTAATGCTGACATCCAATATTTTCTTCATAAAATTGTTTAAAAATTATTTAAACCTAACCCTAGCGCGATTCATATTGCAGAGAACGCAAAAAAACATGTAGAGGGGTACAAAAGTAGAGGGTTACAAATGCAGGACTATTAGCTCAGTAAACACGCATTGCAAATATTCAGCTTTTCTGGATTATAAATGTCATCAAATATTGGCTTGAAAAATATCCAAATTAAACCTGCTCAGTGCCATCAATTAAAAAAAAAAGGTCAGCAATACAAAATCCAAACAGGACTTACAAGACCCTGATGTGTAGTGAATGGGCCTTGTGTTATCCAGAGGGGATTTTGTTAGGAATAGTGGGGGTGACAATACTGTAATCAGCATCTGATTAACATGCCATAAAACAGATGTGTCAGGGCACAAGTTACACAGATAAGGCTCCCTACTCCCTACATAGTGCATTTTGTACGAATTCCAGTAGAGGTTATTTTACTAAAGTAGTGTGTTAAATGTCAAACAAACAGCCACTGGTGATTCAGGCACTGTCCCTATCAGAGGTAAGCAATGGATTTTATTTTATCTTACAGAGGACCCTATATTTTTGGTTTTGGACATGATTTTTTTAATTGCGGCACCCCTACATAGAAGACAAGGCATGTTGTCACAAATTACATCAAGGTTGGCTGTTTACCTGTCACTAAAACCAGCTGTGATTATACTCATGATATATTTGTTTATATAATATACAAAAAAGCAACTAATTTTCACAAGGCGGACAGGAAATGGCTGTATCATCCATATCCAATTTCAGCATTATGAAGTTTTAACCTGTCATTGTATATAGCTTATAATGTGAACAAATGCTGACATGGGCCCATGTGTGGTTCGTTGTGAACACCAAAAATTTTGGTACTCTGGACAAGCACCATTAGCCGAGCACCTCAAACCCACGCACTGATCAGACCCAGCACTCTAAGCTTTCCAATCAGATGCTGAGGAATGATGGAATTGAATGCTGAACTAAAATCTATGAACAAAATTCTTATGTAAATGTCGTTTTTGTCCAAGTAAGTATGGGTCAGCGTAAGTGTGGTGGAGATGGCCTGGATGATACACAAACGGCAGGGGGTCCAGTAAGGGGGTATCTTTGATTTTTGTACCTCATGATGACCCTCTCAAAGCACATCAAGATGAAGGGTGTGAGAGTGACAGGACAACAGTCATTGAGGTTAGACAATTACAATGTTGTTAATATCTTAACTGAAGCAGGGTCTGGCAGTCATAGACTTGCTTACCAGTTGTTCTGATACATATATTTGAGTAAAGCTTTGATTTGAAAGTTGAATGAAAATTATACTTGTGGACCTTGTGCTGAACCTAAAGAGTGCTACCCTAAGCTGCTGTCTAAGGACATCCGTTATTGTTTTTTACATTATTCTTTACATCACACTTTCGTTTTTGTGTGGGTTATCAGATACAAGAAATAATAAATAGAGTGAAAAAATGTATCATTAAACATTTTTTGCCATTTTATCTGTACAGATACAGATCATCCAGGCTCATGTTGGATGCACTCAGCAAAGTGAAAACAATTCAATATGCTCACTTCATTTAGACTTAACTTTGAAGAGAGCAAAATTATGACGTTATTCAGTTCAGACACAATTTACTAATGAACCTAGAGCTGCAAAGCAGTAGGGTGTTGTAGGATGAATGTGGTGGACAGACATGTTGACTGGTAATGGTTTATCCAAATAAATAAAATGCTTCTTTGTCATTGTGAACTCTGACTTATTAGCAAATTCTTATCACAGTATTTATATACATTATTAATAGGGTTGGGTACCGAAAACCGGTGCCAATACGGAACCGGTACCTATGTAATCGGTATGTACCGGACCGAAACAGAAAGCGAATTTCGGTGCCACACTAATGGCTGAACTGTCGATTGAAATCAGACCTCGACCCCCCGAAGCACAGATGATGTAGTGA